>JADLZK010009937.1:0-285517 GCA_015847255.1 Hyparrhenia diplandra
GAAAGTTAGTATTGATCTCTATGGCCTTATTTTTTTTTGAAGTTAACTATATAGCCGCGAGAAATATTTTTGTTATCTCTATGGCCTTCCGTTAGATTTAGGAGGGAAGTCATTGTTAGGTTTTTGGCTTGTTAAAGAGGAAGAATGACCAAAATAGCCCTGCCTTCTAGTGACTGTTACGCATCAAGCTGTCTAGTGACTGTTACGCATCAAGCTGTCAGCTCCACAGCTGATGATCGACCTGGTGTGACGGGCATTGCCCCAGCATTGAAATCTCTCTCTTTCTTGCAGGCCATCATATTCGTGATGATGAGTTTGAGCACCAGGCATTTTTTTTTATGGATTTTGGCTTCACAAAGCTGTGCTTATAATTCTTGTAAAATAATAAAAAGGGTGGTTTGGCTAGCTTGGTAGTGCCTTTTCAAGGGTTTGGTGACACAGCGGTGCAATTGTTTTTTTTTTTTTTCCTTTTTCTTCTCCTTTTCTTTGGGTCTCTATAAGGATATATAAGTTGTGGCAACAGCAGCAGCCATCAGACCCATCACAGATTCACAAATACGTACTACATGTCAGTATGATGCAGCTCTTCTTTACTTGCTCTTCTGAACCTTTTTGTCCTGTTGTAAAATTAGACATAGCTCAGGTTCTCCGAAATTAATTTTGTGCACCTAGAACGGGTACTAGACATATCGGCAGTGCACGTCCCGTGCATGAACTCAACAGCAAATGATGCTACAGATTAATATGCCTTATATATATATATATCAGATTTAAAAAGAAAGAAATAAAACCTTGTAGTTTTTTTTTTTTTCGGGGGTATAATGGTCTTTTCCTCCAATACTTAACACCGTCAAGTGCCAAAAGGTAACGAGGAAGGCCATAGAGCTAACACAAATTTTTTTCGGGGCCATAGAGCTAACTTTGTAAAAAAAAAGGTCATAAAGATACACGCGAACTTTTCGGAGGGCCATAGAAATAATTGCCCCTATCACCAATGTTAGCACGTCGATAAGTTAGGCAAGATCGAAGTTAGTGCTCTCATGTCCTAAATGCAATATGCAAGTCAATTGGACCTAGAAGCACTTCACCAAAGTATTGTCGCGACATTCCCTCTTGATAGTCGGCTATCTATCCTATAATGTGATCACACGCTCTATCGTGTCTTGATCACCGAAAGAAAAACCCTATCAAGATACCTTTGCCTTGATCTCGGGTTCCTCTCAAGCCCGATCATCGAGCTTGACGATCCAACAAGTCCACCGACATTGTCCATGTTCATGATCATCATGCTCCTTGTCATCAACCTAATCCTATCTCAAGTCATACACTTAGAGCAAGGATTAGTCCACAAGTGTGTCATCAATTTCCAAAACCAAACATGAGATTTCACACATTTAACTAGATTTATGAAAAGTATTAATGCTATTTGAATCCTTAAATACATCTAATATAGAAATATATTTGGTAGTTAATCTAATTATGTTAATTATGATGCATGAATATTAGTGTTTGCTTGACATATTTGGTCAAAATAAAATTATTGACTTCTTGAGTAGTGAGCGAAACTTTTTTTTTATGGGGCAGAGCTTAATTTTCCTTTTCAAACTTTGAAATTAATATATTACCTTTACATTTTCAAAATCATTTAAATTAACCATACGATTGATTTGAAGTGATTTTATAGGCAATTTTGTTGATTTTTAGTTAAAAATATTGGCAAATACATGACAAGGTATTTAAGCCATAAAAATGGCTCTCAATTTCCACAAATTCTGAGAAATATGGCAAAAGATAATTTTGGATAGGGAGAATCCAAATCCGAATAAAAATTAGAGTCCATGAGATTTATCTCTAGAATCTCCAAAACAAGTGATGTTGCTCTAGGAAAATAAGAAAATCATCTCGAAAAATCTTGAAGTTCTTAAAACATTCTAGTCATTATCTAAAAAACTTTTCTTAGCAAAAATATGAATTCTTAACAAGCATGAATGTGACATGCATTAATGTTGAATGTATTCATGCTATGCACTCATTTGGTTGTAACCTTTCCAAAATATGCTAATTGATGTCAAATGTGTTTAGAAAGTTTTGGTTAAGTTAAGTAAATTTCAAAACAATTTGAAACCTATGTTTTTAAGCTCTCAAAGTTGGGATTCAGTTCAAAAGTTTCAATTGAAATAACTTTCAACCAGAATGGTGTGCGACACGAAAAGGAAGTGAGAGACTAAAAAACTATTTTATGCGCAATGTACAACTTGAGGGTACCAGCTGAATAGTGAAGTTCACACTTTTGAGGACCTGTTGAAAGCACAATTAGGCCAACCAAGGTAATAAGGACATATGTTCGAAAAGTGACTACAAATAGAAAACAAAAGTGCTAGATATAAATTTAAAATAAACATTATAAGTACATTCAAGACACATGTACTTATACTTTATTCTTTGAAACTAAACATTTAAAGAGTCATTGAGAGTTGTAGTTTGAAATGTTTACCAAATGATAATAAAAAATAGTCAGATTTTTCAGTAGATTTCTGAAAAAGGTTGTTTAGATATATACATGATTTATTCTTTATTTAAAAATAAAGAAATGCATTTATTTATTTTATTAATTATTGATCCAAAACCAGAACTGGTCTTTCTTTTTCTCCTAGCATATTGTGGCAATTCTTTTGAGTACTATATGTAGAAATCCCCGTTGATATCCCTTGTTGGCTTGCAAAGTAGGGAAAGAAAGACCTGTCGAATTTGCAATGTGAAAGATCCTCCTCTTAGCCCTCATCACAAGCTCGACCTAATCTACCAGATTAAGAAGCATGCAAGGGACGTACTTCATCTTCGTTCTTACCCAAAGGAAACCACTTTTATAAGGTATGGTATGAGAAATTAAAAGAATGGATCAATCAATGTCACTAATTTCGCAGTAGGAAGACTATGGCGCTCCGTGGTGGTCTTCGTTCCAAATTATATTAATTTTGATAACACTTACCTATACACTATATCTCGATACATAATTAAAGGAATGTATCTAGATAAACCTAAGCATTTTATAATTTAGAACAGAGGTAGTATTACTTTTTTTATGCTGCAATAAGAAATTTAACTTTTGTGGAATCTTTGCATGGCTGGCCACTCAAACCTTCTATGCATGCAACAACTATTACTTATAGCTTGTTTGGTTACTTGTATATACTAGGGTTTGGATGCAACTTCAGAGCATTTGATTGCCTACAATGGAGTCTAGACCCACCTAGATGCAAAAACTAGATACATATTTTATTTGTGTTTCCAAATCATATATTTCTTAATGATGCTTTTGCCATATGCTTAATGTATATTAAGCGATATTAATGTATTTTAATGTGGACTAAGATATTAGTTAGAAGTAAAGTAGGGACTATTAGAGTGTAGTTACCGAAGTTATATTACAAGATTACTGATTTATCTATTTCTATTTTTTATACAAGCGCAGCTGCAAAGAGAACCTCAGAAGGGTGCTCAACAGGCTACTTCACTGAATCCAAAGGTTGAATAGACTAAAGAAGAGCAGCTGGACCAGCCAATAAACCAGGTGAAGTGAAAAGAACATATGTGTTGCTTTGTAATACTTTGATCAGTAATTACAACTTTTTATAGCTCATGAGTTGTTTTGTACAGTTCTCCACCCAAGAGGTGGAAGTGCCAAACACAGATGCCAACACAATCACCATATGCTGGATCAAATGTTATCACAGGTATCCTAGTCGATCCTACGACATATGATTTGTTTTTTAATCTATTTTACCACAAAGTTTGAACTTATCTAAGCCATTGGATGGCCGAAAAACAAGGTGTTGGAAACCCTCTAAAACTTTGGGATGTAGTAATTAAAGATAGCATCGCATATCGAAACAAGCAAACTGTTTGTCCGTCCCAAAACACATCTTGAAGAAAAGTACGAAACATATTTCTCCATATAAAACAAATCTAACAAAATCCCAGCGTATGGTTGTCAGTCTATTCCACTGCATCCTAAAACACAGCAGCAACAGGCCACAGCTGCACAAGCACAACACGTGAAAGTAGCTAGCTTTCCGACATGGATCCATGGCGAAGTGGAGCAACACTGAACAGCCTCCCAGTGCGTTTCGTCGTCTCACGCAAACCGGAATCTGAAATGCTCGGAAATGTTCCTGTTTCAAATAATGCCCCAACGCAAGAGGACAACCCGTCGCCACGCTGACCTCATAGTTTACGCTCTGGGCACATGGCCAGCCTGCAAACCTACCTGGTCTGCAGTATAATGCATAACAACAACAATGCAGGGAGCTGTTAACCATCTCTTAAAATTAAGCAGAGGCTTAACAGAAAGTTCTACCAGCACATACCAACCCCAACTCAACAACTCTTTTGGATTGCAAGACCACACAAAAGTGGTGGCAACTGAAAAAAAAAAGTCAACACTCAGTGACAGCCCCATGCCTCATCATCAGTTTGAAGATGTTTGCTGAAAAAGAAAAAGTTGCACATCTACAATGGATTGTGCTGAACAATGTCTGTTTACCGCGGTCAACATTCAGGGTTCTGAAAGAGTTCCAAAAATGACAACAGAGTTACAGTCGCCTGACAAGCCCAAGCATGTCCTACCAGCAGAAGCTCCAGACCCATTCACGCGTTGCGCGAATTTAAAGAATTAGAGGCAGGGTAATTAAGCCCCAGAACAGAGTGTTAATCTAATTGTTACCAGCAAGCTAATTACTAGTCATTACCCAAAGGCAAATATGCAGAGCATCGCATCCCTCGTTTCTATCTATCCGCCGGCAGCCTGATGAGGGACAGCTATGCAATGCAATCAGTGATCGCCATCCATCTGCTCCCACCAAACCACTGAGAATTTCTCCCTCCCCTCGTATCAAAGGCTCAAAGCGATGCTCAACTTTGTAACCACTTCGTTCGTCCTCAGTCCAGCTTCCCACTGCAACTGCAACCACTTCACCACCTCCCATCCCAGCAATGGAGCTAGCATGGTTCATCATGTCCTCAATAATCTCCCTTGCTGGATTATTCTTGTCAGTGGTTTCGGCATCGACGACATCACAGCAGCAATGCGGCGGCAATGGAGGACCTGCTGGAGTGAGAGCTGGCTACTGGTCGCCGTCCTCAAGCCGCTACTCCCCGGTCAGTAGCATCGACGCCTCCTTGTACACTCACCTCTACTACAGCTCAGTGTCCATCGACGAGACAAGCTATGCTGTCGCTCTTCAGCCAACCCAAGAGGAGGGCTCGCTGCTCGCTGCGTTCTCCGGTACCGTCAAGTCCGGGAGCCCGTCTACCAAGACCATGCTGTCCATCGGCACAAATGAGTACAGGGTGGGTGCGTCCAATGCCGCCTTCTCCAAAATGGCTTCGGACAAGGACCTCCGGGGAGTGTTCATCAACTCCTCCGTGGAACTGGCTCAAGCCAACGGCTTCGACGGCCTGGATTTGTCGTGGATTTTCCCAGTCACAGAGATGGACATGGAGAACCTCGGAGTCCTGCTTGCGGAATGGCGAGCAAGGATCATGGAGGAATCCTCCTTGTCTGGCCCTCTTCTCCTGACAGCAACACTCTACTTCTCCAACCACCTGTTCGACATGCCTGACGGCAACCTCGACTACCCCATAGATGACATCTCAAACAACCTCGACTGGGCGAATATCCTCACCTTCGGCTTCCACGGGGACAGCAGCGTCACCACAGCTGACGCACCTCTCTACGACAAGTCGTCGCACTTCTCGGTGAGCTACGGGGTGATCTCATGGCTGGATGCAGGAGTTCCTCCATGTAAGCTGGTGATGGGGATACCTCTGTTTGGAAGATCATGGTTCCTCAGGAACAAGGCCAAGAATGGGCTAGGATCGCCGACTGCCGCTGCCGGAACGAAGCAGAGGAAAAGCAACCAGACTGGGATAATTGCATATGCAGAGACCGAAGAGTACCTGAGCTCTGAAGGCACCGTTGTTACCTATGACAACCAATCAGTGGCAGAGTATTTCTACAATGGTGACCTCTGGGTGAGTTTCGACGGCGCACAGGTAGTGGAGCAGAAGCTAGAGTTTGCGGCGAGATCTCAGTTGCTTGGCTACTTCCTCTGGACCGTCGGCTTCGACGATTCAAACAGCACAATATCCAAGAAAGGTTAGTAACTACTGAATTTTGATAACATTTGTAAATTGATGTAATCTGCTAAATGCTCATGTTGATATGACATATGTAAATTAATGGAGAAGTCAAACATTGTCTGATGCAGCCTCGGAATCATGGCGCCAATATGCTCAAGGTGGTTTTGGAATCATGCACGCAGGAGGTTCAAACCAATATGTTGCATTTAATTCATCTTCAGTATCACTTTCTAGCTGGTATTCAAAATGTCTCAGCTGTTTGCTGTCTTCAGTAGTTTTGTTGGTGATTCTGCTTCATTAAGAATATCAGTTAACAGGGAAGAAATGTAAAATAGTTTCAGATGATATGTTTATAAAAGCGAATGTCTAATATATGCATTGGTGTATTTATTCGGTTTTCTCACCGTCGTTCTTTGCCAAAAGGAAAAAGTCTATATTCTCTCCCCAACTATCACGAAAGTTCACTTTTCCTCTTTCAACACAAAAACCGGACAAATCACCTCCCTCAACTTTTCAAACCATGCAAATTACCTCCCTCGGCGGTTTTGAGGGCGGTATTGCTACAATAACAGCGGTTTGTCTTTTCCTTTTTAAAAAAATTTCGGTTGAATCTTTGAAAAATCATAGTAAATCACGAGAAAAATCATAAAATAAAAATCTAATTTTCTTGGACTCCACATGATTAGATCTACACAGTGAATATATAATATGATATACTTTAATATAAAGTTTTTGCTACGAAAGGTTTTGTATTTTTCTTTTTATATATTCGGTGTGTAGATATAATTATGTGGAGTCTAACAAAATTGGATTTTTCATTTTATGATTTTTTACGTGATTTACTATGATTTTTCAAAGATTCAATCGATTTTTTTAAAAAAAGGAAAAAGAAAACCCTGTTACTGTAGCAATACAGCCCTCAAAACCGCTCGAGAGAGGTAATTTACATGGTTTGAAAAGTTGAGGGAGGTGATTTTGTCCTGGGTTTTAACGTTGAGGGAGGAAAAATGAACTTTTCGTGATAGTTGAGGGAGGAATTCGGACTTTTTCCTTGCCAAAACAAGTGTCACATCAAGTCCAATGACTAAGCATTGTTTGGTTCGGGACCAAGAGGCAACCCAACCCTGTTTCTAGGATTGGGTTGGACCCATTTCTTGTTTGGTTAGGGGCGGGTTAGGTTCATCCCATATTTTTTGTTTGGTTGAACTGCTTGGTTTGGACGGCTTGGGACTCAACACTTTCGGGACCCGCATATCATCCTCTCACCCCTTCGTTCTTGGTTGGGCTGTTCTTTCTCCCCTCCAATGCCTATGCTAACAGCGTCTCCTCCGCATCGCGTGGAGGCGCTCTGCGGCGGTGAGAACGCCATGACGCCGCTCACCAAGCCCGCACTTATAATTCGTGGCCACCCGGTTTCCTCGGGGTTTGGGCCATGTATCATGTTAGGTGTGCGTCTAGGGGTTATGTCCTTCCCTAAGACCTTATAATTTGTGGCCACCGCGCCTTGTTGGTTATTTTGGTCTTTGGCCGGGCTAGTGGTGATTTGTTATGAGAAAAAAAAATCTTCTTTGGCCGGGTTTCGGTCTTGATTTAATGTGAGGAAAAACATTGTTCTTTGGCTAGATGAGCCCCGGCCGAACGAGGTTGTTTTGTTGAGTTCTAACTTTCCTCGTGAAACAAACATTCTTTATGGCACTTGTAACACCGAGTTTGTGATTATTGTGAATCATGGCCCTATTCTTGTTCTTTTTTGACAGTGTCAATTAGTCCTTGTGATACAAGAACATCGACAATTCAGTTTGATATACTCCATCTGTGATTGCAATATCAGATTATGTCCTTTTATATTTTTCTTGTGTTCTCGATTAGCTTGTCAAAAAGACTTCTTTGAATGGTGAACCATGTTGTGCAAGATTGATAACCAACAGAATAGTGGTGCAGCTGTTGCAAAGATTCAAACCATATACTTGTTTAGAGTCCTAGAACATGAAACTCAAGTTCTCCACCATTCGACTTATCATACCTCTCACAAGAATGGCCCAACACGTATTATCAAATTTCAGATTGCCCGCTAGCTATATCTTTATTTTTCCCTATATATTGGTTATGCTTTTCCTTTACCAAGAGTCTACAAAAATCTAGAAAAAAACACCCACATAGTCCAGGTATCAGAATTATCCATAGGGAAACAATTGAATAAAGAGTATTGAATAACAACAAAGGAGTATCTACTAATCTAACATACCAACATATTTAGAGCAGGGGTAAGCATAAAATGATAGGAATAATTACTCACAGAGGAGACATCCATAAAGATAAGAAAACAAGTTAGCGGAGATTTACGGTTGAGGGTAAATTCCTCGATATTCTTATTACAAGGTCAAAGCTTATAAATACATATTTTACTATAACTAAGATTAACTCAACTTTTGTGCACTCACCTTGTTCATCGGTTTGAGTAAACCGGGTGTCGGCCCGTACCCATACCGGTGAAGGCGGTGGCGTGGTTACGACATAGGTTGGGTCAGAACACGTTACCCGGCAAACATTTGTTAGCCACCCGTTCGGTCACCGGTTAGAACCCATCCAAACCATCAAAACCCAGAAGACCTAGGCTACGGCGTGGCGGCGGTTGCTAATGTAGATGATACATGAGCGGGTATGGGCCTTGGCGTGACCGTGGCGGAGGAGGGTGTGGCGGAGGTGGGCGCGAGCACCAACATGGCGGAGGCGACCGCGCCATCGAGTGTGGCACCGGCGAGCACGGCGTCGATGGACTATCGGACCTTGAACACAAGCGCGAGCCCAACGTCGAGCCTTGGCGCGACAGCCTATGCTCGAGGGGATTGGCGGACCTTGAGCGATCTTGAGTTGGAGGTGGCCTTTGGCGGACCTCGATGAAAACACCCGAGCTACATTGGACAAGGTATATGTTTCATGCCTTTTTAGTGATGTGGTCAAGCATAAACAAGATTTAAGATACGCTATAATTTTCCTCTCTAAGAATGAACTATCACAATTACCTATCCGGTTGTACACACACACCAATATATTGAAGAAAAGCCCAAGTTGAAGAAGATTTTGAAGAATCACATAACGTCTAACAACGGATACATGGACCTCAAAGCAAAATATGTGTTACTTGACTCTCCTTTGCTCATTGGATTGATGGCCAATGGAATTTGTAGAGAAGGATTCTTAACTTTTGCTCGGTTGTGGAGCATAAGGGAGAAACTCTTGGAAAAAGAGTTGAAGAATGCTCTTTGGAATGAGGCATTGATTGCTTATTCACAATCACGATTCGATAATGCAAGCTCTAATGACAAAATGATTAAGTGTTTGATGGGTGTTTGCAAAGATTGGAAAGGAGTTGAGGTAAAGCATAAATTCCTTCATGTAAGATGTTTGTGCCCACATAGTTAACTTGGTTGTAAAGAGTGGATTAGAAGACCACAATGAATCATCAACAAAATCGAACAACGGTTAGATTTGTGAGATCACAATAGTTGGTTGTAAGGTGTTGTGCCCACATAGTTAACCATCGAGATTGAAGGTTTTTAAGAAATGTGCAGAGTTGGGAAAAAATCTCAACCAAAAGTATTTTGACCTTGGATCTGGACACAAGATGGAATTCTACCTACCTTATGTTAGAGAGTGTAGAAAAGTTTGAGAAGGCTTTTTTGCATGACTAGAAAGAGAATGTAAGTCATTCAAAGCTTCCTTTCCTAATGGTAACCCTCCTAATGCACATGACTGGAAAAACAGCAAGACACATATTGTGTTTCTTGAAGCTATTTGAAAAAGGTGTCAATGCATCTTTCGGCTTCTTTACATATCACATCAGACCATTGTTTTTCATGACATAGTGTTAATGCACATAAAACTGGATGAGATTGCTCTAGTAGATGATCCAATATTGTCCTGGATGGCATCTTTCATGAAACTTAAATTTTATAAGTATTGGGAAGAAGAAGGAAATCTGAACTACTTGTTGTTTGTAGCTGTAATTTTAGATCCAAGATACAAGGTAAAATATTTGACATTTTGTTTAGAATTTTTGTATGGGTCGAGAGAAGGGAAAGCAATTGACCGAGAGAACTTAGTCCACTCTTCTTGAGTTGTTTGGGTTCTATATGAAGATGATGAAGAGAATCCCTAGGACATGTTAGCATCTCAATTTGAACAACATATGGAAGAGATTGAGGTTGAATCAAATGTTTACGAACTGTCCAAGATATTTGGATGATAAGCGTGAGCGAAGAAATAAGGAATTTGACATACTAAGTTATTGGAAAGTGGACTCAAACAAGTATCATGTACTCTCTTATGGCAAAGGATGTCTTAGCTGTGCCGACTTCAACAGTTCCATCAGTCCGCATTGATATGGGAGGGTGGATTATAGATCCACTTCGGTGCGATCTATCGACCGATAGAGTTGAAGCTCTAATTTGTACACAAAGCTAGCTACATACATCTCACACCAAATAAATGCAAGAGAGGTCGCTGAAGAGGTTAGTCATACGAAAACATCAGAGAAAGTATAATTTTGTTTTTCTTTACAAATTTTCACCTTATGTTTGCCAAAGTTGTAATGTCATTGTTTCCTATTTGTGTAGAATCTTTTTCATAGGAATGTATAGATAGCCAACATCATGGTATGTGCATTTCACCCTTTGTTTCATTCAAAGGAATGTTGCTATCTATCTTCATTTATCTTAAAAAAATCCCACAAGAAAAAAATGTTCCTTATTTGCTGCAAATTTCACTACGTTTGAAACATAGCCATTTCATGGAAGTATGAAGAAAAGGACAGCAAGGAAAGGTCGGTCATCTCTCTCTATTTGTATCTCCCTTTTCCTACCAGTGGTTTATTTGTTCTTGGTCAAACCAATGTATTTTGTCTTGTTAGATTATGTGGCCTACTGATTTTCAAATTTGCTATAGGTTTCATTGAGGGCACCAAAGGATTCATCATTGAAAAGATTCTGCAATATTTAACATAGCAAGTTTGGTTGTCATTTAATAAGGGCAACACGGTGTCATTGTGTTCGTGGTCATGGTTTTACCAACAGGAGCCTACTCAATCTGAGGTGGACTATAAAGGATAAATGGGACTATCACTGCCCAGTACCTACCAAGTGACTAGGGAGCATGGTGCAATCGCAAATCGAGCAACATGTAAGCACCACACTCACACAAGGTTTGGCAACTCGACCTGATATATCAACTAGCAGGCCAAGTGCTATATATATGAACCCACACACAAACACAAAGAGAACCTTAACAAAGCAAGATATATAATTGACACAAATATAACCTTGTAGATAAAAATATGAACTTTTAATAATGAAATCTCATAAGATATGAAAGTGAGGATACAAGGGCTTTATCGAGCCTCATCACTATATCAGGAACTTGAGCATGAGCCCAACTCAACCCTAACTCTTGAGCTACTAATATACTATTTTTTTCTCGAAGACGCACGGTAACTACGTTTCATTATATTAAGAAGAAAGAAAGGTAGGAAATGACTAAAATCTAATACATTGGAGAGCTCTAGATTAATTCCTCTCGGTGTTCGAATCCTCGAGTGGATGCCTTTCTAGAGGAGGGTCCTTTTATAGCGAGCACCCACCACCCTATCGGCCCATGAATCCATTGCATGACTCCATCTCATGTTACAAAACGACCTTAATGAATGGTGGAGAATGATCCTTGGAGGTGGTGGAGGATCCACGTATGCGGCGAGGCATGAAGTGGGGCCAAGGGGTCGACTGACCTGGGGGGCTTGGCTGACCCCCCGGTGTCTGGTATCGATCTTTGTCAAGTAACTCTTAGGCGATGGATTGTCGCCTAGTGGAGTCGGTTTCATTGCAAATAAACATGATTTGTGGAAAGTTTTCTCAAGATGGGTCAACATGCATTGTTCTTAGTCGTCCGATTTTAGACATCTAGAGTCCCATGCACTACTTGGGCGAGGTGCCAGGTACATATGGTCTCATATAAACACACCCTTTTTTATTCCTCATAAAGCATATGCTGATATTCTTCAAATCCTCAAACTAATAGTCATTCATAAGAGCATCTCCAAGAGTTTGATAAATGGTTTGTCATCTTTGATTTTTTGCAAAAACAATAAAAACATGCCTTCAACAGTTTGACATATCATATGGTAAATTTTGGCAACTTAGCAAATAGAGGTTCTAGACTTCCATATTTGCTAAGTATCCACCGCTTGGCATTGCACTCCTTGTGTACCACCCTCCTCCTTTCCGCGTGCCGCCAACTCGATCTCGCTACTCATTCCTAGATCAAGACGAGGACCTCATCGGCTTCCTAGTGACTGGTGCCATAGCTTCTGTTGTCACTGCCTATATATACTATGCAAATATATATAGACATATGGTGTATGTGCGTTAGAATTATTGATCTTTGTGATGATGACGATTGATCGACCTTGATCCTATCGCGATTGAAGGTTGGGAGGATGTTGATATTTCTAACACGATCCAAATTAGGAAGGCGAAAAGAAATATATATGGGATATCTATCTAATCATGTTAGCTTGGATATGGAATTAATCTCATGATCCAACAAAGCGAAGTTAGGCGGTGTTAGTAGTGGGATGTATCTTAGCATCATTATCCATAGTGGAGTTAATCTCACCAGGATATGTACTCAAGGTATACCACTCATTTCTAAGCATTACCTATACACTAGTCGTCACCCTAGCAATAACGCTCAAAGAAATGCGGGTATGGTATTCTTGATAGGCCTTGATAAAAGAATGAACATGATATATACGCAAGCGCACGAGATAGAAATACCATCGTAGCACTTCACAGGGAGTAATCCGGTATCGTATTTATATTTTACCACGAGGGGAAGGGGAGTCTATGGAAAGTAGAGAGAAAGGGGTAATGATTTAGATTGTGATTTACTTATGAGATCCACTTGCGGTTGTATAATGCGGAGTAGCCATATGCATCTAACATTACTCAACAGGATAAGTCACAAGATAAAGATAATTATATAAATGATAACTACCCAAGTTTAAGATCATCATATGCCACTAGTATCATACGAGCTATTAACATGTTATAGAAAGAATAGAAAGAATATTCCTAAGATACTCCTAATCATATGTCAATGAATACTACAATTAGTGCAATACATCTAGCTATCATGGCAAGGTTGCATTACCAATGACAACCAAGGGCAAAACTTGATCATCACCGTAATTAAAGCTCAACTAGTCCTACATTCGGAGGGTGGATTCCAAAGGACTCAAAGGGGATTTGTCACTCCGCGCGATCTACCACACGGCCCGGAATGTAGGGTGCAATTACTGAATAAACGTTGTATAAACACCACGTTTACACATTGCTTATCACCCACATAGTGATCATCTACGTGGATGCTATACAATTCCATGCATAAAATATAAGACAAACTCACTAAACTAAATATATAATCATAGCATGCATGGATACATATCAATAAGAATATAACAATGATATAGATCAAAAGTCATATCAATTGTATTACGATATTAATAATACTTACGGATCGAATACAAGAGAGAAGTCTCAAGAACGATGATCCTTGCTACTTCTTGACTATCGGGAACTCAAGATGAACTTGATCTTCCTCTAGAACTAGCTAGGTAGCTAACTACTTCTAATATGATGAACTAGGGCTTAGGTCTAGACTTGGTTGGACTTGAGTTGAATGAGAATGACTTGGTATTAATTAGTAATGACTTAGGGTTTCACCACGGGGGGTCGTGGTCTTCTTATATAGGACTTGGCGATGAACATGGACCCTTGGATCAAACCGACCTTCAATAACGGTGTAGATACAACCTCAAGGTCGGTGGTAAAACCGACATAAAAATGTGAGGCCGACATGTGGGACCCACCGGGCGGCCGAGAAGCTTCTCGGCTTCCTTCTGTTTCTTCCGGTGTCCTCTCGGTACCTTCTAGAGTGTTTTAGTCCACATTTTGGGTTGAGTTACTTCACGGTTAAGTCTTGTTATCATATGTGATGTATATTAGGAACTTTCTCCATTCTTCTGCATTTATCCATTTAAGTCCCTAGAAAGTCACAGAATACCAAAACTCGTGGAAATATATTAGTTAGACCCCTAGACTTATGTTGATATCCAACTTGAGCCCTTATTTCATGTTAATTGTTTAATAATATTATGCTATAACAGGTGTCAACAGAGGACAACTTTTCTTTGTCGTTTCCGGTCATCACAAGGTCGGCGCGGGAAGGAAAAACCGCGTGACCTAGATACGGCCCGGCGTGGAAACTACGACAAAACAACGCCCTGGGTCCATCAATTTGTGTTTTGGCAAGTCAAATTTGCCAAACTCTTGGAGATAAGAGCAACTCCAACAGTTTTGCAAAATTTGCCAAAAACATGAAAAAGTGATCTCCAACAGATTTTGCAATTTGGATTGGCATTTTGGGCAACTTGGCATAAACCATCTTTAACTTGGCAAATATGCCAAGCTCGGTGGGACTTGCCAAATCCTCTCCTTGCTTTGCATGTTGCGTATTGACCATGAAAATCATCTCCCTACTTGCATGCTCCATATTGCCTTTTTTTTTTCTTTTTGTCATGCTAAATTTGCAAAACTATTGGAGAACCACAATTTTTTCACTTGGCATATATTTTTGTGACTTGGCAAATCACAAGTTTTGTCAAGTACATTTTGCAAAACTGTTGGAGATGCTCAAACCTATTCTTTTTCCTCCTCATTTTTATTTTGGGACTTGGCAAACAACCGGATATGACAAACCAATTTTGGCAAACTCTTAGAGATGCTCTAAGCAATAACTTGTTGTCTATATAACCACAGTGGCGAATCCACAGCCTGTGCTGCAGCCCTCCCCCGGGATGTTGATTTCACCTTGTAATTACTATATTTAGACTTTAATTTACCATGCAATCACTTGATTTTCATTGATCCTTCTTTATTTAGCCCTCCTCGAAAAGCAATCCTGGCTGGTTTGGCAAAAATAGAATTTTCCTAACTCTCCAAAAGTTTTTGCCAAGTGAAAAAAAAAACATGCATCTCCAATGATTTGACAAAATTCACTTAGCAAACTAAAAGAAAACTTGCATCGAAACCCCGAGGACGTAAAACAAAATTGTGTTTCCACCTTTTACGCCTCCGTACCCTAGCGGATGCGATGGAGCGGCGGCGCGCGCATATATATGCGTGGTTTGGCCGTCAAATGACAAGTCTTACCAATTTACCAAGCCAAATGCCAAAACGGTTGGAGAGGGCAATTCACAGATTTTGGCAAAAATATGGAATGTCAAGTCCAAATGCCAAACGGTTAGAGTTGCTCAAGATTGCACATTCCTCCTTAATATCATTTCTCTTATTGTAGAAAATGTAAGGCCAAGTTTTCTACAGCATACATTTTTTAGATTAAAGATAATTTTGAAACGAAATCATTCAAAAATAATTTTGTAACTAAACATCAGTAGCTGATCCGACGCTTAATCATAGCCTGGGCGAATCTCATTGGACCTCGCATGTCTCGGAGCTGCCAACAAAGCAAACTGCAACGAAGATGTAAGGGTGCATCAACAACTGAGCCCGAGCAGGCTAAAGTTTGATATATTGTGTTGTACTCATCAATATTTGATTAGCGCGCTATAGCGCCAAATAACACGCTAATAACGTCGTTATAGCGTTTTGGCTAGATCCCGCTAAATTTTATAACCCGCGATTTTTACCGTTGATTTAAATTATATTAAACTTTTTAGACATAGTGTAAATTTATTTAAATATATAGTAAAAGCTATCTAAAAACAAAATGTTTTATAATAATTTGAAAAGAAGGAAGTAGTTTGTAATAAATAAATAAATAAACAAACAAACAAACAAACAAACTCAGTAGGATCAACATTCTTCATGCTTCCTTCCTCTGTGATAACCTACAGCTGGTCAACCATATTCGCGCAGTGGAGGACGACCCGACGCCTAGATGGGATGCCAGATTCTACACCCAAACGTTCAGGAATATGTCGCAAGGAAAAGATTACAATGTCTACAATATTTCTAGAACACAAAACATCTCTGCTCATGTTCTTGCAGGTCAGGCTAGGATTACAACAGAAGTAGACTCAAACCCTCTTGTAATCTGCAATTCTCCTTCCCATATCTCGAGCTGTCCTTTCTTGTCAGCTCTTGACCATGTAATGTGGGCAAATCTTGCCCACAAAACAGCTCTATGCTGTTAAAGTAATAGAGCATGTTATCAAAAAAAAAAAAAAAAAAAAACTCAACAAATATCAGAGTGCTACGTATCGTATATGGGCCGGACCTGAATCAACCCAACATAGCTTTCGTTCAAGGTTTTGGTCCTATAGACGACATCGCCTGATCGCCGCCGGCGGGCTCTAATCTCGGTGCAATTGAGAGAGGATTTTTCTGCTCGTGCTCGCACCGTTGCCCTAAGCCCCTAATCAGAATCAAACGGTCCAAACCCCAAACCCCTCCCTGTGCCACACATGGGGAACGCGCGGCGCCCCGCCGCCGACTCGCCGGCGGCGTCGGACCGGGAGGTGGGATTCGCGAAGCTGCAGGGCGAGTGCTTCGAGTACTACATGCAGACCTACTCCATCGTCCTCGGTCGCCATAGCCGCCGCAGCAGCAAAGGGCCCCGTCGCCGCGCCGCCGGAGGCCGACGACGGCGTCGACGTGGACCTCGGCGCCCTCGGCGGTGGCATGAACGTCTCCCGCCGCCACGCGCGCATCTTCTACGACTTCCCGCGCCGCCGGTTCGCGCTCGAGGTGCTTGGCAAGAACGGCTGCCTCGTCGAGGGCGTGCACCACGTCCCCGGGTCCGCCCCCGTCAAGCTCGACTCCCAGGACCTCCTCCAGATGGGTGACGCCAAGTTCTACTTCCTCCTCCCCTCCCGCTCCGTCTTCGACGCCGGCATCGCGCGCCGTGCCTCTGCCGTCCAGCGCGCGATCCCGCCGCCTCCGTCTGATGACGACGATGACGATGACGATGAGGATGAGGATGAACAGGGAGAGGCCGTGGCACTGGCGAAGCGTCGGAGGAATGGGGATAATGGTACTGAATTCTTGCATTTCTTGATCTCTGCTGGATTTGAAGAATTGCTACTAGTCCGATTGTACATTGAATTTGCATTTTGGGAATTGGGATTACATTATCAAGGTCATTAGATTGGTGAAATGCTGAAATGATAATTGCTACTTGTCTGATTGTACATTGAGTTTGTTTTTTGAGAATTGGGATTATATTATAAGTTGATTTGTTTATTGATGAGCCCATACTTCATGCTTTTTCTGTAACTTTTTCTGTATATTCTAAAATGGGTGATACATCATTCAGTGAATCTGGTGGTAATAGCGCACATTTCTTTATTGTCTTTATGTTGTTATCTATTGTTCGCTACTGGTTTCTTGATGATTGCTGGGTTTGAGTTGCCGCGCTTATGATTGGATGCAGAGAATGGATTGCATAGTGATAGTGTAATATCTTTTTCATTGAATGGGTGAAAATCCTAAGTTTCATTGTTGGATGCTCTTGTCCCGATGGTTGTGCAGGAGACGGGGGAGAAAAAGAGGGGTTAATGTGCTGTAGTTCAGTTTTGTTGATAATCGTCTGTCAACTGGTATTGCTAGTTTGCTACTTCTTTGGCTTGACATGGTTTGTGTCGCAACAGTTGTAGGAGGTCATTAGTGTCATTTGCATCTTTTGATGCTAGTGAAATTACTGTTCCTGCCAGCTCAAGGATTTGAAGTTCTTTGTTGTTGTCAAACTTTCTTATTGCAAACTTAATGTTGCAGCAATGTACTTTTATTTTTGGGCATGTTCAGATCTTTCTGTCACCTCCCTTTGTGTATGGTATTATCCTACATTGCCAGTATCTTTGGATCGCCAATGTTTTTTATTTGCAAGTCTTCTTTAACAGCCTATTGTATTAGTAATGTTGCAGCCAGGAAAGATACAATAGATATGTGAAATCAATATCAAATTTGATGTTTTCCCTCAAGCTGGACAAAATATGATGTTCAGTAACTTTAGGATTCTTCTTAATGTAATAGCAGAAAATATATTTCCTTGAGTTCCTAGCTCTATACTTCTGCGTGTGCTTTTCATGACATATCATGTCCTTAGGCCTTACACAATGAGGTATGTAAGCTCGCAGGACTAGGCTTTTAGGCATTCAGTAAACCTGTATATGGTACTTAGGTTTCTGTTTGTCTACTAAGAGCAGTTGTCAAAACTATTATTCCTTTTCTTGAGGTTTCTTAACTTATCTATAGCTCTTTGTTGATCATAGTTACATGGTGAATGCTGTCTGTATTTCTGGTCTACTGACAGGATAGCAAGTTGCCTTCTTAATGCATCTGCTTCTTTGATCCTAATTCCTGAACATGTACAAAATTTATTTATTTTTAACAATAATTTTGGACTATGCTGTTACTAGGCGATGTCTACATAGCTAATGCATGCGATTATCAACATCTTTTTATTTGAAATAGTATCTGAATCGATAGCTATGTTTGATATGGAAGATTGAAACATTGTTAGAATGCAAACACAAATAGCTTTTTGTTGCCTGCAGGAAGAGAATCAGTGCATGCTAAGTATCATGAAATGCCTAGTTTCTGTTACTTTAGATATTGTATTATTAGTACTTTACTACTTGGTTCATCACTTCTAATAGAATTTCAAGCTTTTTCCATGGAACCTGTGTGCACTCATGTTTTTCATATAATATATCTTCCAAAGTGTTGTCAAAATAATTTGGGCATGTTGAAGACTAATAACTTTTTATATTGTGCTGCAGGATCAAAATCTTACAGGGAAGCGGATGATCAACTATTGCTTCAGTTGGAAGAGAAAGATGTCATCTCATCTGCTGCTACTGTCCTGTCTGATCTCTGTGGACCTCAGGAATGGATTTCTATGAACAAGCTTCATGAAGTGGTAAGGAAGTTTTCTCTCATGGAAGTATCAGTAGATGCTATTTCTTTGCTGCCCCCCCTTGTTTTAGCTAAATCTTATTCTTATGGATGCTGCCATTCCTTGTACCTTTACACCCCTTTTTCGTGTCTATGCTAAAGGTATAGAATTATGATAGTCTGAGCGCCCCTCTACTGTCCTTTGCTTTGACAAAATGAATTATGGTGCCCACATACACCCCTTTTCGTGTCTATGCTAAAGGTATCCATAGATATAGAATTCCAGTAGAAAAGAACCTTACATAGGATGCTCTAAGCTCCTTGATCAATAAAGATTGACCTCATGATCCAACTTGAGTTAAGAACTAATCTGCTGGTACAAGTTTGTTTGTACAACAATCGTGGAGTACCAGATAGTTTTATCACTACTTGCAGCTGGGACTACTTTAAGCAGGCTTGCGCTCTCAGAGATTAGCTGTGTGACAATCCCTCCCCTTTTTTTTTGAACATAACTTTCCCCTTTTTCTGCTCCTTCAGAATTCAGATATGTTTGCGCAAACATCTGTTTTTCAGTTTGCTGATAGTGGAAATGGGTCTACTTTTGTTAAAAAAATAGATAGTACTCCCTCTGTTCCAAATTATAGTTGACTTGAACTTGCCCTAAGTCAAACTTTTATGAAATTATAGAAAAATGTACCAACATTTACAACGTCAATTTAGTTTCATTAAATTCTTTATGGAATGTCATGATAGTGACTCTATTTGAACTTGTAGATGTTAGTATACTTTTCTAAAACTAAGTCAAAATTAGAGAAGTTTGACTTAGGGCAAATTTTAAGTGAACTATGATTTAGAATGGAGGCAATATTTCTGTAGAATAAGCTTCTCAGTTGTTTTTTGAGCAGCTTAAGGTTAGGCTTGTCTTGTCAAAAAAAAAAAAAAAAAGGTTCGCTTGAGCAAGTTGGCTTTTGCAATGCCATCTGATAAATACATGTTTTTTCTAATATATTACATATATACATTTACTGGTAATTTCCACTATGCTTAACGTTTTTTTTTAAAACAAATCACCGAGATCTACTGAAACTGGACATAGTTGGTCACCTTTCTAGCAGTTGTAGGCTAAAAGCTTCCATACAATGGTATATGGGTTGGTATTTCAAAATTCTAACCATACAAATTCTGTACTTCCAAGTCCGAATGTAGTTCATAAAAAAAGAGAAGAAAACAAACCAAATGTGGTCTTTTTTTAATCAAAATGTGGTTTTTGTAATCTTCTAGAAGCTGGAAGTTGCCACCTTATTTTCCCAGTACTAATAAGTCTGACCAGTGGCTCATGGACCTGGTCAAGGACCATTTGGGACCCTGCTCTGTTTCCTATTCTGTTCTTGACAGTTTCTTGTTGCAATTATTGATTAAAAGTTCCTGTGGCTTAGGTCCTAATCAGATTTCCTGTAGTTTACTCTATTTTAGCATTTCTTTCATGTTTATTATATCCTTCTGTTTATTTCTAACAAATCTTTCTGTTGTATTAGATGTTTGATAAGTACGGCAATATGTGGCACCACAGCAGGGTGCGAAAATATCTGACATCTGAAGACTTTCCGGAGACTGAAACTGACGGTAGACCATGGCATGGACTTGCATTGCTGCTAAGAAAGTATGCTGAGCATTTTGTGATCAACATTAGGAAAGGTGGGGGCTTGAGCACTGAGTTTGTCTCTTTGGTCTCACTACAATCTTGATAATTTCTCAAACACTTCTCCAAGGGTGTTGTTGTATAGCTTGGAGTATTCTTTTGCTACCTTTTAAAAAATAGTTAGAGGGTAAAAAGGATTTCAGCTTTTATTTTCCTTTTGTTTGCATTTTGGTCGATACAAGAGTTGTGGAGAATATTTCCTGAGCAAATTGACAAAACACAGAGTTTAATGATTATTGATCTAGCCATGCTATGTTTCGATATATGTACTCTGGAATGTGAGGCTATGGCATGGTGCCGTGCTATTTTGTTGGCCAACTTGTTGGGTTTTTGTGTGATGCCCTGGGGCATCAGCAATTTACTACCTCAGTCCAACGCTGTACGGTGTACTTTACTTTGGAAAAGAATTCTAATCTGTAAATCTTAGCTAGTCAAAAAAAAAAAAAAAGAGAGACAGAAATTCTGTACATCTTAGCCAGCGTTAAATTAGTATACGTATATGTTTTTTTTTTTTTAGCAACAGCCACTAAATTATAAGAAATTATTTGTTATAGAAAATACTTTTGAGTTTCCCCCAAAAAAAAAAATATAAGTATGCATGATGCAGGGAAAATGTGGCTAGTCTACGAGTGCCTTAGGAAAGTGAGTGTTAGGTTGTGTACATTCGCATCCTGAACTTACCACGCTAAGGTTGTGTGCGGGTGCGGCACACTTTCGGTTCGGAGGCCCGGTCTTTGTTTCGTGCATCAACTTTGCCTGCCACAACTACTGTGCATGTGCTTTGTGCTTTGGTTTCTAGTTACGAAATAGTAATGGGCGGGGAGGCGAGCTCTTCGTCGATGACCCGTAGATGCGGGGATCCTACTTTGGTTTTTCTTTATGTAATATCAAACCGAAGACAAATCTGTTAGGTTAGTCTGGTTTTTAGTGTTATACCTCCTAGCGCGTTAACATTCTAGCTATATCTCACACTTTGAAACAACACAAACATGGTATTACCGGTCAGTGTCACAAATGCTCGGCGAGCCAAATTTAGAACTTGTTTGCTTGTCTTGTCTCATCTTGCTTCAACTTATTTTCTTTTACAGAATACTATTAAATCAGCCGAAATCAACCATCAACAGAACAGACTCAGCTTCTAATTCTAACGGGATATCATGTCAAATAGAATAGCAATGGCGTTAGCTAGTCTATTAGAGACTGGATTTCTTGCATGTTAGCAAGGATCCCATCTCTCTTGGAGATGCTTTGACTCCGGCAAAAGCACACACACTCGGTTCTTGAGCCCTAGAAATGGTTTGGGGATAAATCTAGTGATTAGTGAAGCCCATATCCGCAATCAAGGGAGCTAAAACAAAGAGAAAAAAGTACATGGTCAGTCCATACCAAAAACTGTCAAATTGTATCGAAAATCAAATCCGCGCATCCGTAGCATCGCCGAGTCCAAAGGCCATGTCGGTGGACGTATTAACTTTCCTTGCTCACCGAATACCTCTTATTCGGCCTGGCCCGCGCTTTTTACCTTTCGGCTTAGGAGACCGAATGGGGGATGACTACTATTCTGTCTACCCCCCAAACACACGTGAGTCATACGGAGCTGGTGGAAGCTACAATTTTCGGCTCTAGGTGACCGCAGTCGCACTAGAGAGCGCAAAACCCGGGGCTCCTTCTTGGGAGCACCTTCCATTCTACCCATTTGGTTGTGGGGAGCTAAAAAACAACTCCCAGAGCTGGTTGAGAATCCCTACCAAAAGGGGTCTATATTTTCATTTGGCTAGCCACTTTATAAAATTCTCGTTATATAATTCATCACACTCCAACAAATTAGCTATATCTCACACTTTGAAGCAACACAAGCATACTCCAACAGGCTAGCTATATCTCACACTTTGAAGCAACACAAGCATGGTACTAGCTGTTAGTGTCACAAATGCTAATATACCAAGTCACACAGGCGAGCCAAATTTAGCTTATGTCTCATGGAATAAATGTCCAATAGAATAGAGTGTTAGCTAGTCCGTTGGAGACAGGGTTTGTTGCATGTTAAGGATCCCAACTCTCTTGTTGATGCTCTGACTGTGACAAAAGCACACCCACTCGGTTCTTGAGCCCTTGGAATGGTTTGGGGATAAATCTAGTGGTTAGTGAAGCCCATATCCGCAATCTAGGGAGCCAAAACAAAGAAGAGAAAAAAACACGTCGGTCCCATACCAAAAAATGTCCAATTATATTCAAAATCAAATCCACGCATCCGTAGCATTGCCAAAAAGTCCAAAGCCGTGCCGGTGGGCGCATTAAAAAGTTTAAACCGGCTGATGCTGACGGAGGGAGGAGGGCAGGGTAGGGCAGGGCAGCGCTAATGAATGAGAGGCAATCAGGCATGGCAGACGCTAGGCCTCACATAAATGGGCAGCCAAGCCAGCCACAGCCAGCCCGGCAAAGCAGTCCAGCCTTGCTCAGACGGACGGAGATGGTCGGTCCCCCTGCATCTACTATGGATGGATCGATGGATGATTGATGCCCTGCGCAAGCAAGCAAAGCCAGCATCAATGGTGGCGCGTGTGTTGAATGCAGCGCGCAACGCAACCCACCACCAGCAGCAGCGTCCGCAACCCCCAACCACCCTCCAGATTTCTGGTTGGCGCGACAACGACGACCTGCCGAAGTTAACACCTGCTCCGAAGCTTGCCACGGCACGGGTGGCGCGGCGCCGGCGGTAGCCCCCAAACTAAACTGCATTCCCACTCGCACTGCACGTACAGTACGTACGTACTCCTATTGCTCGACAGATCAAGCGCCTGAAATCGCGGCCGTGACATTTGAAGAGAGGAAAAGGATAGTCCATCGACAGCACCTATTTGTCCGTGGAGAATTCGAGAGAAATGAAGCATGCATGGCGGACATGATTTGGAGGCATCTCAAGCAAGCCATGAGATAAGCTAGCTAGTAGCTATTGGGCACGTGACGGATCTTGGCGTCTGGTCTGGACTCTGGACAAAAGACCAAACGCAAAATGGCCATGGTCTCCACCGAGGAGTCCTACGCCTGCGACAGCCATGTGGCTGAGCTAGCGCCTTCTGCATGCATGTCGTCGACCTGGACTGGCTGTGTGTGACGACCATGCCACCGGTGCTGGCTGCATGCGCTGCGGTGCCAAACAGTGGCTGGAGACCGGCATGGCGTTGCTGTTGACCTCGTGACATTGGCTGATTGGCATTGGATTAGGCTGCAGTCGTCGTTGCGTGGGACAGGGTCCTGGGACATCACATTAACGTTTCCTTTCTTTATTTTCCAGCCGTTTTAAGAAAGAAGAAGAATCATTATGCGAGTTTCCTACCATTTATTTGTGTTTCCAGCCAGTTCTTTTGCAGTCCTTCATTGTTCGTGTTTCCATACTCTCCTCATTTCGTCCTTGCTCTCCGGTGATGAACTTTGATCAGTCTAAAATGGTCCGTTGTGTTGTCGCCAAAAAAAAAAGGTCCGTTGTGGTCCTTCCTCAAGTATAGTTCATCAACTTGAATCTTTGACCAATGGTTGACGTGAGCTTGATATAATTCGTCACATGAATGGTGTCACTGATTTATCACCAGAATAAAAAAAAAAAACTAAAGGTATCAATCATCTACCACTGGCTGGTCCACAACGAGAAGCCAAGGTTTGATGTTTGCACCACCATCATAGTCCTGTTTGAAACCGCTTATTTGAAAATCGATTGTATTCTAACAAAAGATTGTTGATAGGCCGCAGTTCAAAAAATCTATGATCTAGATGTTTGGAAATCCCAAATATAGCATATAATCTGGAGGATAAAATGACCTTATAATAAGCCTCTTAAAGCAACTCCAAGAGCTTGGCTAAATATAATAGCCAAATATCAATGTTTAGCCATTTTGTAAAATAAAAAACTTTTCAAAAAAGAAGAGATCTCCAACATACTTGTTATTTTACAAAACCATATAGCAAATGACTATGGCTGGGTATATATGGCCACCAAGAGTTTAGGGATAGCATGTTTGCTATTTTACAAACCATCATGTCTGTTGGAGTTCAATTTTGTCTCTTAAAAAGCTATATATAGCCTTGCTAACAAGAATAACACATCGCTTGGAGTTACTCTTAGTCTTCATCAGATTACCATTCTGTGAGATTGCCATCCGTCTGTCAAGCAGAGCAAGATCGCTGAGGAGACCAGGGCACCACCACCATGGCCACCGCCCATTGTCCTCGTTAGAGAAGGTGCACGCATCCCACACCCTGATTAAGCACGAGGGCTCTCGACGAAAGGTCTAGTGGTCAAATCTTGAGGGCATTGCCATCTCCGCCATGACCCGGGATGGTGCGACTAACCTCATGTGCATTTTGCAACTATATCGTATCCATGGACCGCTAACTCTGATTGTAGCTAGGTCGCTCAGCATTGACCTCAGTCTTGATCCTACTTTTGTTGTCGCTCGTGTGTGAACGACTGGCGGTGTAGTGCCATGTGGCTCTAGTGGCATGGATGGACGACTGAGTTAGGGAGGCAACATACACTACATATGCGAGAGGCTAGGTGGACAAGTGAGCGAAGGGAAAGGTGCAAATTTCAAAACAAAAAGAAAATCATAGTGAAGGAACACACAAGTGGGAGGCCATGCATTTGGAAACGAAGATGTAGTGTAAGTTCAATCCTTTATCCCACCCGATTCCCATATAATGAGGGAAAATCCGGCGTTGGCTAGGTGGGATTTTCACTTATTTTCATCTAGAATCTAATTTTAATCGAAATAACTAAAGATCTTATGGACTAGTTTAGATCTCATGACCTATGTTTAGTTGGATATTGAACTAATGACTATTTCAACACACTTGTGAGATCTAATGAACTATTGATTATTCTTTGAGCTTGGCTAAACTTAGACAACACCTTGATCCACCTATTTGGGGCTAATGAGTAAAAGTTAGTGGCTAAACTTTATGCCATATGATCCAAAAGCAGAACCATAGCAAGGACATGTTATCCTTTTTCTAGGAATTAGTGAAGTTTTTTACTTAACTAACTCCGCCTCTTTATGAAGAAGCTGTTACAACCCCGATCGATCCGGCGTGACACATGGCCTGGCACGCCCGGGCGTTGGCGGTGGTGGCGGCGGCGGGAGGCGAGGAGGCGGCGGTGTTGGCGGGCGGTAGGGCGGCGGCGGCGTTGGCTTGGGGGGGAGAGGGGGGGAGGCGGCGGCGACGATAGAGATAGGAAGAGAAGGGAAATAATTTCTTTCTCGCTTGTTACCCCGAAAGATTACAGACCCCTTTACTTTTATAGCCCGGCTAGTGGGACTTGTAACATAAGCAATCTCTCTAAAAGGATTCCTTATAAATTGGAATACCTTTTTACAAGCAATCCTATTTATTTTCCTAATAAGGGCCTTTCGTCGTAACCCAGGCTAGATTGGACCGGAACCGACATGTCGACGGCGAGCTTGACGGCGGCGATGATGGTGTAGGCGACGGAGGAGGCGTTGGGGGCTGATTTAGGGAAGAATAAGAGGAAGGAGATGGCGGTGATGGTGGTGGTGCAGCTGGAGGTGGCGGCGTTGGAGGAGGAGGACGGGCAAAGGTGGACGACGACGGGCGGGGCGGGATTGTGGCGCGGGCGGCGCGACGTGGAGACGGCCAGCGGCGGCGGCGGCGGCGGGGACGGCGGCGCGGCGCTAGCGGGAAGGGGAGGGAGAGAGCCTAGAGCGGAGAGCTGTTGGGAGTTACCCCTTTAATTTATTTTTTTCTTAATTGCAAACGATTACATGCCCCTTGTATTTATAGTCCGAGGGAGACTTGCCCGCTAAGAAAGATCTAGAGGTTTCCTTATAGATTGAATACCCCTTTTACAAGCAATCTTATTCCTTTCCTATTTTATTCCTCTCTTTTATTCCCTAAATATTCTATTACTTAATGACGAAGCAAATAACGTGGCAAGTCACGGCGGACGACGACGGCGCCGGCCAAGAGCGGCATAGCAAGACGGGCCTTAGGCCTTATGCGGCGTGGTCATGACATTTCTCCCCCCTTTCGCCCGACAGTAGCGTCCTCGCTATTTGCCGTTCGCAGACTTGTTGTCGTTGTTGATGAGTTGGCCGAAGATGGATGTCCCGACCTTTTTTGATTGGAGAATATCCCATAGCTTTTTTGTGATAAGTCCATGACGTAGTAGCGATGGTTGTCGAGTAAGACAATTTCCATTCTTTGGCGCCCAAGTTGTTGCTCCTAGCCGGGCTTGATGGTTCCGTCGATGCAAAGTTGGTTGTTGCCAATTCGTGTTGCCGGTTGATGAAGGATGGGAGCCTCAGGGGTAGTGACGGCCGACGAGGTAACAGGTTGATGTGGGTGGTATGTACCTCTTGTCGCCGCCATTTGAAGCTCACAAGTCGAGGCTTGCTTGAAGATGGAAGCGTCGAACTCCGGACGAGTTGGTTCGTAGTGCTCCCTATGTAGGGCACCTCTGGTGCGGTGCAGCCCACGGTATGTTGGCGTAGTAAATGCTGGGCATAGATGTCGTTGAGGAACATTGGGTCCCATGGTTGAGCTCGGAGTCGCCCCGGGTCGTCATGGCCGAGTAGTCGACGTCGCGATAGTTGTTGGTGTCGTCGTTGAAGGGCGTCCCAAAACCGCGAATGGGACACCATGGTATGATGTCTCCGTTCTCTCGTGGCGCCATCTTGGTGATGCAGAGGAGCCAAAGAAAGAGGAGTGTCGTTCTCTTCAGGTGGGCAACTGTGTACCTGATGTTCCACTTGCGTGGTGCTGATGGTGTCGCCTTTGCTGGAGCTGCAGCTTGATTGATGGTGTTTTCCACCATTGCTGATGTCGGCAGGATGTCCAGCAGGTGTGGTAGATCGTCGTCGTCGAAGGTCGGCGAGTGAACGACCTTCTCCTTGGTGGCGCCTGGGGGGACGTCGGTGTTCTCATCGGCCGTGGCTCCCATGTGGGGAACATTGTGGTTGCCAATGCCGAGGTTGGCCGCAAGGGGGTCGTCGTTTTTCATGCCTTTGTAGTTGTTGTCGATGGTAGGTATGGCGAAGACGTAGTCGACGTCAGGGGGCTCGTCATCGGCGTTGGCGTCCTTGAGGCCGTCGTTGACGTTCATCGCGCCCATGGTCGCGTCGTCATCGTTGTCGATGTCGTTGATGGTGCCGGTGTCGAAGACGTCATGGTTGACGTCGTCAAGCGGCATCGTTGTAGCATGGGTGGTAGAGATAGAAGCTCCTTGTTGATTGGGATGTACTTGCCTGGTGACTATGGGGCGTGTGATGTCTGGTCGGCGAAGGTGTTGTCGGGATGCTAGGATCGGCCGACGTCGATGTTGACATCGGTTGACGTCGATGTGTCACCCATAGTGACGCGTTGGTGTTGTCGTTGATGCCGAGGACGTCAAGGTTGGCTACGTCGTGGTTGTTGCTGATGTTGTTGGGGCCGCCCTTGGAGGTAGTGTCGATGTCGAGGGCGTTGGGGTTGAGATCGGGCGACGTCGATGTCGACGTCGGGCGACGCCGTTGAGTCGTCCTTGCTGGCACTCGGATGTTCTCAATGTCAAAGATGATGTTGGTAGTGACCGGGAACTTATCTCGCCATTGTAGTAGCCGTGAGACATTGGCCTAGTTGGGTAGGCTTTTCGTCGAACAGCTGGTGGACGTCGGTGGTAGCCTCCGGTTCTGATCTGATCTGGATAGCGACAGCGGGGGCGCCCATGGGGTTGACGTGGCTGGTGCTTGCCGTGGAGGGGACGACGTCGGCGGCGCCCTGGGAGACACCGTTGTTGTCGGTGGCGTCCGTGGTAGTAGCGTCGTCGAGGGAGTCGTCCGGCATGACGGGCGGCTGCCGCGTTGCCGCGTGTGTCATTGATGTTGGCGTCGCCCGTAGGGTTGTCATCCTTGGTGGTCGCCGTGAGCGTGATGGTGGTCGAGCTTCTCCGGGAGGGCGTTGAAGTTGGCTCGCATCTCCCTCGCGAGACAAGCAAGCTCGCAGAACCCCATCTGGAGCTCGGCGATCTTGTGGCTGTCCATCCGATCTTGGCGTTGGTGGTGGTCGGAAGCCGTCGGTGGTGGGAATCGTCCTGGTCTCCGGATACCAGCTGTCAGAACCCGGCTAGATTGGACCGGAACTGACATGTCGACGGCGAGCTTGACGGCGGCGATGATGGTGTAGGCGACGGAGGAGGCGTTGGGGCTGATTTAGGGGAAGAATAAGAGGAAGGAGATGGCGGTGATGGTGGTGGTGCAGGCTGGAGGTGGCGGCGTTGGAGGAGGTGGACGGGGCAAGGCGTGACGACGACGGGGCGTGTGCGGGTGGTCTGTGTGCTTGCAAGGCGAGAGACGTGGAGACGGCCGGCCAGCGGGCGCGGCGGCGGTGGCGGCGTGTGGCGCTGGTGTGCTGGGAAGGGGAGGGAGAGAGCCTAGAGCTGGAGAGCTGTTGGGAGTTACCCTATTAATTTATTTCTTCTTAATTGCAAACGATTACATGCCCCTTGTATTTATAGTCCGAGGAAGACTTGCCCGCTAAGAAAGATCTAGAGGTTTCCTTATAGATTGGAATACCCCTTTTACAAGCAATCTTATTCCTTTCCTATTTTATTCCTCTCTTTTATTCCCTAAATATTCTATTATTTAATGACGAAGCAAATAACGTGGCAAGTCACGGATGATGACGACGACCGGCCAAGAGCCCCGCTAGCAGACGGCCTTAGGCCTTATGCGGCGGGTCATGACACCTTCCTTATAGATGGAATATTCCCTTGCACACCAAAAAGCTTAAGATAATCCTAATCAATTTCCTTCTTTATTCTCTAATTAATTGCCGAAGAGTCCGCGAAGGGAGGCGGAGGCGAGGCGAGGCGCGCTGCCTGGCGGCCGCGCTTGCCCCCTCGAGCCTTGTGGGTCCGTCCTTCTGGGACTTATTTCCTGGCACATGACAAAGCCAGAGCTAGAACCGGGTGAAGCTATATGAAGCACGACTTACAGAACTCCATCCTTAACTTCTTCTAAAAAAACTCCATCCTAAACATGTTTTGGTATAAACAAAAGTTTATAACCATTAATAAGTCATAAAAAAATCGTATACTCCATCCCTATTTAAATATCACCGTGGGAACCGTGTCAAGTTTGATTAAGTTTGTAAATTTTTTTTAGTAAATTTATATCTTTGAATAAATTTATTTTGAAAATAAATCCAATAGTCTATATAATGATCCTAATTATGTAATATAAATATTAATTTTTACATATATTTAGTTAAAGTCGCTTGACCTCTCGGGATGTGAGAAGACGGATCAAAGGTACAGATGGAGCCGTATATGGATAGTGTAAGTTCTTTCTATTTAAATATCATATTTGTTGTAGAAACCAAAGTCAACCCTGGTGGAACTTGTTCATTGTTCAAGTATTTGACTTGATATGAGTGCTCTCGTTGACCAAGATTGATCGTAGAATATAATGCATTACTTTTATTCTATAATTTAATATATAATTTTTATATGTGTAGTTAGGGCACTCATAATATAGACTCTATCATAGAGTCTAAAACTATTTATTATTTTTAGGTACCGTGGACTTAGAATCCAAATAAGACTTGGAGTCTTCTATTTTCTCCCTCTCTTCTATAAATATATGCCACATCAGCGTCACATTAGCAAATTACAATAAATATAAGAGTAATAAATAAGCTTTAACTCTTATGAATGTCCTTAGAATTGAATATATTTAGGTGAGAACACGATAGTTACAAAGTGACAGAGGAAGTACTAGTATGTGGCAGGTGTAATGCACCACCAGGACGTGGTGTGTCAACGACAGTGCTATGAAAGCATGAACGTATCGTCAACAGGGACAAAGACCTTGAGACGAAAACAAGTGTGTAAAAGTAAAACAGGCAACGAGCAGTCACGCCATTGACTTTCATTGAAGAAGAGATCAGGCTTGTAGGTACAAGAATTTAAGGACACCATGAGTAGGGGACACTTGATGCAAACATTACAGGTAGGCGAACATTTTTTTTTTATGATATCGGATTTCATTTGTTTTTATCGATTTAGTGCTAGCTTTTCATTTGTTCATTTCCAGTAAAGGCGCATTAGTGGTTACTTGAATAGGCTGCTAGCTGCTAGTGGACCATTTCCATTCGTGTTGATTGTGCTGAAAGTTTTTTCTTGCATAAAAATCTTAACAGTAACGCCAATTAGAATACCTGAATAATTTTATCAAATCCCGCTGCCAAATTGAGGAAATCCCCATTAATTGCGACGGAAAAAAAAAAAATCATGAAACTAGAAACTAGAACTGCCCACCAACTTGAGGGTATATTTATGTTCTCCACTGTGTCAGCAGTAATGTACTACAACCCAAGCAATCAAAACCATGGCCACAGAAAGCTTGTAGTAGAAATGGTATTTGTGGATTGTAATTCAGAATTGTCCTTTTTTTTTTTTTGTCACTGATCGTTTTCAGTTCAATGAAAATTAGCACACCACTGACAAAATCCAAGAACAAAGGTCATGACGACTCATGACTGCTAGGATGTGGCAAAACAATACAAGTAACATAGTGAAAAGAAAGATACTAGGACTCGATTATATCCACAATTTGAGATTTTTTGAAGAGCACCAATTAAGCAAGCAAGAGCAGAAATGCTGAATTAATCCAACCATCACCATACTGCTACTTACTAAGTACTATTGAGTCATGGCTACAATGTATATATTCTACTAACAGTACTAGTATTATGCGATGAACTCTTCCAATCGGTCCCCAAATTAACGAATCTGTCTGTCACCACGAATCCCTTGCATCGGCAACCGGCCAACTCAATCAAAATGACAAGCAATCAAGAACATGGATCCAGCCAGGCGCCACACACCTTGGTTGCTTGGCTGCATCCGAGGAGGCTAGGCTAGAGGTAGAGCAAGAGCTAGAGGTGGCAGTTGAAGCAGTTGCAGGTGCGCGGGGTGAAGGAGCAGACGCCGAAGGGGCGGTTGGGGATGTTGCAGTTGATGGCGTAGCAGCAGGGCGCCGGCATGCACATCCCGTGCGGGCCACCGCAGCAGGTGCACACCGCGCACACCTGGAACCGCCCCACCAGCCGCCGTCCGCGCCAGTGCTCGATGCCGACGCCGCCGACGTCCAAGAACGTCTTCCTCAGCCGCGGCGTCCACGCCGCCGTCTCCTCCGTCACATTGCCGCCACCGCCGCCTGTACCAGCCTACAGGAAGGGGAAACAATTGGTACGAAGTGTTGCCAACCAGTCCACACACACACACAGGCGCGAGCGAGAGAGAGAGGGAGCTCTACCTGCTGCGAGGAGGCTGGGGAAGCTGATGATGCGGCGAGGACGGAGGAGAAATGGAGGAGGAAGAGGAGCAGGAGGAGGAGCTCAGGGATGGGTGGCCGTGGCGATGAGGAACAAGAAGCCATCTTTGTGGCAGGGTGTGCAGACTGCAAAGGAAGAGGGAGTTTTTGTGGTGAGGCGTCGCATTTATTCGCGTCGGCCAGAGCAGAGGCAGCAGCCCAGGATGCGATGCGATGATGCAGTGCACCGCTGCACACCTGCAGTGGAGGTACGTACAGCGGTGCTGTGAGAGCATCTCAAGTAACCGGTACAACTTCATCCACTGATCCACAAGGTTGGGAATGGACCATGAGAGAAACGTTTGGGGACGTGACACTCTGTCCGGTTTCATTTCCACGTCAAGGCACTCAGCTTCAACTATGCGCTCATCCACCGGCTCGTCCACGCTCGACTTCTCTTCTCTGGCCACCGGCTTGTTCGAAAGACGATTGAGGACATGGTCCGAAGCTTGGACAGATGTAATGGCCATGTCTCACGGTGTGCAAGGAAAGACAAAAAAAATATTTTTTTAGATTATTGGAACAAAAAAAATTATCAAGTACAACTTAGACGTACAAAATCTATGCACTCCACACTCACATCACGGCTGTGTTTAGATGCTGTAAAAGTGGTGCAGTAAAGTGTCACATCGGATATTCCGGCACACATTTCAAGTATTAATCATGATCCAATTATAAATAAATTATAGATTTCGATCAGTAAATGACGAGATGAGTTTAATAAGCCTAATTAATCGTCATTAGAGCATCCGTTATCGAAAGTAGCAGTTTAGTGTCTAATCACATCCCACACATGTGAGCGTTTGAAAAAAAAAAATCTTGTAAAGGGTGTGGAAATGAGGGCTTCAAAACCCTAGTGTGTAGGGTTCCACTAGACAACCTTACCATTGGGCCATGAGCCCATTTGCAAAAGCATACTACCAATAACCTCTCTGAATACAACGATCCACATGTTAAATACCAATTTATTATTTTTTTTTCTTTTTTTTCCATGGTGGATTGATTGAGAGTAGCGCGTGGAGTGCATAATGCACATAGAGAGTAGAATGCCCCAAGATTCACAATGGGAGAAATGTGTAGGACGTGGCCGTAGTGGCCCAAAGAGTTGCGGACCAAATAGGTGGTGGTAGAGGGTGGCACACGGAGGATGGGCTCATCGACCACCCAACCCATAGTCGGTTAAGCTATGTGACGACATGTTGATGATATCGCTGATGGGACCCAACCACATCCCTCGCCTTTGCGTCGCCCTCCGGATCCACGTTAAGGCACTCGGTATGGGTTCATCCAACCCCGGCCCCCACGCTTGATCTTCTCAGCCATCGACTTCTCCGAATCCACGATGGAGGGACATGGTCCGCTTGGATGGAGGTGATAGGCATGGCTGACAACAGTGTGTAGAGTAAGAAAAAGGAAGATACAACTCTCCCTTTATAAAAGAGAAGATGGAAGAGATATTCATAGCACTAAAAGACTATGCGTTTGATAGACGATCAGATATCTTCACCTATGATGTTTTTATGGGAACAAGATTGTATTAGAGATTGCTATATCTTTTATTTCTTTTGAGAAGAATCAAGAGCTTATATTATATTAAATCAACTCAAATTGTAGCATTACAAATGTGATGGACTCTTGGGAGAATACATTCTGGATTTTTCATACAACCAAGTACGACGAGAAGACGAGGCGAAATTGGCAATGTCATGAGCTACTGAATTTGAGAAGACTGCTATCTAGAGATGCATTAAAATGCTAGCAAAGATACTAGGTCATGAAATTAAGTTTTGTAATGTTTTTAAAGCGAGTCCTACATAGACTTAGTCGTTTATTTTGTAGGGACATTACTGTCTTGTAGTAGTTCTCAATCAATGAAATAGGCATAACTTTGTGCTTGCTTGTTAAAGACAATAATTTTTTATTTCCACAGGAGTTAATAATTTGGAATAAATATACTTTTGACATCTAACTCTAAAATCAGAAATCAATGACCTTCAAGCCATCAGTATCAGATAGATTTGGCCATCTGTGGGAGAAGGAAAAACAAATTTACCTGAAGCTAAGTGCCGGCATAAATTTGGCCATCTGTGGGAGAACGAAAAAGAAATTTGTTAATTATATTTTCAAAAATGGCCATTTGTTTTTCGCAGACAAGAACGGCACTTATTTTTGACTGTAGATGAAATTTACCCGAAGCTAAGTGCCGGCATAAATTTGGCCATCTGTGGGAGAACGAAAAAAGAAATTTGTTAATTATATTTTCAAAAATGGCCATTTGTTTTTCGCAGACAAGAACGGCACTTATTTTTGACTGTAGATGAGGCCGGGGCCGTGCGTGTGTACTGCTGCTGCACATCGATTCAGCCAGCGCAACAGCTTCATTAGAGAAGATCTGCACGCTTCCGTGTACCGTGTAGATCGGGATGCGGACGGATAGATGGTTGGCGCGCCAGCGTTGGCCATTAATCCTACAGTAGCTTGGCACGTATGCAATTGCATTATTACGTAGCGGCCGGCCGTCGGAATGGGATGGAATGGGATGGGCAGATGGAATGGGATGGGCAGATGGAATGGGATGGGCAGATGGCTGCGGTGCTCTCTGCTGCCTCGGCATGGATGGCAACTTGGGTGCACGCAGGTCGGTTTGGCTGGGTGGGGCGATGTAGAGCTAGAGAGAATACAATGCGCTTTTTTTGTTTTATAGGCGTCAATTTTATGAGATGCGCAAGTATATAATGATAATCCTTTTTATAATTATTGTTTTCGTATTTGTGCCACATCTCAATATTAAATAGTAGCTATAATATCTGTTTGAAACCCATTCACCAACTCTACTTCACAAACTTTATTGTAGCAACTAAAACAATCTGAAGCTGATCATGATAAGGACAAGGTTGTACATAATTATCGTTTTGGTGGGATATAACTATAGTGGGCCATGCCCCCTCCCCTTAAGCTAGAAAAAAAAAACCCATAGTGAAAGCCTTAGTTTGAGCATTTTTAGTGGTGACAAAACAATCTACCACCCTTCTTTGCACTTCATGTCATATTGGTCCGCCCTCTTTTTCATGGCCATGCTTCGCTAGTACGAGATTTGAAATATCTATTGGAGTTGCTCTAAAAGTGATCAAAGGATCAAAGTGTCTTTTTTTTTTAACGAACCGGCAGAAGAGCTGCCCGCTATATTAAAAAGGAGAGATTGCCACATGGCACCGTACAGGACTCGAGACCAAAGAAACGAAAATTTACAAAGTCAAAACTAAAACAAGAACAACATGTACACCAGAGAGCCTAAGAGGTCTGTAGGAGGGACTAAAGGTGCTTTGCACCTGCTACTCTCCAGAGACCCGCCTCGCCTTTGATTCTCTGCACCACTAGAAAGTTAGGCGCCTCCGCCCGGTCGAAAACTCTCACATTCCTCTCCTTCCAGATTTCCCAAGCAAACTAGTGTAATCAGGGTCCGCAGGCCGCGCTTGTTTTTGGACACTATGTTGGACATGTTAGTCCACCAGCTGTGAAGTGAGTCGCTCGGGCCCCAAGCCTCGGGATTTAGTCGCTCGTTCTGTGCCCAATTCGCCATCTCCTTCCAAATCCTCTTGGCGTATCTACACTCCTTGAAGAGATGTACTCCGGTTTCCGGGTGAGCCCTACACAAGGTGCAAGTCCCTTGTTTTGGCCCGTTTCGTGCTTGTAGCCTATCCGCCGTCCAGATCATGTTTTGCACTGCCAGCTAGCTGAATAATTTGCATTTTGGTGGCGCCCAAGGTTTTTCCAGATGATGGTCTCAAAGTTATTGTATGTTGCTTCGATAAACTGAGCATGGTAGGCCGACGAAGTCGAGTATTGGCCCGTTGCTCCGAATTTCCAGGCTACTTTGTCCGGTGTCCCTTCAGTGAGTGCTACGTTCCTCGCTTGTCCCCAGAGGTGGGTATATTCCGCCATATGAATGGCGTTGAAGCTTCTATGTTGCAGATCGATGTCACGCACCCATGCATTGTTTGTTAATGCTTCCCGCAGGGTGCAGTTTTTCCTTTTGGATATTGCAAATAGATTTGGAGGTACGTCACATGGCCGCCGCCCCTGTAGCCACGCGCTAGTCCAGAAGAAGGCTTTATTTCCATCGCCAGTTGTTAGCAAAGTGTCTTCTGAGTGTGCGACCAAAGGATACACTAGCTAGGAGCTGATCTCATCTTGACATAATATTACCTAACAATTCTTCTAAATCGTACATGTGGGCAGGCAATCATTGACCGGACTTCCTTTCCTTTATAGGTGGTCGACGGTATAGGGCCATTGGTGGTGGCTGAGGGCGGTATTGATTATAATTAAAATTTCACTATATATACTCTCATAACACAAGTCTATACACCATAATGTAAGTACATTTTTTGTTTCTAAATTTCTCTAGCTTCGTTGTTGTTGCTGTGATAGGGCATAGTTAGGTAGTGGTTGGATGACAGGGTAGTGAAGTGAGCAACAACAGCCATCTGCCATTGGTGGGGCAGTGGTTGGATGGCAAGGCATAGTTTTATCTCCCTTTTTCCCACTTTGCAAGAATGTCCCTGTTTTCAAACATGAAGCAATGACATGTCCCTACTCCGTGTATTGGCATGGCTTAGTTGCATGGATGCCCTATTTTGAACTCTAATGGCTCATTTATCTCCCGTTTTCCCACTTTGCAAGAATGTCCCTGTTTTCCAAACATGACGCAATGACATTCCCCTACTCCGTGTATGGTTTGTAACGGTGTTAAGTCAAAGACTAAAAAGACAGTTTTTCCCTTACATCGTTGCCCCTATTTTCTAAAATGAATTTGCAAATATGGATCTAGCCCCTATTTTCTAAAATGAATTTGCAAATATGGATCTATTATGACTACTTGGACTGCATTGTTATCAAATATTGTCAAATTCTAGTAAAATTCAAACAAAATGCTATTAAAATTGGGAACATTATGCTCTTAAAACCAAACTTAGGTGTGAAAAAACTGTGGAAACTATAATCAAGGCCACAAGATTTGGATCCAAACGTCCATGAGATAGGCTTTTTCCACTTAAACCCTCCCACCCGGATATGCACGGGTTAGATTTAAACCCCACTGTGTGGGGAGTTTAAGTGAAAAAACCCACACATTGGATCTTAGATTCTGTGACTCGATTGGAGTTTTTATAGTTTGCATCTGGTTGGGTTTCCATAAGATAATGCTACCATTAAAATTAACTCAAATGACAACTATAATTTGAATCCACTCAGAATTTGATAACAGTGCAGTCCAAATAGTCATAACAAAGTCAATATTTGCAAATTTATTTTTAAAAACGGGGCAATCATTCACGCTATAGCCGACCATAGATAGCGTAGGGCATGCCGTTGCTTCAGGTTTGAAAAACAGGGGCAATCTCACCAAGTAGAAAGAGGGGCAAATGAGCAGAGACATCCCCGCAAAAAGAAGCGCTGGCGCAGCGCAGGAAGCAGCAACAGCGGAGGGGCGCCCAGTGGTCAGTGCAGTGTCTAACTGTGTCTGTTTGCTTCTGGTAGAAATGGGTGTGAACTTCGCTCAATATTATGTTCCCACTGGTCCAGAATCAAAATCTACCATCACTCTATCATTAGCATCATGTCATCTTGCACTTTAATCGCAGATAAGCACCAAGGGCAGTTTGCACAGAATGTAGAATCAAAATTTCCAGGCAAATTGACCGACTAAGCCAGAATCACCAAGGTAAAATGACTCAAGTCTCAAGTAACCGAGTTTAAATATGGTGGGTAAATACAGAGCATATGATGGCAACCTATTATTTCCCAATCTCCAACACGCACACTTTCAGAGTGCAGGGTTGCCCTTATGAAAAGAGAAATGCTAAGAAAAAACGAGATGATAATTAACAAAAGAGGTTATGCTTGCGCATCCCCAGTCAGTTTCGCAAAAGCTTTGTCCATCGAAACACAGCTCTATAACTACAACACCGGGACCAGGGCACATTACTCGAATGGGTTTGAATGTCCAGAGGTGAGTTGGTTCCATACATATGTTTAAATAAGGTAGCTTTGTTCCCGTTTTCAATGGGGGCAAATGAGCAATCCCGAACAGGCAAGAACTTTTTCCTGCCTGAATGCAATACATGTTGAAGCAAGCTCCGGTATGTAAAGCTCAAAGGTGAGGCAAAAGACCTGTACAGCTTCGGATCCTCAAATGTTGTCGCAGATAATTACTCCAGTCAAGAATGGGAGGCAGCATGAACAAGACACCGAGGATGGCTTAGGACGCCTCTCTCTCAGTGCTCCTTTCAACAGAGGGTATTTGCTGGGAATCAGAATGGGTGATCCTCCTAGACCTTCCCGAACCACTGTCAGGTGATACTTCTGGATGTGATGGTACATGTGCCAGCATACGGCGAGAAGTTGGGGCCTCACTAGTTGGTGATGAAGCATGGCCATACATAGCACTTCCCATTGGATGATCGAATTTGCAATTTGGACCAAACTTGCACATGCCATAGCGATTATAGAAACTGCATATTGGCTCTCCCTGTAAGCAGAAAAAAAAAGGATGTTTAAGCAACATGTATGGCATGTTTGCATTATACCACCAGTGTCAAGTATTGCATGATATCAACCTTGGCATTAATTTAAGGTTCATAGTCTGGGTAACCAAATCTAATAAGTTATAAATACAATATCAACAATAAAGAAAATGGAAAAGGATAAGTGACGGTATACAATGCATGGCAAGGTATCCAGTGATAACCCAAGATACTGCTCCTCAAGCATGTAGTTACAAGATAGTAAAATAATGTAACAAAAAGTGGATCATGTTGATAATAGTTGTGCATATCATGAGTGAAACAGAACAGAGAATAAACAAAAATTATCAAGCAAACTGCAGCCAGATCAAGGAAGTGAGCCATCAAAAGCAATGAATTGACCAAGAATCATCAAAAATAGCAAATGCTGTATGAAATTAATACCATACGGATCCTAAAATTTAAGGCCAGGCAAGAATTCTGTTTAGCAGTCACTAGTTCCTCTAAAGATTAAGATGCAGAAGAGAACCAGGAGATATAACTATTGGGAAATGATACCCCTGGATTACAATTTCTGCAAACACCTCTTGAGCAATTGAATTTTAAGTGTACATCTACTGCAGGCCCATGAGGCTCTCTCTATATAGTTATCTCCACTGACGGAGCATCGTTCTTCCACTCTTTCTAAGGTTAGTGACATGGTATCAAAACCAAGGATGAGAGGTAGGACGTTAGGGTTAGACTCATCTAATCTAATCCACCCACGATCCCACTTCTGTTTGTTTTCGGTGCGATCTGCCACTGCCTGTCTCACGTGCTGCAAATGGGCTGACGCCACAAATAGACCACACCTCAGCGGCTGACAACACCTGCTCTCCAAATCCAACTCGTCTAGCTAAAAGCTCACGCTCAACCGCATCTGATTGGGTGAGCTAGGCATAACAGTCAGCACTCATCGCGCCAAGAAAAACGGAGGTGCGCCTGCGCTGGCTGCACAGCACCAAGAATGCAGCAAGGTGGTCACCAGTCTGCGTCGCACCAAGAAGGGAGGGCACCTGACAGGCAACGGCTAGGAGATGGTTGCCGCTGACACCGCGGTGGACTCCGAGTTTGCCACCAACAGCACACTGCGATACTTATACTCAAAGTTTATTCTATGCTTGTGACAGTCCGCTTCAGCTTCATGCTTACTCAGACCCTACTCCAGTACTCTGGATACCTTGTTGTAGTATAGAGGTAGAACTTTGAGCACTTGCAACTACTACGAAAAAGATTGTATGGCTTCAATGGTCGTTGGCCGATTTTTGGTATTTCCTCTTTTCTGTGAGCGTGAATTAACAAAGCATGTCGGTATCAAGCTTCTTTACTCCATCTCATTGTCATAAAAAAACAATTCCTCTTCAGTGTGTGCCCTCAGGGTTGCAGTTGGTCGATCTTTTCACTAAAGCACAGACTAGAGAGCGGCGGCGGCTTCACTTGATCAAACTCAATACTTCAAATCCTCCATGTCCACCTTGAGTTTGAAAGGTGTTGTTAAGTGTACATCTACTATATGTCGATATGGCCCATGAGGCTCTCTCTATATATAGCTATCTCCACTAAGGGAGCGTTGTTCTTCCATTCTTCCTAAGGTTACTAGAATATCTTATAGATCTTTTGGATAACCATTGCCATGTAATATTCTCACAAGCTTTCCTTAACCCAAGTAGCAATATGTTTTAGTTAGATTAAAAAGACAAAGCCAAGATAATCAGACAAATCTACCAAAAAAAAATTGCAATGCACATCTGAGAGAGAGAGCATATTTAAAGACATGTATACTGCATCGGGCTAAAGGTAGGCCTAATGGACTCAGTGCACAATTGGGAGTAGGAATTATTCGCTCCCTGGGATGATGGAACTTGCATACAGCACCAAACTTACAGTCTCCGGTCTTCATATAGAACTGACATTCAGGTTGGTCAGGTCTCTCTGGAAATACATTCTCCCTCTGTACTGCATAAAGTCCAACGGGAACAGAACCTGCTTGGTAGGATGAAAACATTCCTTGATCGCCTATGCCAGCTGTTCCACTCTGGCGTGAGCCAGTATAGTATTGGGCAGCTCCAGGTGTCCGTTGTTGATCATCCGGGATGAAGAACCAATCTGCGCCTACAAATTTGAAAAAAAAAAAAAAATGATAAACTACATGGAAACTACAAAAACGATTCAAGAGCAGCCAGTAAATTTCAATAAGACTTCTAAATAATTCATATTCCAAGTGCAAGCTCTGAGCTCATTACTCTTGGCAGGCAGACCAGCATGAACATGAGGAAAAAAAAATAAACTAAAATTTCACACAAAAAAAGACAATGATCCTTATCAAGATGCTAAGTTTTATAACAAAATAGCCATGAAAAGGCATTACAGAACATCTACCATGATTTAAGGATCCCTCTGGATTAGTTTTTCCTGATGGATTAGTTTTTCAACATGGAATATATCTAGATTAAGATGTGATTTGTGTTCTAGAAATGAACATCACAATAATGACACCTAACATGGGTGCTCAACTAGTCAACCCTGGATACCTACCCTCAATATCAAAGGCAGAGAATAACGTAACGTAAGTACATGACTATTATTTACAGTTTTGAAATCATGATAAAATTTGACTCTGCACATCATGGTAGCATTTTTATGCCTCATTCTAGTGTCCAAATGGGTGAACTTTTATCAGTAATGTTAAAACAATCTATGTGTGGATCAATAGAAGAGTGCAGTTAGGTTTTTTCAATTATGGTTAGGATAAAAGTAGAGCACCATAATCACCACAAGTGCTCAAGGTCAAATGAAATGAATAATATAAGTATATAACACATAACATGACGAAAATATTAGGTAACAGTCAGGGTAATGCTACCTCAGAAATTATGATCACAAGCAAGCCTACACAAGAGATGCATGTTCTAACTAATGTGATGTTTGCTGATTAGGAGGATATGTTGATGGCATTAGTATTCATAGTTAGGTGATGTGATGGTACTTAGGGGCCAAATTTTGAAAGGACATGATTTTTTTCGAACATGCAGGAGACCTGTGTATCATCATATTAAGAGTAAAGGAGTGAGTTTAGAAACCCCATACAGCCACACACATACACACACAGGTGTATCCCTCTCTCACACACACTTGCGCATTGGCTGGCTCTAGAGCAAGGAGATTGGACATTCCCCGAGCTCCGGCCAAACTCCAAAGAAGAACCTCATCTTTAACCGAAACCAGAACACTATTTAGAATCAGTTATATCCCATCAAACACACAACGATTGTGGTGATTCCAAATGGACCAAGCTCCCAGAATGATGATGGAATTGAGACCTTTTTTAGTCTGGTCATCAACACCAGAATTTGTGCTTGCCCACCATGCATCAAAGAGAGGACATGATATTAGTAAGCCCATTAGATACTGTTGATCAGCTGCACATGCTTCAAGTTCATGAATTAAGGAGAGAAAGGAAAGGAAGTTGTGCTTTTATTGTGTAGAAGTGTAAAAAAACAGTAGCCAAATTTATGCCGACTCCATGCCAAATCAGGTTGGCCTCAAAAAAATTAAACCTTCAGATAATCAATAGTAATCCTGGAATTTTCACACATATTAAGAACCATCAAACAGTTAATGGGAACACAAGAATTTTCATAGCTAATGGATAAACAAAACTACCCTTATTTTCATAGCTAAATAAAGGATGATAAAAGGAACCAACAAAAAAACAAAGAAAACTGTAGCCAAAGGTCTTGGGTTAATTGAGCGATAGAGGGACTGACACAGGTCAGACTTATGCCTTGTTAAAATCGGTTCAGTATAGGTAACATGTAATCGAAGTTTTTTAATTACAAACAAGGTTGCAAGCTTTTCGCAACATTCTTGGTAAACAAATGGGTAAGTGCCATGTAATAAGGTGACGAAATATGAACTTGTTAGGTTATGTAAAAAGTAAAACAGAGGTCAGGGAACATACAGTATAAGGACTCCACCCTGGGACCTGAACAAGCCCAGGAGGAACAATCACTTGTGCATAACTTGAATGACCTGGCCACCTTGGACTTGCAATGAAAGAAGCAGATCTTGACAAGGGCCAGCTAGTTACAGCCCCTTGGTAAGTGTGCTGGCCAGGGAAGTTGCAGACTGTCCAGGTGAATAAACAGAGCCACGTACAGCAACCATCATGGTGGATGGTTGTGGATGGTGAAACTTGCATGTGCTTCCAAACTTGCACTGCCCTGTTCTCAAATAATATGCACACCCTTTTCATTCTGCAGTAATAAAATTCAAGTAAACGACACAAATCTTGAAAAAAAAGTTGCATAGAAATGTGGCAGCACACTATGCATCCATATCATGAAACATTGTGAATTGTAATAGAAATTCAGAACAAACCGGGCGGAGTGGGTAGCCCAGTTCATTCAACTGAACTCGAGTTGCCATTGCAGCCTTTTCTCGATGGTGAAACTTGCAAGTTGCTCCAAACTTGCACGTGCCAGTCTTCAGATAGTACTAAAAATGGGATATGAAAACAATAAAATGCAAATTCACCAATAATGTAACCACATATTTTCCAAAAAAAGAATGATATGCTCACACAGAAAGGAAAAGGAAAAAAAAATGTATGAGCAAGTTAACTACAAAATTTCAAGTCATTCAGACAAGCAAAATATAGTTCTAACATGGGCATGCACAATTGAATTTTATTTTATTAACCTAATCAACTGACACTTGATTTAAAATGAAAAATCACAAAAGAGCCATGTAAAGCTATCAATGTGAGTAAGAATTTCAATCAAGAGAATGTTATGTGGCCTCATTTAAAAGGTTACAACTGTACTCCTGCATGGACCAAAATAGAATGATAAATGATAAATGCATTGAAAAGCACAATAAGAGCCTTATGCAACCCCAAGGAACAGCATGAAATTAATTGATACTAACAGATATCAAGCTCAACTATAACAACATACTCTAGGACCATATGCGGTACTATTAGTGTTTTATATTCATTTGACTAAAGAACTTCAGCGAAGACCTATCAATATGAAGCTGTACGAGGCTTGAAGCACAGGACAGTGACAGTTAAATGTCTTTAAAACAGAAATAGTGATTCTGAAGTCTTAAACTAGACATCTCAAGTAACAATTCATGGCAGGACCTCCTGAGCATTGAGGCACAGGTGGATATAAATAAACAATCATATTTTGCATTGACTAAAGAAACAGAGGGGGAAACTAGAAGCAAGGAATCTCACTTGACATTCAGGCTGCCCAATTCTTTGAGGATATTCTCCCTTCATTCTTGCAGCAGCAACAGCCTAATAGTCAGACCACTAAAGTCATTATTCACATGTTTGGGTAGAAATTATAAGCAGTAGGACGAAGAAGCATGTTCCAACAAAAGAAAGAGCGATAAATTAACAGCCTACAAGTTAATCATGATATGTTACTCGACGAGTAGCTCTCACAGATGAAATTAGCTCGCCAAGCTAAGTTTTGTTGGAGATTCTAGAATTATTAATATGTATGAAAATAAGCTTGCCAAGCTAAGTTTCAACTCAAAATTATAACTGGAGAATCTAAAATCAGCAGCCAAGCAGCTTTCACACTATGGAGTTAGTTAGATTTCCAAATACAGTATATATACATCCTCAGTGTCAAAACACTTCAAACTACCCTAGCACTACCATTTTCTTTCTTGTTTGGATCAGTTGGGCAATAAAGCAACTTCCAGGCAGGCACTCCATGAGTACACCTGTATGCAGCATACACGATTGGAATTGATAACTTATTCTAGAAGCCTCAGAAATGAGAACCATATGAAACTAAATCAAATAAGCAGCCACAAAGAAAACAATTAATGTATTGTAGGCACAAGATTATATACTGTAATGCCTGAAAGAAGGGTAGAAGAATGAATTTTACCAGTTTTCTGTCTGCTGGGTGATTAAATTTACAGGTCATCCCAAACCTGCACATGCCAGTCCTCATGTAATAGCTACAGTCTGGCTCACCAACACGCTCCGGGTATGGCCCCAGTTCCATGGGGGTCATGGTTTCTCCTAAATTCATCTGCCACATCGCCTCTGCGACTGAAACATAACAATATTAGTAATTGTTCATTTCAAAAGTGCAGCAAACCAGAAAAGTGCTATATGATGCTGAGATGATAAGGAGAGAAAGCAGAAATGCAGAAACCAGTTTGTCCTCGCATGTGTAATATACAATTCACAGAGCAAGAGAAACAGAGCAAGTGAAACAGAACAAAGGGCACCAAATTTTGTGCTTTACACAGAAGTGCTATTTGGTTGCTTTTATTTCCACCAAAATAAAGGAAAAGGACAAAACTATTCATGAAATAATCACACAAGTCCTATTTGTTGGCTTTACAGAGTTTTAAATGATAACAAAAAACAGACTGAACCATCAAGAATCAAGCCACCTTTCAAGAAAAGAGTCAAGTCTGTATAATTGGATGAAAATTGCAGTCCTCAGGTAGCTTTCCATAATCATATAGAACTTTTTATCGAATTATTTATTTAAAACTTTTGAGTATCATTCCATGCGCCAGCTCTTTAAAGCCAAACTGAATCTATGTAGCTTCAAGACAAGAGTAAAATGGGCTTCTGGAGTTGTTGGTAGCATTAGAGAACAACACAGAATTAGTCTCTACAAATATGTGGGCTTCTGGACTCCACTAAAGATACTGGAAGATATTTCTACAGGCAAACATTTATATATAGAGAATGAAAACTGAACAGAAATAATTTTAAGTGACCATAGGCTAAATGTTGCCAAACTCAATGTTGTGCCAGAAGTACAAAGTGCAAGTCTTAATCTCTACAAATGAAATACCCAAAGTACAGTTGAACTTCAATCTTCAATTCTAATCATGATCATCCACATCCTCAGATGACAAGTAAATTATGGTCATGGCTTTAAGAGACAGCAGAGCTGTACCAAGAATAACAGACAGCTGTCCCACCCATTTTCTGACCTTTCATCCAAGGTTTAAGTACCCAATCACCATGTCACACAAATTTTGTTAAGTAAACATGACATGTGCTTGGATGCTGTCCATTATGTCGAATCAAACCACAATCAGTTCATAACACTATGTATCATTTTTTTGAAAAAAAAATCAAAATCACCAAATGCACCATCATATTATCCAAACTCAAAAACACTTCAGTTTTGGCCATTCAGGAATTCACGTGAGCCTCATCATGAAATTCAATTACACCCAAGGAGATGTATTATGCACAAAAAGAAATCTTCATCTCCAAACAATTTACAAGTAAATTAGTATTCACAACTTTTTAAAAAAAAAAACATGCAAATGCCATAGACGAAAGTGAACACCTATTAAACTTCAGGAATCCTACTAAATCCGAGCTTTTAACCACTTTACTTGAAATGGAACCACAGCAACCATGCACAGAAAAACTCGGATTGCATCTCAACCAGCTCAAAAACTCTTCTCGTCAATATGATCCACCTATGTATTACCCATACACCACGAAGGACACCATAACAGTATCGGATACAGCATGATACGGCTCAATGCGCGTATCAGGAAAATGAAACAAAAAAAAAATTGACAGATTCGGCTCGATATGGCACGATACATCTTCCTGATATATGTGAGCCCAATGCCACCTGATTTTACAAATCAAGCCCAACAGCATTAGCCAATCCATTCTCAAGTCTCAACCCAAAAACACCTGATGCCTTATCTTGGCTTTATCCCTTCCATGTGGCCCCAGGGGACTGCCAGCGTCACTGCCTCACCAGGAGCACATGCAGCCAAGGGCTAGCGTCACCAATGGGAGCGGCGTGTCCAGTGAGTGAGTGATGCTACCTGGATCTCAAGGTGGTGTCCATCGGGACTTTGGACTTCATATGATGGGCTACCGCTGGAGGTCAAGAGATCAAGGTCCAGCTATGGTGACAACTAACCAGTCAGTCCATTGCCTACTTGTTCGTTTACTTCATAACATTGGTCCTTCCTTCATATGTCATGTTGAAATTGCTTCAATCCTTTATAGCCTTTCTATGAGAACATGAAGATGCAATTGTTTTAATTATATCTTTTATATATTCGGTGTTATGCCTTATCCTTTTTTTTTTTTTTTGGACAATCATTGTATCGCCAAACCCATCCCATATCAACATATCGCCAAATCCTGTACCAGTGATACACAGCAATCCTCTACCCAATAAAAAGATCCATTACTCAATTCAACGCCAGAATGGTAAAATCACACCCAAAAAAACATAGACCTTAGATGATGGCAGATGCAACAGCCATAGCAACTGCAGCGGCTGAAGAGGAAGTCTCTCCTGTCGAAAAAGGAACTCTTCGATGCAGCACAGGAGCTACCCCTGATAATCAATGTTGTTACCTTCATGACCGCCCAATTCATTAGATAATGAATACTATGTCATGTGAGGAGGAGGCAAAAAAATTTGGGCTAAATTGTTTAAAGAGAACCATGTACCATAAATATCATCACAAAACAACAGAATTTGCAACAAAAAAAGGATCAGATTTTGTGCTTTTCACAAAGAAAAATGTCCTCAGTCGCTATGTTACACTATTACAAAAGACAAGCCTTATTTTCGTCATGTATACAACCCATAAAAACACAACAGATATAAACCATACTCAAACTACAAGAACAGAGCATAAGAATGGAAGGTACAATACTACAAAAACGATGAGCTGCCGTGATCAATAAACATTAACCAACATCTAATACAATCTTTTCGTGTTCCAGCTTAAACTGTCTACATTTCATAAATGATGGGAAGTCATGAATCCATCAGAACAAACATCATGCAAGGGAGGCAAATGTCATGCAATTAACTATGAGTAGTTAAGCAAGATTAATATTGTAGAATTCATTATTACCCAGAGAAAGGACATGCAGATTTTAATCCAGGATTAGTACAGTAAAATTCAATTCTGATCATCAATTAATCAATAAATATTGATCCTTTAAGCACAACTACATCGTGGTAACCATCTTCGAGATGGCTGAAGCACAAGTTGCAGACTATAACCTATCCAACTTACTGGGCCTCGACTCCAAGCTTTGTACCAGGGTCATCGACCCAAAACCACAACAGTCGCGACCCACAACTCTATGCTCTGTACCAGGGACACCCAACCATAACCTTTGTATTCACGCACCAAATGTTTGGTTCTCGTTTCAGAGGTACCCCCTACCACTTTTTTTTCAATTGTTGACCCATGTCCCTCGACCCTGTCCCTCAACCTGATCGACCCAGAATTCTTGTGACTATGAGCACAACCAGGAAAGCATTGCCTGGGTAAACCGGAAGGGCAACCATCTGTCCTTACCTATGATACATGTAAAGTGTGAAGTTATCAGTTCACTAAGAGACCTCCCCTATCCTACATGAAAAGTGTGAACTTCCCCAACTGAGGATGATCCCTCTTCAATGAAAACCACCACTGATCACTGATCAGTATTCACTAGTCACCACACATTATAAACCTAGCAAAGATCAGTTAGTTTGAAAGAGTAAAATAGGCAGCACTCCACACCTACAGCAAATGCAGCAGCACTTCATTTTAGTAATGTCAATATTGCAGAAAAGCAACTATAAAGGCTCAAAACAATAAAACCTCATGTGCCTGTCGTCCAAGAACAAACAAATTAAGAAACAGCAGCAGCTCCATGCCTTTACTGGAAAGGTCAGCAAATGAGCAAAACAATTAACATCCAACTTGAAGACCACTTCCAAATAAAATTGTGGGTCTCTTCTCTGATGCCAAATCTTACACAAGCTGTACAACACAACAAAACAGCATTGCCTGGGTAAACAGGAAGTGCAACTAATTGTCCTTTCGTATCTTATCTTACATGAAAGTGTGAAGTTTCCCAATTCACTAAGAGACATTCTCTCCTGCATGAAAAGTGTGACATTCTCTATCCTGCATGAAAAGTGTGAACTTGCTCCTCCTTCACTAAAAACACCTCTAATCGTATACGCCAGTTACAACACATGATAAACAGCAAAGATTACGATGTCCGAAAGAGTAAATAGCCAGCACTGATACAGCGCGTCAATCAAATCAATCCTCCAGCCATGACACTGTGCTTGACACCCCCACCGCCTAATCACACACATAAGCCATTCCTTGAATCGGCTAAACGCCAAAATAAAGGTGCTTAGTTAACCGTGTACTCGGACAGCCACCGACGGAGAGGGTTATAACACCACCGCCACACAATATATAATAATTAACCGAACCCCTCCAACGCAGCGCGCGCGACCGACACCCAGGCGGCCTCGGCATTGCCCGGTTCTGCGCGCCCGCGCGCGCGCAAGCGATCCAAGACTCCCTAGCACTACTCGCCGTGAAACAGGGCTTCCCCGCGGACCCGCCCAAACATGTACGGCCACCACGGGGCTCCTCCGCCCAATCCGACCGAGGCCAGCCGCGCTACAGCACAAACACTTCACAGACAGCAAACATCTGAGCCCGAGGAGAAGGAGAAGGAGCAGGAGCCGGGGTTGCTCACCTTGGTCCACCCCGTGGGCCCCGATCGTCGCAGCTGCGGCGGCCGAGGAGGAGCCCCCCCGCACCACCGCCTCCCCCACCGCCGGACGGTGCTGCCATCACCGCCGCGCCGGCATCAGATCGCCCCCAGCCCCGCCCCACCGGCGATCAGTCGGTGGGTGCTGCCTGCCGCTGCTGCTCCCACGCCGCGCCGCGCGCCCGTGGAGGGAGGTTGTCACGCGCGCGTAAGAGAGAGAGAGAGAGAGGGCGAGCAGTGGGAGGAGAGAGAGAGAGAGGTGGAAGGGGAATGAGAGGAACCAGGCGTCCCCGTTCGCACAGCCAGTCGTTTTGTTCCTCCTCCCCTCGCGGCCCGCTTCTTTTCACCGCGCGGCCGCGCGCTCCCATTGCGCCAACTACCGAACCACCCACCCAGTCAACTGGGGCCGCCCCTAGGCGCACCCAACGGGTGTACACAGACCACGGCCCAGAGGGTGACACGTCACCTTGAGCATGGAATGCAGGTGAATGGGCGGTCGAGATCAAGTGAGGATGAACTGTAGGCGCCCACAGTGAGCGACACACAAACGTTGGATGATAGGATGATATAGGTATGGTTTTGTCATTGTTGTTGGACCCGTCACGTTTCGCTGGTCAGTTTCACTTACGATGACACACTAGTGGAAAGGTGAGAAATGCTTGCAAGGCGTGGTTTTTGTGCGCTCTTGCGTACCGTGGATGCTACGGGAACAAAGATAAGATGTGTTGGCGGACGCTACCTATGAAAAGATAAATATGCTAGCTTCAGGCTATAGACCTCTATCACATACAGTAGTAGCGACGTTAGGTGTAGTATAAAACGGTGGGCGCAAACCCGTGACTATATTTTTAGATTGTTTTGAAAAAGCAAAGAAGGATTATTTTATTGTGGAACATTACTAAGAAAGAAAACTTTATCTGTTCTTAATGTGTGCTATCTCATATGACCTTACTCTATAGTGCATGGTAATGTTTGTTTCAATTATCACATTCCAATCGCAGATGTTGTTTTTCCTTTCTTTTACTACAAAAACATATATGTGTCCATGAAAACAATACATCTTCAATTTGCACACAAAAAAAATCCATGAACACGAAAGGTTAACTATATATATGAAACAACCTTAAGCGGTTAGTGCGAATTCAAGGAGGGATCTCGGGATCCCTAATAAATGGTACATAAAATATGTATTTAGAAGGGTCAAATCGTAGAAGGAAAAAAATAATTATGGTCATTGTGAGCTATTATCATAATATAAAAAACGCGTTCTACACGAAATGTTATCAACATTAAGCGGTTAGTGCGAATTCAAAGGCGGGATCTCGGGATCCCTAAAAAATGATACATAAAATATGGAAGGGCCAAATTGCAAAAGGAAACATTTTATGACCATTGTGGGAGTTTTATGAGGAAACCCCTAATGTACTCAAAAGATGGATCTACACACACGTTATCAACGTTAAGCGGTTAGTGTGAGATAAGCGGTTAGTGTGAGTTTAATGCGGGATCTCGGGACCCCTAAAAAATTATACATAAAATATGGAAGGGCCATTGCAAAAGGAAAATTTTATGACCATTGTGAAGTATTATGAGAAAAACCCCAATGTATACTCCTCCCTTCACCAAAATTTAAGGCATGGTTTGACTTAGCGGTGTATTAGTATCATACTTTTGAAAGCTAATTTTTTTTTCTTATAGTATATAGTTTATGACAACAATTGACCGTTACAAAGTACATGCAAATTTAATAAATACACTTTTGAAGTGTAAACTCGACTAATTATATTGGTCAAAGATAACAAAATTTAAATTTTGAAATATGTGGTTAACCAAGGAAATTATTCTATTTGTGATCACTTGTTAAATTGGACTAAGGGAAACATTGTTACATTTTTGCAACTTTTTTTAAAAAAAACTTCGACCATGGGGACTAAGACTAGCCCAGGGATTTTTTTGCTTAAGAAGAAGACCTTCTCACGCAGTCGAGAAAAACCCACCAAACCCCCGCCCCACCCCGACACATGGGTAACTTTTTCGCATTGGATTTCTTTCACGAGACTCGGAAATCAAGAGGATGAGAACGACCACTTTGCTCAAACGCATCGGATGAAAAGGAGGGAGACTCTCAACCCGAGCCGTTAGCGGAGGAAATCTTTCCGCCGAGGATCCGGAAAGGTCCGTGCCGACGACTTCGTCACAATCGATCTTAAAACAACAATATCCATTTCATAGGCGAGGGTGGGGAGAAGTAAGCCGAACCTCCGATCGACCGGACACGTAAAAATTCTCGGCGTCGAGAGAAAGACGAGATTCGATAAGTGATTCGGTGAGTGCTTTCAAGAAGAGCGTCGGCTTGGAAGAAGAAAATGAAATACTGAACAACCGCGGCTGGTCGTAATAGATCGACTTGAATCGTCTTCTTGCTCCAAAGCATTCAAGTTCCATTTCAAGGAAGGACGACGTACCATGATACTTTCTGTTTTTGTCGAGCCCCGCTTTGGTCTCGGGTTTGATGGTTATGCGTGCTAAAAATCCGGTACATTCCGTTTTGTTTCCCATCCTAGTCTTTTTGCGACACTTCCGGTTTACTTATTTTGTTAGGTCTCGACTTCTCCGCTATGATCTTCCCAAGTAGTTCATATAGGAGCTATTGCCGTTTTCATTCCTATTCGTGGTTATGATGTTCAATATTCAAATAGCGGAGATTCACGAAGAAGTATTGCGCTATTTACCAGTGGTGAGTGGTATTATTGGACTGATCTTTTGGTGGGAAATGTTCTTCATTTTAGATAATGAAACCATTCCATTACTACCAACCCACAGAAATACGACCTCCCTGGGATATACGGTTTATGCCGGAAAGGTGCGAAGTTGGACTAATTTGGAAACATTGGGCAATTTACTTTATACCTACTATTCCGTCTGGTTTTTGGTTTCTAGTTTGATTTTATTAGTAGCTATGATTGGGCTATAGTACTGACTATGCATAGGACTACAAAGGTGAAAAGACAGGAAATATTCGACGAAATGCCTTGGATTCTAGGAGGACAACTATTCTGAACAGAAGGTGCTTCTCCTCCAAAGCGGGGGGATCGTCCTCCGATTCCTCTGACCCAAAAGGGGGGAATAAGTATATCCATTTATATAATCCAAGTACTCCAGCGGAAGAGTTCGTGAACAAATGCTTTCTTAGATCCATCGAAAGACTTCGCGAAGAGCTAATCGGATGGAGAGTACTGTTATTCTCCAATCTATGGGAATGCTACCTATTGATTATGGGTATCATTATGTCATTAATATTGTAAATGAAAGTAATGAAAGAATAAAATTAATGGCAGGTGATTTCAGTGGCTTCAAAACCACGCCTACAAGCTGGTCTGATCTCTGGAACAAGTTTTCTAAGAGCAAATCTCGTCCGAAACAATCAATTATTGATTCTGAATGTATAAATCAAACCATCATAAACGCCTGTGATTTCTTATTGCTTCGTAGGACATTTATTGATATTTTTTTGCGGAAGGGATGGGAAATCGAGTAAGAATAATTATTCAATTTACAGATGGTGTAGGATGTCATTTCTGGTGGGCTGGTGGACCTAGGTTTCATGACAATGGTATAAGCACGTTATATCAAATTGATAACTATAAGACCTTTTTTGAAGAAGGGTGTCTCCGTCAAGGTATTGTGAAATTCAAGTACTCTAAATTTGAGCATACTGAGATGCTTGAAACTCTAAACAGGGTTCTCGATGCAAATCCTCAGTTAGCTCGAGAAGTTGGCATTGACCAGTCATTGTTGACTGAAGAGGAATGGCCTGAGTCGTCAATGTTGGATATGACAAAATTTGCTATATTTTTAGCAAATATAGTCATGAGAGAGGTCATCACCCCTCAAGGAGTGTACGATTTTGCCGAGTCACACAAGACAAACTCCAAATGATGAACTACGTTAGTAACTTTTACAAGGCAGCTATTGATGTGATGCTTTGGGGGTTTCCATTTCACCGTTGAAGTCTCTAGGGGTTTTTTTAGTTTGCGAAACGATTTAGGACCAATAGGGTCAGCACTGATCTTTCACCAGTGTCTATGATATGGGTTATGGGATTTTTTGCTTAAGAAGAAGACCTTCTCACGTAGGTCGAGAAAAACCCACCAAACCCCTGCGCCCCACCCCCGACAGGGGGGCACCGTTACCCGTGTGAGAACGGATCGGGCGACGACAACCCCGTGCTTTGGCCATGGGACAGAGGCGAGGAGGGTTTTAGTCGAAATTCTAAAAATTCGCTCCCATGAGGAGTCGAACCCAGGACTTGTGGAGTGCCTCAGAGTGGTCTAACCATTGGGCTAGAGGCTCTTTGGCTTTTGCAACTTTTTAAGATAATAGTGAGATATAGTCCTTGGTTCATTAGCACATACAAAGCTAGCTGTTAAAAATAAAAAACTCAATAAAGTTTAAGAAATAACAAAACAAATGATCTATCCTAAATACTACTCCTTCCAGTTTGGTATTAGAAGTCGTTTTAGGACAGCGACATGGTCTCCAAATCACAACTTTGACCTCTTGTTATTATAAAAATATTTATGGAAATGTGGTATATGCATACTTTTATCAAAGTATTTTTAAGACAAATCTATTCATATAATTTTCAGATTTACAATCTCAACAACTTAAAAGTTATTGATATTTTATATTCCCAATGTTTGACCCAAACCTTGTCTAAAAACGACTTCTAATACTTAAAACCGGAGGGAGTACTTGATTAACCTATATAGCATGGCAAAAAATCTTGTCATCCGTGAGACACTTGAAAACTACTTTTGGAGAATTATAGTTAATCAGCTAGCATGGTCAATCTAACACTAATGTGACTATCTTTGTAGCGTTTTTACTTCATAGAAACAGCAACATGTTCAAATTCAATTTCAAATTGTGTATAATATGGTTTACTAAGTATCTTTTATTGGAGTTAAAAAAAACGTACAGTGTGAATGTGCTCGTTAGATTGTGACCGCACGACAACATGAAAACATATGAGCTGCATGATGTGACCTATTTTCCATTCCACATTGATAGGTCATTTCGACATTGCATGGCTATCCTGAATTCCTTTATATTGTGAGGAGTCGTGAATTAACTCCCTACTAATTAATCTCTGCAAGATTCAATTTAAGTCCCTATATTATTCAACCACAGCCGCCAATGGAGACCAAAGATGCATGTGCTACTTGTTTTTACTATAAAATATTAAGATACAAAACATGAATTATTTTAATAAGAAAGGATCCACAAAAAAAAGCAATGATTAGACGCCATGACAATACATGCATGGAAGAAAAAAATGAGCATACTTTAGAATCACGTTTGTGAATTTATTGAATCTCGAAAAGGTGTTATGCATAAGTTTCTTTCAGCTATCGTTTCAATTGCCTATCGAATCCTCTTAACAATAGGGATATAGTGTAACTGTAGTAAACATGTTAAATTGAAAATATATCATTGCATTGTTTTCGCTTTGTGAGAAAAATCAGCGGTTATATACATTATAAGATATAAGATTTTATATATGATCTAGAGAGGCCGTCACGACTAGTTTGCTAGAGGGCCCTCAAAATTTTAATAACAATATAAAATTGCTCGCTCCTTCTTATTATATATATAAAAAGAAAGAATAGCAAAACTTATTGGAGCCGGCATATGTTTTGGCCTAATTGTAAAACAACAGTTTGAGCTATTAATTCTGTCTAGTATATGTTAAGTGGTCACGTCCTGTGGTCTGTGATCTATTACAGTACTATAATAATACAGCTGGACGGATTGTAAAAAGAAACATGCAAGATGTGTTCAATACAACTAATCGACCCCACATGGATTAGAATAATTTAGAGGTCACAAGTATAACATGCACGAATGTACCTTGATTTGTACACTTAGTAAGTGATACTCCCTCCGTTCCGAAAAAACAAGCAACTCTAGCAGCGATTGCTCCCTTTTTTGTCAACCAAGTTTGACTAATTATAAATAAAAACCTATACATAGTTACAATATTAAATAAATATCATTAGATTAATTACGAGATATATTTTCATAATAAAATAATTTGGAGTCATAAATTTGGATACTATTCGCTAGAAACTTGGTCAAAAGGTGGGCTACTTTATGTGGCACGAACCCATAGTTGCAAGCTTTTCCGAACGGAGGGAGTAATAAAGAAGCAATTCTGGTGGGGCCCATTCAATAGTTACTCCCTCCATATTGAAAAGGAAGTCGTTTAGGACATTGACACGGTCTCCAAAGTGCAACTTTGACTTATCTTTTCTATCAAAATATTTATTAAAAAATTATATATGTATACTTTTATGAAAGTATTTTTCAAGACAAATCTATTAATATGATTTTCACATTTCAAAACTCAACGACTTAAAAGTTATTAATCATTTATGTTCCCAATGTTTGACCAAGCCTTTTCCAAAACGACTTCCTTTTCAATATGGAGGGAGTATATGGTAGTACCATTGGCATATGCTTACGCAATCTATAATACAACTTTAATTAGGGTTGACCATATATAGTTGTTTTCGAATTAAGCTATTAGCGACCTTCTATCAGTACATTATTGATTTATTATCCTTCAACGAAAGTTGTACGCTACTCAAGATGAAAACAGTAGTGCTAGATTGCTAGGGTCAAAAGAAAGGCAGTACTGTTGACAAAATTACTGAAAATATCGAAACATTGATGTATATACCTCGATGACGAGTACACCAAACCAAACACCTTAACTAACCTATACTTTACCAACAATTGAGACCTTAAACGGACTATAAAGAACACGCATGATGCATGCACCAACAAATAGTCACGATCAGAGATCCGTCACAGATCTGATGGCGACCCCAAAGGATTCAACCCGAAAGAAGCAATGAGTGAGCCAAGATCGCGTTGTCCAAGGCCACCAGGCCCGGCCTAGTCTAGTGCTGTGCCACCGCGCCGTTTTCCCGTTCCCCACCGTCAGTACTTATACGCGTGTGTACGCGTAGCAAAGGCACGAGCAAATACTCTACGAATCAGCGTAACCACCGCCCCGGCTGGTGCCGCAACGGAAACCAGCCCGTCCCGTTCTGCTGGCTTTCGATCGCGGTGTCCGTCCGATCGACCATCGACGGCCGGGGTACACGCTCGAGCGAGAGTCACGGGCGCGGCAGCTCGCCGGCAGCTCGCCCCGCACGTGTGGGTGACCGAGGTGGGAACGCGGCGACCTGGGGCGTCAAAGGAGCAGCGCCCTGGGCCCCGCAGCCCCATCCTCTTCGCGCGTGCCGCGCCCCGGGCCCCTTCTCCCACCTGGCCTCCACCGACGAGCGTCTTTTTGTTTCACTGACCGTGTGATCCCACAGCCATGTGGACCCTACCTGTTAGTGGGTGCCTCCGCCGCGTGTTGACGCACCATTAGCAGCCGCGCTGACCCCAGTCTTTTCCAAGCAAGTTTTACACTCTTCGCGGATTATACAATGACCGGTGGGCCCCGACGGAGGAATGGCCCTGCGCGCGCGAGTCGGAGGTCGCGCAAGTCGGAGGTGGGCATGGGTAGATAGTGGCACGGTGGACGACGTGGGCTGGGCAGCGACGTTCGGCTGCCGCCGGCCAGGACGGCCGCTCGGCGCTCGGCTCTTTTATTGCGCGCGGGAGTTAATGACAGGCGGGGCCCACACGAAACGGTAGTGGTGGCGGTGGGTGGTGGGCCCAACTGATTTTATGGGAAGTTAGAGAAATTTTAAAAAGAGTGAAATGCATAATAGGTACATGGACTTATTGCCAAAATAGGCCCGTGAACTTAAACCAGAATATCTAGCTTCGAACTCGCGAACCCGCTTCACCCCCAAGTTCAAAAGGGGCAGTGGCAAGATCTGCGGCAAATGATGCCGACATCAACGATGACATCAACAAGACTTTTTAATTTCTTAAATTAATATCTTTTTATTCGAGACTCCAAATATAACAAAATTAATATATCAATTTTGATCGCCTCGATGAACTCTTTGCAATGGTGTACTTCGTTTTGTTATTAATATAGTTTTATTTCGTATAAAATTAAATATTTCTATAAAACGAAGTGATATTTTATTTTCACTTATAAATCGATATATATGTGGTCGTGATTCAGTTCCGGATATATACATATTTGCGGTTTTTTTGCGTAAATGTACATAGGGTATATATTATTCGCGAAATTTACTACTTGTTTTATAGAAATTTTATCCTAAATATGTATATAAGCTAGGCACCACGCAATATATATATATTTAGGCCAAAACATGCTACCCTAAGTATGTTATATTCTTGCGGATGATCGATCCGGGCGCATGCGGAAGTGCAGCCTAGCAGATGCATGCATGCATCGGCCGACCGAGCTAAGCGCAAATGGAGAGCTAGGCGCCGTGCACGGTGGGTGGCCCGATCGATCGTCCGGATGGGCATTGTCGCCGCCACTTGCATGTTCACATGCATGTATCGACGGATAATAGCACACATCCGTGGCGTGCCGCTTAAGGTTTTGAAACTCTTCAAAAATGGCCTTTGCTCTACGTAATGAAAACTTTTTGGACGGGCGTAAAGCTAGGGTCTTAAATCTTAATCAATTTCAAATGCACATTTCTTTTCTTTTTCTCGAATCATGACACTAAAACCGGCAATACATATATCTAGGAACTGAATCGCGACCACATATATATCGATTGCAAGTGAAAATAAAATATCACTCGTTTTCTAGAAATATTTAATTACACAAAATAAACTATCTCAAAGAACAAAACGGAGTACACTATTGCAAAAAGCTCGTCGAGACGATCAAAAATAGATATATTATTTGTTATATTTGGAGCTCGAATAAAAAGATATTAATTTCAGAAATTAAAAAGAAGTGTTGATGTCATCGTTGACGCCAAGATCGCTACTGATGCCATGCCAAATCAGACATGACCTAGTGTAATGGTTCTGAAGTTCGAGAGGCTAGATAGTTTTTAAGTCCATGGACTTATTTGGCACAACAAAACAAGTCCATGTACCTCTTTGTACATTTTCACTCATTTTAAAACGAGTTTGGACTAGTGGCGAAATTTCTATGCGACGGTGCCCCAGTTTAAATTTAGCCGTGAGACTTCGTCTAATCACGTTGATGCAGGCGGGAAAAAAATCTAACCACTCGCCTGGCCTTGCTACAGGAGTGTGAGACACGATGTCGCACGACGTTTTTTCATGAGCTTAGTTTGCTCCAAAAGGTATTTTTTGTTGTGTTGCTAGTTGCTATCCCTGAGATTGAATCAAGTGTCCTTGTGGGCAAAACCGAGTCGATAAGTCCAAAGTCAAATCCGTAGAGTGAGAAGTCAAATACTTAGATCAACATTGTCCATGTGTGTTGAACATCATGAAAATTATTTCTACTTTTTTTTTTTATTTTTTAGAAGCACATAATATAATAACGTAGGCACCTCTGCACGCACACACAACACATGTATGTAAACTCTACCATATGAGCACCTCTTAATGATCGAGCCCGATGCGTTTGACGGTGATGTCGTCTACTATTGAAATGTTAGCACTCTTGTCAAGTCGAGGACTTACCCGAAAGTGGGTAAGTTCCATGTGAAACTCACTTCTTCTTCTCTTTCTCAGAAACAATGCCACATCATCAAAACAATTGATGTGGTTGAAACTCTTGTCGAGGCTAACCTAATGCCACCAAACCAAGTAACTCGGTAGTTTTTCTTGTTGGAATGGTGTCAGATTCACCCCAATGCACATGTGTTGGATGTATTATTAGGCTGAAATCTAGTTTAAGTTATACTTCAACCCACCACAAAAAATCGATGCAAATTTGACTACTCCCTCCATTTAAAAAGAGTGACCTTTTTTTTTATTTTTAGATATCGTGTTTGACCATTCGTCTTATTTAAAAGTTCTATATAAATTATAAAATAAATAAGAGATTAGTAAAGTATTTATAGTGATAAAATAAGTCATAAAAAATTGTATAAAATTGAATAAGATAAATAGTCAAATAAAATTTCTAAGTAAAAAATGACAATTGTTTTTGGTAAGGAGTACCTTATAAAAATCCAATTCTATTTTTTTCCGAGAAGCCACCAAATCTAATCTAACCTAATCTAATCTAATCCTCCTATAAGAATAAAACCCACTAAGTTAATTCTCTCGACATGTAAAGTGTGCACCTCATCAGTCCACTCTCAACCTCACTATATATATCTATTTCTCTTGACATGCAAAGTGTCCACCTCAAAGAAATCCACTATCATTTTCCACTAGCAATTTCTCTAGACAAGCAATATGTCCACCTCAACACTCCACTATCATTTACAATTAAAGTTCACTAGTACAAGAAATATAATATTCACGTTAGCGAGACACATCATGAATTCTATATGTTCCCTACTTCATACCAGCGGCAACACGCGGGAATGCCCTTAGTTTATATAACTAGTGCAAACATTCATAATACAAAATAACTATCATTATATTAGTTACAAATATATTTTTATAAAAAAAACATTCAGAGACATAAATGCTAATAATATTATTATAAACTTGATTAAACTTAAACTACTTTGACCGATTACCGAATTTTATATTCTTTTTCCGCTTTCATTTATATATATAATCGTGTGCGACCCTTTTGTCCTTCCTCGGCTACCAAAAATCCTTCCACATCGTCAATCCCCTTCCACAGCTTCTAAAACTAGAAGGAAACACATGAACGATAGGCGATTCGAGGGAGGAATCTGCCATCCCGTCTCCACTGTCTCTCTCTAATCTAAGAGCGTCGGGACCTAGGGTTGGATTGGGGTGGAGGGCGACATGGGGTGGCCCTTGACGAAGTTGGACCAGATTTGTTCGATGCGCTCTTCACTAGCCTCTCCATGATACTGAATCCGTTCTAAATTATAGTTCGTTTGACCTTTTCAACCCTAAGTTAGACCACTTGTCTTATTCAAAATTTTGTATGAAATATCATTTTTTTGTTGTGACATGCTTTATTAATCAAATTTATTTAAAATGGCTTAAATTTAACTATATTTACACAAATTTTTTGAATAAGAATAGTGATCAAACTTTGGGTTGAAAAAGTCAAACGAACCATAGTTTGGAACATGGACGGGGAGGGGAGTACTAGTGAGGTTCTGGTTAGTGGTGTTAGCTACGGAGGATTTGATTTTGTGTAAGGGCCTATGTGTAGCTGCTGACGTACTACATTGCCTTGGTTGTGAGATTTGGATGTGTGGCTATGCATTCAATGGTGGTGCCATAACATGGGCTTAAGAAGCTGTTCAAAATTTTTTTTCTCTAGTGATGTAGCTTGGAGATGAGACCTTTATCGTTGCTGCGTTGATGGCCATGCACTACTGTAGAATTGTCCATCACCACCGGGCTCCAACCCCCTTCACTGCCGAAAACCTGAACCGCAAAACCATAGCGGTGTGATGTGGGGTTTGAAACACTACCGGGTCAAAACACCGGGCGGTGATTCGAGGAGAGGCCGCCGGTTTGATATCGAACCAGAAGCAAGACCGTCACCGAACACTATCGGGTGTTCCACGGACCGGCAAAGCATTTTTGATCCAAGCAATGCGAGGTTCGAAGTCACCGGCAGAGTTGATATTGGGAGCACTGTCGGCCTTTAACGAACCGATAGAACTGTAGGGATAACACTATCGGGTTAGCTTGAGCCGACAGTGTATCAAGAGCTAACAATGTCGGTTTACTTTGGACCCGTCAATGAACTTTGCGTGAACACTGTCGGCTGATTTCAACCCGACAACGTTATTAGAGTGGAGACTATCGGTTGGTCAGTGCACCCGACGGTGATGTTTCTATCATCGATGACGGTTTGTAATTCAAACCAATACTGTTTGGTGTAATTACACTACGGTTTGTTTGTCATTCACTGTCGGACCCATGCCACCCGACGTTTTTGTTTAAAATTTTTGAATTTATTTGTGGAATTCAGCTCTTATTAAATCCGAAAAATCATCCTACATTAATATCGTCAAAACATTACAGTGATTTAATGGTTACATACAACAAAATTCACCTAATGTTCTAGAAACTAAGCCTACATCAACTTCTAAAATAAGAAGACCAATGACTATAGAGTCATAGACATAAATAAAAGCATGACATCTTTCCAAAAACAATTAAGCAAAGCAATTCTCGCAATCTTCATAAGTATGTGGGGTGGCTTCTCTTCAATCTCCAGTGGCCGGCTAGTTTACACCATTGTAGGCGATGATACAAATTTTCACCTTCGGTGTTGTATCCTCTTGTATTTTCTGTAACAATTATTAGCGTAGCCTTGGACTTGAGCATAGCAATCTTCCTAGGTTAGATAGATCGCCAAGACGCGACCAACAAACACTACGTACCACGCCATGCTTGCTTATACATGTAACCAAAATAGGATGATAATGCTATGTTATTCATAAATGTTGTACAAGTAAGTTACGATCCATATATTTAAAATATCCAAACCGGATTTGAACAACACTAACTCATGAATTTCAATCACAATTCGAAAGCACAGGTTGCGCTTATCCACACGGGCATTTCAACGAACACCTCAAGGGCAGTGACCGACGCACTCACCAAGCTTTCATGCGCCTCATGCGCTCCTATCTTGTCTCGGAGGATTCGAGGAGGACAAGGTCGCGGACGGTACGACGTGGGGCGGTAAAGAGGAAGACGGCGTGAGGTTTGCAGACGGCGAGAGGTGTGTGGCGGTCCTCCTCCGGTCGGCGTGGAGGAAGACCAAGCGGGCGACGTTGAAAGGTCCTAATGGCTAGAGGGGGGGGGGGGTGAATAGCCTATTAAAAATTCTTGCAACAACACTAAGCAGGGATTAGTAAACAAGATGGCGAAGCTAAATAAGCGGTGCTACGAACTAGCTAAGCAAGCCACAAGTCAATTCTAATATCTCTAATCACAACCAAAGTCTAGATTGCTAGTTTACTCCTAGGTGAACAAGCAAGTCTAACTAATTTACCAACTAGGAGCTAAACTATTCTAATCAACTAAGCAACCTAAGCAATTCTACACAAGTATATCAAATGAAATGCTAGAGAGAGTGATCGATATACCGACAGTGTAGTGTAGAGGAAGTCGAAGCCAATCACCGTGTACAATGAGAAATCTCCAACGAGCTCAACACAATATACACGATGATTTTTCACCGAGGTTCACGTGCTTGCTCAAGGACGCTTAGTCCCCGTTGTGGCGATACACTCACTTGAAGTTTCACAAGCTTAATAGCCGGTGCCAAATCGGTGGGAGCTCAATGAAACTATCACAAGAGAGGATCAAACAAGCCACGAGCAATCCACTAGTGCTCCTTTCGTGAATCTCCCGCGGGGTAAGGAGCGACCCCTCACAAATCCACCGGTGTGGCCTCGAACAAGCTCCAATCGAGCTCAACACCGCCTCTTGCTCCAAGCCGCTAGGGAACCAAGCAAATTCCCAAGAGAAACGAAATCCCGCGGCTTCTCCAAGGATGAAGTGCCTCTAGATGCAAGACAATCAAGCAATGCACTTCTATCTCTCTCAATCTCACTCAAGAATCGAAGTTAGAGTGAAGAGATGAGTGAAGGGGAGTCTCACAAGCTCACCAAAGGTGTAGGAGTGTTCAAATGTGCAAGAGAGAGCTCACAATACCGGCCAACCAAGTATATATAGAGCCTCCCACGAAATGGAGCCGTTGAGCTTTGAAATGGGCTTTTACAAGATCGACGGACGCACCGATCGACTCACCGGCCGAGTCCGGTCAAGCGTCCGGTCACACCATTTCGTGCGCCGGTCACAATCGACACGCCTTGGCCCCACAAAGTGACACGCTTCTTCTTCATGCCTCCGATCCAGAGAGTCCGGTCACCACCGGATGCTTCCGGTCCATGCGCCCGTCGCTTTTCGAGACGGTCGAAAAACATGCTCTCGCCGGACGCGATGTAACGGGGGCCCGGTCACTTTGGCGACTTCCGGTCGGCGTCCGGCCGGCGCGTCCGGTCGGCTTTTCCAACGTGTTCTTCATGTTGTTGTCGCCCTTTGCTTCAAACCTCTTGCCATAAGTTGCCAACACGTCGAAGATGATCACGTTATCACTTATGTTAGCATGTCGATCGGTTAGGCAAGAACGAAGTTAGTGCTCTCATTGTCCTACATGCAATATGCAAGTCAATTGGACCTAGAAGCACTTCACCAAAGGATTGTCGCGGCATCCCCTCTTGATAGTCGGCTATCTATCCTATAATGTGATCACACGCTCTATCGTGTCTTGATCACCAAAAGGAAAACCCTATCAAGTATACCTTTGCCTTGATCTCCGGGTTCCTCTCAAGCCGATCACCGAGCTTGACGATCCACCATGTACATCATCATCGCCCATGTTCATGATCATCATGCTCCACGTCATCCATGTAATCCTATCTCTTAAGTCACACTTAGAGCAAAAAGATTAGTACGACAAGTGTGTCATCAATTTCCAAAACCAAACATGAGATTTCAATCTCCCCCTTTTTGGTAATTGATGACAACCAAAATCACAAAGATATGAAATAAAATTCAATTGAACTTGAATTGCTTGTCCATAGCATTTTGATCATGAATCATAGTTTGGACAAACATTTCAAGGTTCGGTTTTGGTAGTAGTAGCTCCCCTACATATGTGCTTCCATGTGTTTGGATCAATTTGGCACATATGTATGGATAGAAATCTTGGGGAGTGATACTAATACCAAAAAGAGATGCTAAGGTTCTAGAATTCGGACCTTTGAAGCGTGAAACCAATCGGAGTCCTTAGCATCAATGTAACTAGACATTCATCAAAACTCAACATACCCCATGAGATCAACATTATAGGCATAAATGTGAGCTATGTCTAGATACATCCTATACATGCTACTTGGTCAATACACCAATCAATTTTCAAAAACTAGCATACACCAAGCAAACATGTATATTGAATTTAAATTGCCAATGCAACATTTCATTATGATCATGCACATACAAATGCACAAATAGTCTATGAGCTTGCTCCCCTATTTGTGTGATCCTTTATCAACATCTTTGTGACTTATTTCTCCCCCTTTATCAACAATCACCAAAAAGGTGTAAATGAGAGAAATCAAGTCAATCAAAGTATCACATGTGGTCTCATCTAGATCACTTGCCTTAACATGTATTCAAGTTTGAACCAAGGACAAGCTTTTTCACACCTCATATGCATAAGGGTTATCTTGCACCATGTTAAAATACACATCATTAGCGTATTTTCTAGAGTTGATACTAGGATTGCAAGCACATAAACATGTCATATGCCACCACTAGTTTATAAAACCATTCAAAGCAATAGTGGTGCCACACATACATTGAAATCATTTGATTTTCCATGAATGAGCCTATTAAACATGCATGATGACTAGATGCACTAACAGGACCTTAGCAATATATGAATGCCATGTCAAACAACTTTTACCTTGCTTGTTGTCGAAGGAGAGGCATGTCATATAAGTGGGGTGCATCAACTCAAGTTGGAGAAGTCAATAATGTTCAACTCTCCCTTTAGCATGCAAAACCTTTTCTCATCAAGTGGCTTGGTGAATATGTCGGCTAGTTGATCTTGGTGCCAATGCCCATGATACAAATGTCACCCTTTTGTTGATGATCTCTTATGAAGTGGTGGCGAATGTCAATGTGCTTTGTTCTTGGATGTTGAACCGGATTTTGAGTCATCTTTCTAGCACTTTCATTGTCACAAAACAATGGAACCTTGTCAAATTTGAATCCAAAATCCCTCAAGGTAGACCTCATCCAAAGCAATTGAGTGCAACAACTTCCCGCACTAATGTATTCGGCTTCGGTGGTAGAGAGAGCAACACTATTTTGCTTCTTTGAAGACCATGACACTAGTGACCTCCCAAGGAATTGACATGTGCCACTTGTGCTCATTCTATTTATCTTGCATCCTCCATAATCGGAATCCGAATATCCAATAAGCTCAAACTTGGATCCCTTTGGATACCATAGTCCAACATCTTGTGTGCCCTTCAAGTACCTCAAAATTCTCTTTGTTGCCTTGAGGTGACTTTCTCTTGGATCGGATTGATATCTAGGACACATGTCCACACTAAATGCTATGTCCTGGTCTTGATGCGGTTGCATAGAGCAAACTACCAATCATGGACCTATACTTCTTTTGTTCAACCATATCACCACTAGGGTCGGGGTCTAAGCTTCCATTGGTTGCCATTGGTGTAGACATCGACTTGGCATCTTGTAGATTAAACTTCTTGATCATGTATCGATGTACTTGCCTTGACTAACAAATGTGCCATTCTTCAATTGCTTGATTTGAAGTCCAAGAAAGAATATGAGCTCTCCAAGCATTGACATTTCAAACTCATTGGCCATCATCTTAGCAAACTCTTCATAAAATTTTTGGTTGGTTGACCCAAAGATAATGTCATCAACATAGATTTACAACACAAACAAGTCATTTCCAATCTTCTTGGTGAAGAGAGTGGTGTCCACCTTGCCCATCTTGAACCCTTTGGAGAGGAGAAAATCTCTCAACCTCTCATACCATGCTCTTGGTGCTTGTTTCAATCCATACAAAGCCTTCTTCAACTTGTATACATGGTTGGGATATCTTTCATCTTCAAAGCTCAGTGGTTGTTCAACATAGACCAACTCATTTATGAATCCATTCAAGAATGCACTCTTCACATCCATTTGATAGAGTTTGATATCATGAGCACATGCATAGGCAAGCAAGATTCTAATTGCTTCAAGTCTAGCAACCGGTGCATAGGTCTCTCCAAAGTCAAAACCCTCTACTTGTGTGTACCCTTGAGCTACTAGTCTTGCTTTGTTTTCTCTAACCACAATTCCATCTTGATCTTGCTTGTTCTTGAAGACCCACTTGGTTCCAATCACATTATAGTCCTTTGGCCTTTCCACCAATTCCCAAACACTCGATCGTTGAATGCCTCATGAAATGCACTCACGGTAAGATCATTTGCATAGATCTTCTTTTCTTCGGCCGTTGTTGGTTGCTCTTGATTTGCTACCTCAAATTTCTTCTCGGTCACGACCCACACTTCTCTATTGATTGACTTGAGGCGTGCAGTCATCTTCACCTTCCAATAGGCAAAGTTGGTGCCATCAAAATATGGCGCCTTCTTGGTGTTGTTGACATGAAAACTCAACGCCATTTTGTCACCGTTGGATGTTAAGCCACTCAAATACGGTGCCTCGGCTCTGATACTACTTGAAAGGTCCTAATGGCTAGACGGGGGTGAATAGCCTATTAAAAATTCTTGCAACAACACTAAGCACCCGGATTAGTAAACAAGATGGCGAAGCTAAATAAGCGGTGCTACGAACTAGCTAAGCAAGTGTTGACGTTTCTTAACGTATGCGTAAGAATCGCAAGCGCACGGAATTGTCGTTATAGCATTTCACCCGGAAGTATTTAGGGTATCGTATTTCCACGAGGAACGGTTTGTGTGACTTTTCTCTCGAACGAGTCACCCTAGGATAACTATGGGTGGTGAGGTATCTTTATGGGCTCAAACTCTCTAGCAGGGATCACTTGGTCGTTATGTCCTCACTTCGGGCACCCAAGAATCGCCCAAACCGGGATGGAGACCGGCATTTAGCACTCGCGCCACACCCGAACGTGGGGGGGATTACAAGGGACGGACAAGGTCGTTACAACCCGGCCGCCTACCCCCTCAACCGTGGATGCGCCACAAAAGATAGAAAACCCTTAGTCTAGACACCACGTCTACACTAGTGATTATTACTCCGGGCGTGTTAACAAGGCTTACCCGCCCCCCGAGGTCCTTCTACGCAGCACCGCCCGAAGGAACGACTATCAATCCCGCAAGTCTATAACAACTAGATAATATGCTTAAGAGTAATAAACCGAAAGAGGGACACAACCATTCTTACCCAAATGATTAGAAGGTTATAGAGGTACAAGCATGGCGGGTGCCGACAAGTCCTAAGACTCCGGCCACCCGAGATCCCAAGAATGCACCGGGGGGTACACCGGGACTCCATGGAGAAGAGGCCAAGCCCTCTTCTAGCCTTCCCTCTCTCACTCTCCATTAGAACTAAGAGGAAGAAGAAGAAGATAGGAGTGGAGTGGAGCTTCTTCCTCTCTTCTACATTGTGGCTCCTCCTTGTGTTGTGTGGAATTGGTGTGTTTGAGGAAGAGGGAGAGGGCCTCTTTTTTATAGGTAGAGGGGAGGGGGCTTGTTGGAAAATGTCCCTCCCCATATGGAAGGAGCCAAAACCGACCTCAATACACCTGCCTAATATTGCTAAACCGACCAATCAACGTCGGCAACACACTTTTTGGAAGGTAATGCACCGCCTCGAGAAAGATGGGCCCGAACCGCCTCCATATGGGTGCGCGCGCACCCAAAGGTGCGGGCGCACCATGATCAGGCCCATTTTGGCTGAAACTTTGCAGGAGTGCGTGGGCCTCGAGTAAGCTTCATTTTGACCGGGTGGATCACCGAAATCCGATTTTCGTATGAGAAAGTTATGCCCAAAACATTGAACCCATGTCCTCGTGGGCCCGGTATGATTTCATGTTGGATTTGGGCCTCGACTTCTTGGGCTTGTTTTATGGATTTCACCACCGGCCACACATTGGACTGTACTCCTATGCACTTAATGTACCACCTCGCCAAGGTTGGGCCGGTTCGGCACCAAAGTGGGTGCGGGCGCACCTTAGGGTGCGCTACAAGCCCCGCCCCGCTCTACGAGCTCGGGCTTTGGCGTGGGTGGGTCTGTGTTGAATCTCAAAAGTCGTGCCACGCCATTTGCTCGGTTTGGTTTGCATCGTGTTGGGCTCATTTCCATTGGGGTGAAGGATGTTCGGGCACGCTTTCCCGTAAGGCGCATTTTGGTGCCTTTTCTCCTTGTTTATCCTTGCTTCGCATTGGGCCATTTTTATCTTGTATATTTTCCTTTGCTTTTGGCCCAATATATATATGTTTTCAACATTGCCCTGCAAAACAAGTGAAGTACCAAAACTTGTGGAAAAGGTTAGCTCAAAGCCCTATCACTATTGTGTTTTGGTAGTTTTATACTAATGTTGACGGTATAAAATATGTAGTTAACGACCGTCAACAAACTCCCCACACTTAGTCCTTTGCTCGCCCTCGAAAGTGAAGGCATAGGGACTAAAGTGGTTCAATCTCCAAGATGTAGACCTGCATACAAGTTATTCCAGGCTTCACCTGTTTTGTGAGCATTCAAAAGTGGCTACCAAGTTATCTTGAACGATTGAGCAATGGAACGACATGAATTCCTATTTCCTTGCTACTACTCATGTGCAAAGACTTGGTTGTTTTTTTTTTTTTGAAGATAAAATAGCAATGCTCCATGGTTGATTCTCACATAGTCACTCATTTGTGTTTCCTTGCCAAAGCACTCTTCACTCTCACTCATCCTATCTTTTTGCAGGGTTTTGTGGATCTTTGGAGTGGAGTGTTGCATACGTACCTCTGTATGTTTTGTCGGGTCAAGCTCTGGATCGTTGGAAAGAGGTGCCATACTCTTAGATCGAAATGTGCAAAAGTGTGTGGAAAATATTTGTGGTATTTTTTTTGTGGTTACTCCTTGACCCATGATCTCTCTTTTTCTTTTTGTATGCTTTTGGAGAGATACAGGCTACTTTTTCTTCTATCTCTCTCTCTTTTTTTTTGTGGAGATGTGGGCTCTACTCGCCCTCGGACACGTGTCCATTTTTCATCTCTTTTTCATTTTTTTTTTCAGAGCCTTTTGTATCTTCTTTCTCGCATGATACTTTTTCGATAATGTGAGAGATGATCATGGCGTAACTTGGATGGAGTATTTATTTTCTGGATGCTGAAGATGCATGTTGTGCGCAATTCTCATTGTGAGAATCGGCATATATATGTGGGTGTACGTGTTTTTCGATCTTGGGAGTATGAGTCTCTCTCAACGCAGATCAACGGAGCCTGACAAAACTCAATACAAGAGGAAGTAGCTATAGTGGATATTCATATCATTATTCGGGCTTTGGTAGGATTTGTCTAAATCAAACCAGAGCATGCTTTATTTGAATTTTTGAAATAAAACCAAGTCTCATTGCATAAGAGAGCAAGCATCAAGTCATTCTACCATATCTCAAAGCTGAATTGTTTAGATGAACATGGGGTCCCTAAAGGTAGTTGCTCATCAAAGTATGGTTTTTGGTGAGGAATAAAGTGTATGCATGCCATGAATCAATTGGTAGACCAGAGATGGAGTTTTTTTTTTTCAAGAAGTTTTGTCTTTTTGGATTTGTTCAATTTCGGACCTCAAAACTTTATGGAGGATGTGAGAGAGGGAGTTGCACAAACCGCCGTTTGAAGAGGAAGGAGTTTAATGGTAGTCACTCGTTTCGCCCTTCTTTATCGCGGAATTGCTCGGGGTTTGTGCCTTTGTGTTGGGGAGATCTCGGATGGGCATGATTGTCGATTGAGAGGTCTCCCCACACTTATTCTTGTACTGTTTTATTTAAACAAAGAAAACAAAACAAAAAACAAACACATGGCTCTATCGACAAGAATACCGTGGAGCCTTTATTATGATTATTATTTATTTTATTATTATTATTTTTATTTGTTCACCTCATCATTACTCCAGCAAGGCTAACATAAAGAAGCAATAAATAACATAGCCTTTATTTATCTCCAATATAAGATACTCTCATAGATCACGACAACAAAGCTCTAAGTTCATTAATCAAGATCCAACACCATGTTGAATTTTGATTAAAGGAGATCTTTTTAACCTAAGCACCATGCTCAATTTAAAAGACCTATGGATGTATTACACGTATACATGTAGGTACACCCAAACTCAAAACATATGTCATGGCATGGGAAGCATAAAATTTTATTTTCATGGAGACAAAAATGAGTGAAGAGGTGGTGAATGTTACCTTTGCATACCGAGTATTAGATACCGCAAAGCATTTATGGATGAAGCATTGAAGTTGTTTTTGCGGTTTGCTTGATGGCTCAACCTGTGTGTATCTCAAGGCTAGGCCACACACACATGATGTGTGTGCGGGCCATGGGTCTTGATGATAGTTAGCAAAGGATGAGAGAAGAGTCCTCCTTGCTTGTGGTAGCAATGATGGGTGGAATCGGGCAAAGCACTTTGGTATATATCTTGACCATGTGGGGCCCACAAACCAATAAACAAGTATGAACACTCCTCTCTTCTCTTATTATTACTATATATATATTTTTTTTTTGATAATTTTTTTTCTATAATTTTTCTTTTCTTTTTTTTTTTTTTTTTTCACTTTTTCTCTTCTTTCTTTTTTTTTTTACCTTTTTTTTTTCAAACTCTTTTTCTCTCCATTTTTTTTTTTCAATTTTTTTTTTTTTTTTTTTTTTAGCAAGGCGGGCTGACATCATCTTTTATTCACCCTCAAAAATTTTTTTTTTGTATGATCCCTTGGTGGATGGAACTTGAGATTGTCACCATCTTCCCCTACACTTAGACTTTTGTGTAAAAGTCAAGTGTGCAAGGTCCTGGTCTCCTCTTGAGCATGTTCCATCACCCATGAACATCATAACTTTTTGTTTTGTGATGTAGCCCTCATGTTCTCAAGCCGCCGCATGCCTCTTTGTCCTTCTTAATCGATCTCCACCTGAAATGGTTAGCGACAAGAATACCCGAAGGTGCATACTAACTTTATAACATGTTCTTGCTTTTATTAATAAGAAGAGAGAAAGACTTTTTGTGCCTTTTTTTATGATAGTCCGGGGTATCTCCCGGCGGTGCTTTCTTTATGGTCGTAAGCTTGACCGTGGGAAAACATCCTGCGGTGATGGTGGTGAAGTTCGGTTTCACCACTAAGAATTTATCATTACGCTCAAGCCGCAAGGTTTGCGTCATCATGCTACTACGAGGCTTGCAACCATTCTTAAAAAGGTTTACAAAGAGAACCAAGAGATGGTTGTAATTTTCGTGGAAGCACTCGCCTAGAAGCAAGACAAACTCAAGAAGACCCAAAGGTGAGCATGTAGGAAGTCTCAATTGACAACTTGTTATGCTCAAGAACAAATTTCCGCTTGGTCTCAAGAGTTGTCGCTTCATGCATGTCTATGGCACATGAGGTTTTCTCCTCAAAAGATGTGTCATGAAGGACTAACGTTGAATCTTGACCATTGTCAAGAACAACGCTTTATCGGCCGAAGGGACATGACTTGTGTTCGTGTGAGGGCGACAGGTGCTTCGTTTCACTAAGATGAGAAGCAACTTGGCGTGAAGCGAATAGAGTTATGAACTTCGCCTCCTCGAATGGGTTTTGTTGGGAAGATGCTTTGCCTGGAGGATGTCTAGGTGTGAGGCGGAAACAATCTTTCCCAACTTCTCATCACGGCTCCTCTCTATAGGTTTTTTTTTTTTTAGAGGGTAGCCTATGAGAAGATTGAATCCAAGGATGGGATAGATATGGAAGTCTAAAGCGCACCTCGGTTTTACGAGGTTACAGAATCATCCTTGAATTTAATCGCGAACTCCGAAGGACGAAGCATTCCTTCCTTCGGTGTTCGTGGTTCGGGAGAGGGCTCAACAGTCGGTTCCAATGGCGGTATGGGGAATGGCTCGACTGATGAGGGCTCCTCAACGCTTGACATGCCCTTAATGTGGAGGGGATTAGGTTCTACAACGGGAGAAGAAAGCTTCTCTAGGATGTGTTCAAGGATTTTCCTATGTTCCGTTGTAGGTTTACGTGCAAACGACCCTCCAACGGTCATGTCAAGGCATAGGGCAGCATCTATGTCAAGACCCAAACAAAAGATATGCAAAAGCACACTATCGGGTAATGACAAGTCTAGGCCAACATGTATAAACATTATAAACCTGGCCTAGGCTACACCTATGGACTCCTTCTCATCCTATTTGAAATCGAGGATTGTCCTTGGTAGGCATTGATGGGGAAGAATGCTAGACAGAAATTGTCTTTGAGTTCTTTCCAGTCCCCATTCAAACTTCCTACGATAATAGTGTACTATTGTTTTGCTTTCCCTATGAGGGAGAGCTGAAACAAATTCCACATGTGAATTTCTTGGATCATGCCAGGAATGCTGAGGCATGATCATAATTCCTCGAAATCTCGTAGGTGGCAACATAGATTTTTCAAAATGGTCACCAGAGATGGAGTGCCTGAACCAAAAGTTTTTTTTTTAATTAGAGTGAGTTCGTAGCCAGATGAAAGTTTTGGTTTTGAAAAAGATTGTGGCTCTGTGAACTCCCCCGTTGAAGCAGAAGGATTTTAAAATTTGGAGAAGGCTTCATTTTGAAAATGAAAAAAATCAATAACTATTTTTTTGTTTTTTTTGGATACAACACACGGGTGCTCTAGGCTCGAGAGAATTAAGACTACCGCCCCCCGCAACAACGGCGCCGTAAATGCTTGTTGACGTTTCTTAACATTATGCGTAAGAATCCGCAAGCCACACGTAATTGTCGTTATAGCATTTCACCCTAAGTATTCGTGGTATCGTATTTCCACGAGGAACGGTTTGTGTGACTTCTCTCTGAACAGAGTCACCCTAGGATAACTATGGGTGGTGAGGAATCTTTATGGGCTCAAACTCTCTAGCAGAGATCACTTGGTCGTTATGTCCTCACTTCGGCACAGGCAATCGCCCAAACCGGGATGGAGACCGGCATTTAGCACCGCGCCACACCCGAACGTGGGGGATTACAAGGGACGGACAAGGTTTGTCACAACCCGGTCGCCGAGGTCCTTCTACCGAGCATGCGCCGAAGGAACGACTATCAATCCCGCAAGTCTATAACACTAGATAATATGCTTAAGAGTAATAAGCCGAAGAGGGACACAACCATTCTTACCCAAATGATTAGAAGGTTGTAGAGGTACAAGCGTGGCGGGTGCCGACAAGTCACTCAGGCCACCCGAGATCCCAATGCAGCTAGGGTACACCAGGGACTCCATGGAGAAGAGGCCAAGCCCTCTTCTAGCCTTCCCTCTCTCACTCTCCATTAGAACTAAGAGGAAGAAGAAGAAGATATTGAACCCATGGAGTGGAGCTTCTTCCTCTCTTCTACATTGTGGATCCTCCTTGTGTTGTGTGGAATTGGTGTGTTTGAGGAAGAGGGAGAGGGCCTCCTTTATAGGTAGAGGAGAGGGGCTTGTTGGTAAATGTCCCTCCCCATATGGAAGGAGCCAAAACCGACCTCAATACACCTGCCTAATATTGCTAAACCGACTAACCAACGTCGGCAACACACTTTTTGGTTTGCATCGTGTTGGGCTCATTTCCATTGGGGTGAAGGATGTTCTGAAGCACGCTTTCCCGTAAGGCGCATTTTGGTGCCTTTTCTCCTTGTTTATCCTTGCTTCGCATTGGGCCATTTTTATCTTGTATATTTTCCTTTGCTTTTGGCCCAATATATATATGTTTTCAACATTGCCCCCGCAAAACAAGTGAAGTACCAAAACTTGTGAAAAAGGTTAGCTCAAAGCCCTATCACTATTGTGTTTTGGTAGTTTTATACTAATGTTGTGGTATAAAATATGTAGTTAACGACCGTCAACAGCAAGCCACAAGTCAATTCTAATATCTCTAATCACAACCAAAGTCTAGATTGCTAGTTTACTCCTAGGTGAACAAGCAAGTCTAACTAATTTACCAACTAGGAGCTAAACTATTCTAATCAACTAAGCAACCTAAGCAATTCTACACAAGTATATCAAATGAAATGCTAGAGAGAGTGATCGATATACCGACGGTGTAGTGTAGAGGAAGTCGAAGCCAATCACCGTGTACAATGAGAAATCTCCAACGAGCTCAACACAATAGACACGATGATTTTTCACCGAGGTTCACGTGCTTGCCGGCACGCTAGTCCTCGTTGTGGCGATACACTCACTTGAAGTTTCACAAGCTTAATGGCCGGTGCCAAATCCCCGGTGGGAGCTCAATGAAACTATCACAAGAGAGGATCAAACAAGCCACGAGCAATCCACTAGTGCTCCTTTCGTGAATCTCCCGCGGGGTAAGGAATGACCCCTCACAAATCCACCGGTGTGGCCTCGAACAAGCTCCAATCGAGCTCAACACCGCCTCTTGCTCCAAGCCGCTAGGGAACCAAGCAAATTCCCAAGAGAAATGAAATCCCGCGGCTTCTCTAAGGATGAAGTGCCTCTAGATGCAAGACAATCAAGCAATGCACTTCTATCTCTCTCAATCTCACTCAAGAATCGAAGTTAGACTGAAGAGATGAGTGGAGGGGAGTCTCACAAGCTCACCAGTGTGTAGGAGTGTTCAAATGTGCAAGAGAGAGCTCACAATACCGGCCAACCAAGTATATATAGAGCCTCCCACGAAATGGAGCCGTTGAGCTTTGAAATGGGCTTTCTGCGCATCGACCGGACACACCGACTGGACTCACCAGCGAGTCCGGTCAAGCATCCGGTCGCACCATTTCATGCGTCCGGTCACAATTGACACGCGCCATGGCCCCACGGTGACACGCTTCTTCATCCTTCCGATCACGAGTCCGATCACCACCGGATGCTTCCGGTCCATGCGTCCGGCCGCTTCGAGACGAGGCGAAGTCGAAAACATGCTCTCGCCAGACGCATGTACCGGAGCGGCCCGGTCACTTTGGCAACTTCCGGTCGCGCGCGTCCCGGTCGGCTTTTCCAAAGATGTTCTTCATGTTGTTGTCGCCCTTTGCTTCAAACCTCTTGCCATAAGTTGCCAACACGTCGAAGATGATCATGTTATCACTTATGTTAGCATGTCGATCGGTTAGGCAAGAACAAAGTTAGTGCTCTCATTGTCCTAAATGCAATATGCAAGTCAATTGGACCTAGAAGCACTTCACCAAAGGATTGTCGCGACATCCCCTCTTGATAGTCGGCTATCTATCCTATAATGTGATCACACGCTCTATCGTGTCTTGATCACCGAAAAAGGAAAAACCCTATCAAGTATACTTTTGCCTTGATCTCCGGGTTCCTCACAAGCCGATCACCGAGCTTGACGATCCACCATGTACTTCATTGTTGACATTTCTTAACGTATGCGTAAGAATCCGCAAGCGCACGGAATTGTCGTTATAGCATTTCACGAGGAAGTATTCGAGGGGTATCGTATTTCCACGAGGAATGGTTTGTGTGACTTCTCTCTGAATAGAGTCACCCTAGGATAACTATGGGTGGTGAGGTATCTTTATGGGCTCAAACTCTCTTGCGGGGATCACTTGGTCGTTATGTCCTCACTTCGGGCACCGCCCACGCCCAAAGGACGGTGTCAGGCAATTGCAATGCCACACCCGAACGTGGGGGATTACAAGGGACGGACAAGGCTGTCACAATCCGGGCCGCCTACCCCCTCAACCGTGGGATGCGCCACAAAAGATAGAAAACCCTTAGCCTAGACACCACGTCTACGCTTAGTGGTTATTACTCTAGCGTGTCGACAAGGCTTGCCCGCCCCCGGGGTCCTTCTACGAAAGCACCGTCCCGAAGGAACGACTAACAATCCCGCAAGTCTATAACAGCTAGATAATATGCTTAAGAGTAATAAGCCGAAAAAGGGACACAACCATTCTTACCCAAATGATTAGAAGGTTGTAGAGGTACAAGCGTGGCGGGTGCCGACAAGTCCCAAGACGGCCACCCGATATCCGCGATGCACCGGGGGTACACGGGACTCCATGGAGAAGAGGCCAAGCCCTCTTCTAGCCTTCCCCTCTCTCACTCTCCATTTGAACTAAGAGGAAGAAGAAGAAGATAGGAGTGGAGTGGGAGCTTCTTCCTCTCTTCTACATTGTGGCTCCTCCTTGTGTTGTGTGGAATTGGTGTGTTGAGTGGAGAAAGAGAGGCCCTCTACTTATAGGATGAGAGGAGGGGGCTAAATGCAAATCTACCACCATCAAAGCACCAAACCGACCTCCTCCCGGCGTCCAGGTTCAGTGAACGTGGCAACCAATACCGCCATACAACTTTTCGGACCTTAATTGCACCGCCAGAGAAGACTGGGCCCGTTTGGCAGCCGCAGGGGCGCGGGCGCACCCCAAGGTGCGGGTGCATCCAAACCTAGGCCGATTGGGCTCAAATTTTGTGAGCGCATCCGTTTCATCATTAGCTTCGTTTTGGCGGGTGGTGCACTAAAAACGGAGTCCGTATGAAGAAGTTATGCCCAGAATACTAAACCCATGTCATGTGGCCCAATGTCATTTCATGTTGGATTTGGGTTTCCACTTCTTGGGCTTATGTATAGATGTTGATATTCATGTTTATGGGCATTTCTCCTCTCTTCTCCTTGGTTTGCTTATGTCCATTTAGGGCCTTGTTATTCTTTATATGTTTTCCTTTGCTTTTGGCCCAAAATGTATATGTTTCCAACATTGTCCTGCAAAACAAGTGAAGTACCAAAACTTGTGGAAATGGTTAGCTTAAAGCCCTATTACTATTGTGTTTTGGTGGTTTTATATTAATGTTGTGGTATAAAATATGTAGTTAACGACCGTCAACAATCATCATCGTCCATGTTCATGATCATCATGCTCCACGTCATCCATGTAATCCTATCTCTTAAGTCACACTTAGAGCAAAGGATTAGTACGACAAGTGTGTCATCAATTTCCAAAACCAAACATGAGATTTCAGACGCGAGGATAGGACAGCGGCGAATTAGTTCTCATTCTCATAGGTAAAAACTTGAACACCTAAAGGGATAATTAGTTCTCACCGTGGAAGGGCCAGAAGGGCAGAGGATGCCGGAGCGGCGTTGGGGACGTCGGAGTGGAGGAGCGAGGCATGGCAGAATGCCGTCAAGCCTCAATTCCGCTGGAGTGGAACGATCGGGGATGCTTGTGAGCGGATGGGGGCGGCGTGGGGGACGACGAACGGCGACGTTGGAGTTGGTGGTGCTCCGTCGGCGAATCTGGTGCTCTTTCGGCACTGGTGGGGAACGAGAATATAATGGCACGGTGTTCAAATGACTTGCCAAAATTTCGCTCCGAGCCACTCACATATATATATATAGGCAAGGCTGGTTTCGGCGCGGTGGGGGGGAAACTTAAAATGGCGGGAGGTTCAGATAGATTTGGAAAATTTCACCCCAATCCTATTCACGGTAATTACCCGCAACCGGCAAAGGCAATAGAAATGTCGCCACTTCATGGATGATCTTGTAACTCGTGAAAGATGTGTAATCCTCCTTGGTGGAAATGTATTGAATTTTTTACAAATCATGTACACCCAAAATATGACCCCACACAAGATCTTAGGTTTTTTTCGATAAATATTTTAATTACTATGATTTTCTTCGAGCTACACTAGCGACAAGAAGGCTAATTAAACCATGTAAACACAAGAATTTTTCATGGACCTCCACGGTGATTTGCCTCCTAGGGCACATGAGACCCTCGTGGAAAAGTCTAGCATCATTCCGCTCTTTTTCGTGGGTAATTTTCAGTTCAAACTATAATTACACGGTGGCGTCGCCGCGAGAAATTCAAATAAACGGGGGAAAGTACCAAACCAACTCGAAAAATCTCAAGCCGTGGTTGCTTCCACATTTGCATGTGAAAGACTCGAGAAAAAAGTTTGAGACCACTACAACACCGGCAAACATATGAACCACAAGGAGCACAAGAACTACACTATATAGTCCCCGTTCGATGGTAGGGATCAATGCCTGCGGGAAGGATGTGTAATCCTCCTTGGTGAAAATGGCTTGAATTTTTTTTTGCAGTCATGTACACCCAAAATATGACCCCCACATAAGATCTTAGGTTTTTCTTATAAATATTTTAATTACTATGATTTTCTTCGAGCTAAATCGGCGACAAGAAGGCTAATTAAACCATGGAAACACAAGAATTTTTTATGGACCTCCACGGTGATTTGCCTCCTAGGGCACATGAGACCCCCGTGGAAAAGTCTAGCAAACATTCCGGCTCTTTTCGTGGGTACCTTTCGGTTCAAACTATAATTACACACGGTGGCCACGCGAGAAATTCAAATAAACCGAGGAAAGTACCAAACCAACTCTGAAAAATCTCAAACTTCGTGGTTGCTTCCACATTTGCATGTGAAAGGCTCGAAAAAGTTTGAGACCACATGGGCCATAAGAACATTAAAAATTAATTAGGAGCCGGTTAAACTACAACCTTACAAATAACTAACATAGTAAACACACTAATCATCATCATCGTCGCCGGGATCAATATTGGGTCCAGCTTGTGATCCATGCACATGAATGTAGGATTGTAGAAATATCAGGTAATTGATGTCATGGATTAAGTATCTGCTTGAGTCGATGAAGGTCAATGCCCTTATGATTGCACTCTCTCGTCCCTCGCAAGGCCGTAAAAATGCTCGACCATAGATGTAACCTATTGAACGACCACTGTCTAAGTCAGTAAACCTTATGCAGTATTGTCGCCCTTCCGTAGTTTGTAGGCCGAGGTATGCACAGAAGTCCCAATCGTACCCGAAGTCGGTTTGTAGCTTGGTCAAGAACGGCCGCCAAGCCACATGCAGCATAAGTAAGATAGTGGAGCAAAATCTGCAAGTGGGAGAATCAAAATGAATGAGGATGATGTGAATCTATCTAATATGCATTGTCAAAATGATGAATTTAATTTATTACCACATCATCATGGTTGTAACTCCCAACATATTCGCTATATTGCCATGGGGGATATTTCGAGAAGACAAAGCATGTATCTTAAAGTGTGAGAAATCAGGCACAATGTAGCAAACACGCCGAAGTGCATCTAAGCACAAGGAAAAACAACAGATCGGGCGTTTTGCACGGACATTTCTCGTTTCCCCTCTCGTAGATTAGGTGGTTGTTGTGTCCTGGACACCTCGAAGGGATGTAAAAACTTATTTCACATGTATATAGTTGATGACCATGTGGTGCTCTAGATGTCGTGGTCTCCACAAAACCAGAGATAAAGAACCGCCTAAGTGTTGTTTCTAGCCATTGTAATGGGGATAAAATGTGACACATATAAATGCAACAAATTGATGTTAAGTTAAACTAATTGTTCATGCATTTGTTATAGTAAAATAAAGAAATAAAAATGTTAGAAAAAAATTTCATACGATGACTGGATAAGGGAATGGCCTTGTGTCCACACCGGGGGTGAATGGCTCATCGCCGCCGTGGAAACCCGGTTGTTGTGGTGGTGGCAAAGGCGGAGGACCGTTCATACCACCGATGAGCATTAAAAAGGTGAAAAAAGGACAAAGCTCATAAATATATATAATATATATATATTGTTTATATGCATATTTATAGGAATTCTAGACAAGAAAAAAATATCCTTACCAATGAAATATCCCGGAGCCATGAACAAATCTTCTAGAAAGGGAGAGAGTGAAAGAGCCGAGTGGATTTCGTGCAGAGTGACCGGAGCTTGTGGGTGCGTGCTTGGGTATGTGTGTGTATGCGGCCGGGCACCTTGATTTATAGCAGTTGATGATGAGTACAGTCATCACTGCCGGGTATTAAGATACCGGTAGTGACAACAATATCACTACCGGTTATTTGAATGTAGCCGGCGGTGAATACAATATCACTACCGGTTGTTTGTATGTATCCCGGCAGTGAATTCACAAAGTGTTGTCACTTCCCTCAGTTTTGCACGCACGCATTGTTGCAATCTTCGCCGCATATGTATGCAGTAGATGCTTCACGCAAGTCTGGATACCATATCACGCGTTCTATGCATCATATTGTTTTGAATGATTTTAGTGATATTAAGGCCATATGGATGTGAATAAAATTTATTATCTGTTCTATTTTTTTGTTACATATATAACTTTATTTTATTCACATTGGATTTGGATATCTGTTGTATTTTCGACAATGCAAGCATATTTTATTGACCTTAACCGTCTTTATTATGTTCGATGAAGGGTAAAAAAATGGGAACTCAAAGATATCGGAGAGACAATCAACATCCATAATGCATAAATATACAACCGATAAGAAATTTGATTACATTCATTTTCATAACAAAGACCTTACATAAAACTAAATATACGGTAACAAAGACCAATTCACGAGATAGGTCAATGCTACAATCAAAATGTACAAACACATTAAAATTTAACCACCTCGTAAAGTCTTTTTGTAGCACCTCGGGGTCGAAGAAGTGGCGAGGTCGCTAATTTAAGAATTGATCGAGGAGGTTGGAGGATGAGATTCAGGGGAGCTTCATCTTCAGCCCAAACTTGACCATTGGACCAAGGATGAAGTTACGTAAAAATGGTCCAATGGGGATTGTTTTTCTATGGATGCACTATATGATTCAGATACTATATGTCCATGTGCCCAGGGGGTTTTGGTTCGACATTTCCACCCCAAAACACAAGGACTCCGGACTCTTAATATGAGTCTAGAGTTCGATCCGGAATCATGGCACCCACAGAAGCTGCAAGCTCTAGTGTCTCTCTATCTTCAGAAGACTCTTCTAGCACCTTTTCTCGTAAATCATTTTCTTGGACTAGTCATATCAGATGTAGAGGGCTTTCTCCCAAAGAAAGGCCATATGTATGTGGAACTGGAAAGTACTTGCTAGCAAAAGAAGATCGAGGACGAAGAACAAGGAAAATAAGGAGAAAAAGATTTCCTAGATCCAAAACCCATGACATTAAAATTCAAAACTAAGCCCTCTCAGTATTTTGAGGAGAGAGTAGGAACTACTTGACCAACCAAGAATGCAAGAACAGATAGGAGAAACGGGTGCAAAAACACGGCGTCCCCCCTCTTGTCGTTTAAATAGGCGAGATGCCGTGGTTGAGAAGACCGCCGTTGTATGGAGGACGTGGCAGTAGTGCGGCAGATTGGTGCGATGGTCACCGCCAGCAGAGTTGAGAACTGTGCGGCCATTGAATTTTGATAAATCACTGTCGGGTCTAAGTTTTCACCCGACAGTGATATCGAATACCACTGCCAGAAAGATCTACACCGGCGGTGATACACTAATCACCGCCGGTGTAAAACTACACGGCGGTGTTTTAACCGACATTGATTTAACCCTCGGCCGACGCCGCAATTTGGTGACACATAGCTTTTCTCATTGGTTCCGGAGACATTGTCGGTTTCTAACGGTAGTGTAGTGAATACTACCGGCAACGCGGTTCTCAAGCGGCGGCATGCATGCATGCACGTGCCTTTGTGAACATGATGCCTAAAGATTGTGCGTACTGCGTACTACTACCATGGTCAAAAAAAAAAAAAAAAAATGTGATGGCTATCCGTTGGGCGGTACAAGTTTGATTCTTTAAATAGCCCGGCAGGTGTTGTGGACGTGCTCTGAGAAGTTGAGTGTCATTTGTTCGTGCTCCGGCCCGGAGGTAGCAGAAGTCTCTTGTCTCCTTCCCTCCCTCCTGCTCCCTCACCCGTCGGCATCGCAGGTACGTGTGGTTGATCTTGTAGCAATGGTAAATAATGTAAAGCATGCATTCCTTGTTTCAAAATAACAATGGTGTATTTAGATAAGTATCTATCTATGCTATCAAATCAATATCATTAGATTTCGTGAGCAACATCTATAGCAATGGTAATCCTAATTAAACTCGAGCATCGTTCTTGAAAAATGGTCAAAAATCGCGCTCGGTGGGGATCGAAGGGGATCGGGATTGGGTGCATTGGGAAACGCAGCGATGGCGATGAGGAAGCGCCATTGGAAACGCTAGCGCAAAACGGCGTAGCGGTTGCCCTTGGTTGCCGCCTAAGCGTGGGGATTGGAGATCAAAACGCAGTGCGCAGCCGCCCGCCGGTCGACTTCGTGGGAAGATCGACGAGCCCGATCACGACGGCCATTGGATGAGCCGGTCGTTGTTGATTTGTTTACATGGTTTGTTACTATAAAATTGTACTTTCGTAACGCAAAGATTTGGTACCATCTCAGCGCTAATTAACCTCTCTCTTTGCATAAAGCCCTGGCAGCTAGCTTCATCGACGAACGTACGAGATGGTCGGCGTCTACACCATCGAGGAGCTTCAGTTCACCGCCACGCGCCTCCATGACGCCCTGCACAAGCTCACCAACTTTGGCCGAAGTAGTCGGCCTACCAACGGTGCCTTGGCCATTGGTAGAGAAGGCCAACTTCTATGCCTTCAAGGGTCGATGCCATCGCCGACGTCCTCGCTACGGGGATACGGCGAGGCCGCCGACGCTAAATGCGTGCTTTCGAGGCGGCGGTGGCGGGAACGCGGCCGACGGCGGAACGCGGCCGGGCGGCGAGGATGAGGCGGCCGGCGGGGCGGAGGCCTGGCGGCGGCGCCGCTTTTTTTCTTTTTTTCATTTTGTAAATATATTGTCTAGTAATATATAATGAACCAGTCGTTTTTAATTGTCTCCGTGTGCAATCTTCGCTTCTATCGCTTTGTTTTTTACTGTTCCTTCTTCATTCAAACCCGCGAGCTATCGGTTCCTTGTCATCGTATTTTGCTTCCCCTCCCAAATCGCTATCGGTTCTAATTCAACCCGGTTGTGTCAATCTTCAAATCGCTTTCGGTTCTAATTCAAACCGAAAGTGATCAGGTCCATCAAGACCATCTGCCGGGAACGATTCAACCCGGTGGTGATCTACGCCTTCACTGCCGGAATTGGTTGAATTCGTGGAGTTTCTGAGTTTCCCGCGCCTGTGTTGGTATTTGTTAAGTGCTAAAAGAATATGAAGGTTCCGCAAGCGCACAGAATACCATTGTAGCTTTTCCCTAGGAGAGTATTCTAGAGTATCGTATCCACAGAGAAGCTTTGGCTAAAGAATCTAATAAATCACAATCATCCATCTACTAACTTAGCAAATCACTAGACTAAAGTGAGGGGGTAAATGATAAGATAGGAGTTATGAGCAATATCACACACTAGAGAATTCTATGATAAATGTGCAGCTAACAAGTTGAGAGGACAGCGGCAGAGATCAAGGTTCCTATGTACTTCTTTGTTACTTAAGTTCTATGATAGCAATCACACCAAAGCACTTCGGGACATCAGAACACTAGTGTAACAGAACCTTCCAAATTATAGGGCCCACACGTACTAATTATCGGTTTACGGCGACCTTTAATAGTCACATATGTGCACCCATAACCCTGAAAAGTACTATTAACTATTCCAACCAGGATCCGTTACGAGGTCATTGCAAAAGTATTACAACAATTTTCATACATAATCAGAGTAAAACAGCGGAAGACTTATATTACAATAATTTTACAACCATTTATCTAAAACAAGTTTTACAATATATAAGTAGGAGTAGTAGAAAGTTTATTACATATTTTACACTAAAAGACCCGGCCCACGGGTCTTACCACTCACTCATCTTCACTTTCTTCCTGATGGATCGTCATGCAACACGGTCCTGTGCAGACATGACTACCTGGTCCTGCAACATGGGTTAACAAACCCTGAGTACGGGAGTACTCAACAAGTCTTACCCGACTTAAGAAACTAGGAGAAGACTCGGGAATGCTGGTCTAATAGGATTCAAGATAAAACTTTTAGCAAGAATCAAGGACTCTTTTTGCAGAAAAGCTTACTAGTAATGAGTCCTTACTTTCAATATTTTAATCTCATTTAAGTTTCTCACCTACTCTAGGTGATCTTACACTAGAGCACACATTTCTTGGATATTCCATCACTTATTCCATCTCTTCTTAGTTCCATAATTAATCTACGATGTAAGGGGGAAACCGAGTCTCCATGTCCGAGAAGCACGGCGATTTCGAAATCGATTAACCCAAATTGGGGAGTTCTTTCCACACGACATATGTAGCACCTAAGCTTGCATATATCAACCCTTTCTTGGATACTCAAAACGGAACCGGCGCCCTATGCCACCCGAGAGCACAAGACACCTCACACCCGGGGGAATCTAACCACACGGGTATCCAGGACTTTAACCCACGAGTGTACACGCTACTCCCGCCATCTCTCCACTCCCAGTGCGCGGTTGTACGTTTCCGATTTGACACCCCCGAGATCGGGCTTACCGGAGTATGTGGTCGGTACTAGTTTCGATCGGCCCTAGGGTGACGCCCGCACGCACGTGCCATTGGTCAAAAGACCTCAGGCGCAGATTGCGTTCCATAGTCTCAGTCCACATTGCTTACAACGAACGGTCCTTAATCGACAAGCCGGAAATACTACACTGAGACTCCATTCTTATTGCAAATTACCCGACCGGTCTCAAATTCAACACCATATCCCGGTATGGTTTCATCAAAAAGCATCCTTTTCATCAAATGCCCATTCGGCTATCATAAGAGACTTGTCACATTTTGACTCAAAGTCTAACTAATTTAGCATGGCTAAGCATTTCTAAACATTTTACCAAAACGGGCTATCAAGGTAGATATCGAAATAACCAAGGAATGGTAATGCATCAATTAGGTTATCACACAACTCCTATCACCTAATGCAGTACATAAAGCAAAGGTGATATAAAGCTTTGTAAAAACACAAGGAATGTTTAAATGAACCGGGGCTTGCCTTGGTTGACGAAATAACCCGACTCTGACGATGGATCACAATAATCAGAATTCGGATCAACAAGAAAACCCTCTTCGGAAGCTTGATCGACGATCTCTCGATCACCTTCGTTCACTATACGAAAGAATAACATATGCTTTACATGATGCCGTGTATATAAACGGGATGCGCGAGAGTGCATGAAACGATAAACACTTGAGTACAACTTTCCTTCACGATAAAGTTGCAATCCAACAAAACCAACTTGTTGAACTACTCTACGAGATATCATCACCATTGCCTAAGGAGTTCTCAAGGACCATTTGATAGTGGTATGGTTTAGGGTTCACAAAACAATCCAAAATTCACCCAAAACCCTAGGTTATAAGACATTAAACAAATTATTTAACACATGAAATAATAGAGCATAAAATAATAAATATTTTAACTTTTCTTTAAACAAGCTCAAAATTTTTGTACAGATAGATCATGTCATAAAACAGTGTAAAAATAATTTTCATGATTTTTGGATAAATAGAATAATTATTAAAAATCAAGGAAGATGCATTTTTCAATTAAAATTTGTCTTTTTAAATCATGCCCAAACTACTTAAAATTCAAGTTTCATAATTTTCCTAGATAGTAATTATGATGGGAAGGCTACACAAAAATTTTCATGATTTTAGAACCCATATTTGAATTTATATGAAATTTGGAAAATCGAGACACTATTCAAATAAATGAAATTGAATAAAACATTTCATAAATGAAAAAGGGTTTCGGGTTGAATCGGCCCGATCATCGTGCATGGTCCAACACTGTTCACGGCCCACTCATCGTGGTATGACGGACCGCCCGCTATGAGCGATGAAGGATTCTAACCGGCCTGGAGCTGATGTTGTTGGGCGGCCGGAATGCGAATAGGGGCACGGCCCGTTATTCTTATTGATCCCCCGCCCGGCGGGGATGCGCCGCCGGGCGATGACGCGCGGGCGCCACCACAAGACGGCGGCGGCGGCCGCGCGTTCGGCGTCAGCAGTGGACCAAAAGAAAAACGGAAAGAAGGAGGGCGGCGGGGAGCTCATCACCGGTGCTTGGACACGAAGTCGGTTTGGACGGAGACGCGGGCGAGCTAGGTCACCGACGACGACGGCGGGCGGCGGCGGCTCTGACGCTGTGTTCGCGTGCGTGCTGGGGTCACGGCCGGGAAAAAGGATGAGCCGATCACTACTACATCATCTAGATGGAGGGAAAACGCGAGGAAGTGCAAGCAAAGCTCACCGCGAGCGGTGGCCGACGGAGGTCGAGGGCGGGCGGCGCCCGACCGCGCGAGAAGATGGGGTGGCGCGGATGATTCCGGCGACGAAGAGGGTCGCGGCCGGACTCCAAAGGAGCGCAAGAAAGTTGCGCAGTTTGCTGGCTAGTTGGTTTGGCGAGAGAAGACTCGACGCTTAATTTAACGAACGGCGCGGCGTGCGGCGGAGGTGGTTCCGGCGGCGGTGTTTTTGAAAAGAAGAAAAGCGCGATGCCGACCTATTTATAGGGGAGGGAGGATGATGAGGTGGCCGCTGACCTCGCTGAAGCTCCTCGCGCGCGCGGACGCGAGAAAAATCGGGCGGTGGGCGGCGCCGCCAAAGTTCAACGCCGGGTGGTGGCGAGAGGTGAGAGGTCGGGCCATCAGAGCTAACCCTAACTTTTCGGATTTTCTCAAATCACTCTCAAAAATTTGAACTGAACTCAAAAATCTCCAAAAACAAAGTTTGCTTAAAATTTCAAGATCTACAAATTTCATAATTGGAACATTTTCAAATTCGACTGAAATTAGACTTTTTGAAATGGGGTCAAAAAGTAGGAAATTTGAATTCAAAATTACTTTTAAAATTATATAAAAACTTGAAAAACTTTGTACATATCTTTTGTTCATCTCAACAAGATCTACAAACTAGCTTTTGGAAGTTTAGTCAAATTTTGCTTAGATTTTGAAATAGAGAAAAAAGGGGGCAATTAGGGTTTTGTCGAATTCAAAATTACTTTAAAATTTTGAACTAAACTTTAAAAACTCAAAATACCAACTTTGCTCAACTTTGAAAACTCTACCTTTTCCCTTTTGTGACCACCCTCAAATTCTTGATAAATTTTGAATTAAAGAAAAGGGGACAAACTAGGGTTTCAAATCGGGGGTTTCCGACAAGGGGGGTAACTTAGGAATCTGATTCTTCCAAGCGTCTTTTCGACCGACAACGTAACCAAACATAAAATAAACTTATTTTTAGTTCAAAGCAACACATAGTGGGCTAAACATGCATGCTTTGCAATGATCATGATGACATGTCATATTTTAGTAATAGTAACACCAGGGGTGTTACAACTAGTCTCGAGAAAAGAGATGAGAAGGGGTCTAGGAAGCTCCGACTACGGTCCTACAAACAACAACCCTAACGTGGTGGAATACGTCGCCGTCAGGGCTGTCACCACACAGGGCTACCACAAACTATCCGTGGGGTTGGGTGCAATCTTAGGTAATCTCTAGTCTAGACACCAAGTCTACACTATCGATTACTACTCTAGCTACCTAGCATAACTAGAGCCCTCAATACGAGCGGAGATCCCATGCAATGGTATAACAACTATACTAACGATATATGAAAGACATGGAAGTAAATAGAGAAGATAAATATATGAATCATAAGTCTTACAAAGAAAGGATACAAGACATACCAAACTCAGAGACACATCTCCGAAGCAGAGCGCAGCTCCGCTCTCCCTAACTCTCTAGTTGCTAATCTATTACATTGGAGAGTCTAGCCCTAATTCTATAGTGAAGAGGTTGTCCTCACATTGGGACACCTCAATGACCAACAGGTCAAAAGATATGAGTGGAATGAATTAGGGTTTCACCAGGGGGTAAGGGGGTCCATTTATATAGCCCTTGGCGATGAAGCGATGGCCCTTAGATCAAACGACCATGAGCAACGACGTAGATACAACCTCAATGTCGGTTAGAAACCCGACCTCCAAAGTGGGCTGGATTTGGGCTCAAAACACTGGCGACCGCTGGGGCCTATTCTGGCGCGTCGAGGAGGCCCCTGGATCACAACGATTTCTCCTTCCTCCCGGTGTCTTCGGGTGTCTTCTAGAATATTTTTGTCCACTTTTTGGATTGAGTTGCCTTACGGTCAAGTCTTGTCATCGTATGGGATGCAAACTCTTGGGCTTTTCACTACTCTTATCTATTTTTATCTGTTTACTCCCTGTAAAGATATAAATCACCAAAGCTTGTGGAATTATGTTAGTAAAGCCCCTAGTCTATGTTGATAATCATTTTAAGCCCTTATTTCATGTTGAGTTGACTATTAATATTATGCTATAACAGGGTGTCAACAACGCTTCATCACTGCGGGGCGAGGTTCAACACTACCGGTGGATTAAATTCGGCAGTGATGCCGGTGGCGATGATGAGCGAATCTGTAGTGGTGATGCGGCACCCAAGTCAATTGTGTTGCACGGTGCACTACCTACGCTTTACCCGATGATGGTGAGCTAGTTAGTTGCTCAGTATCTTGTAGTAATTCTTGTTGCTTATGTGCTACTGAGAATGCAAAAATCAAGTTGGAAGTATCGATATCGATATAGGTTAAAACTAAAAGGATACATTTTATAATCCCACTCTTTGGTCACTTTTTTCTAATGCGACTTGTCTTAACTAGTTTGGTCTACTTATTTCTTTAATACCCTTGTATGTATCAATGTCTAGGTTCGGATACAAGTCTATGTGATGCTCAAGATAGAAGTTTGCACTACCCATATATTAAGGGTGTTATTGCTATGTTTCATTTAACTTTGGTGCTTGTGCTAGTATTTAGTTTCATGTATGCCAACTCCTTATTTTTATTATTCTAAGTTGTTGCCACAAAGTATTTGTTGGTATTTATTAAGTGCTAAAAAGAATATGAAGGATTCATAGCGCACAATATACCATTGTAGCTTTTTAGGGAGTATTCAGAGTATCATATTTATCCACAGGGAAGCAAAGGTTAAAAGAATCTAATAAGTCACAATCATGCATCTACTAACTTAGCAAACCACTAAACTAAAGTGAGAGGGTAAATGATAAATGATAAAAGTTATGAATAATATAAAACACACACAAGACACTACTATCGCCTTGAACTTCCGTGGCGGTTTTGCAACCGCCACGAATAAGCTCTGATCCACGGTTAATCCGTTGATTAAGCGTGGCGATTTTTGCACCATCAAAACGTCATGATAAAAAAAACCACCACGGTTAAACCAAAAAAGAAAATAAAAAAAAAAAAAAAAAAAAAAAAAAAATCCAAACCTAACCCTAACGGCCCCCGACACAAAGCTACCCGTAATGGGCCGCCGCCCATTCTTAGGGATCCGCCACGGTCGCCGTCGGGATCCTCCACCGGCCGCCGCCGTCATTTGGGATCCAAACCGATGGCGCAGGCGGCTTCGATCTGCCGCCTAGTCCGCCACCGGGATGCGCCCCGTCGCCGCCCGGATCCACCACGGTCAGGCCCAACGACGCCGCCAAGCCCCGCTGCCACGGATCTGCGGCCGCAAGGTCCGTTGCCACGATCCGCGGCCCTCGTCCCGCCCCGGCCCCGTCGCGTCCGCCCGTCCGCCGGTCGTCCCAGCAGCGCCCGCCCCGCCCCGTGCTCGTCCTCGCCGGTGGAGGGCGGCGTGGCTCGCTCCAAGCCACCGCTCCAGCTCCCCCCCCGCCCTAGGTCGCCATCCAGGGAAGGAGGGCCGCCGCTCCGGCTTCGCCATCGGGTTGAAGAATAGGAAGGAATGGGGAGGGGAGGGAGGGAGGCCGTGTCGGTGGTGAAGAGGAGAGGCGGCGGCGGCGTATGAGAGCGGGAGGGCGTCGGGGGTGAGAGAGAGGTTCGGAGTGCTAGGGTTAGTGGAGTGTGGGAGTTTCATTTTATATGGTCCACTGTTAGTGGGCTGGTATGGGCTCCTTTGGGCTAGGTGATTGGGCCACATTAACCATAGCGGTTTTTATAAAACCACCACGGTTAATAGATTTACCATGATGGCGGTTATATAACCACCACGGTTAATAAGAAATAATCGCCATGGTAAATTGAGACATTAACCGTGGCGGTTTTCTAAATAACCGCCATGAAAAATGATTTCAAAACGTTGTGCAAAATCGGTTGTGTAGTAGTGAGAGAATTCCATGATAAATGTGTAGCTAGCAAGTTGTGAGGCGGTAGGGAGAGATCAAGGTTCCTATGTACTTCTCTATTACTTAGGTTCTAGGATAGCCATCACACAAAACACTTTGGGGCAAGTCCTTTCGAACTCTCGAAAAAGCGGGAAGGAAGTAGTTTGGAGAGGGCTGCCAAAAGCTCTACGAAAACACCAACCCAAACATGGTGGATTACATCGGCCCGACAGTTTGTCACCCCTGGGGCTACCACAACTACCGTAGGATTGGGCGCAACCTCGGGAACCCATAGCCTAGACACCATGTATATACTATCGATTACTACTCTAGCTACCATGAATAACTAGGAGCCCTCAATACGAGCGGAGATCCCATGCAATGACATAACAACTAGGGAACATATCTGTGCAACCAAGCTTAGATGCGCAACATATGCAACCACCAATTAAAACCATAGGATCTAGATCCAACGTCTTGGGCTTTTTCACTTAAACCCTCCCACCCGGATACACACGGGTTAGATTTAAACCCCACATGTGGAGGGGTTTAAGTGAAAAAACACGATAGACGTTGGATCGGATCTTGTGGTCTTAATTGATGATTGCATAGGTTGCACAAGAAGCTTGATTACACTTGATACGTTACCTAACAACTATACTAACCAATTATATGAAAGACATGAAAGTAAAATAGAGATATATATATATATATATATATATATATATATATATATATATATATATATATATATATATATATATATATATATATATATATATATATCATAAGTCGTACAAAAGAAAGTATACAAGACATACCAAACTCTAAAGACTTCTCGAACTGAGCATAGCTCCGCTCTCCCTAGCTAGAGTTGCTAATCTACTACATTGGAGAGTCTAGCCCTAATTCCCTAGTATGGAAGAGAGGTTGTCCTCACATTGGGACACCTCGATGATCAACAATCATGAGATAATGAATGGAATGAATTAGGGTTTCACCGAGGGGGGGGGGGTCTTGTTATATAGGGGTCTCCTGGCCTCCCTCCTCCTTTAGCTAGCGATGTGGTACTAAACCTTCCACCATATCTTGTTATAATGCACATAGGCTTAGATGGGCCAAATTCGATTTGGGCCCAATTATTCCCACGCTCATGCTCTAGAGTCTTTCATTGGATGCACCGTGGCCCTTGGATCAAACCGACCTTGATCAATGGTTGAGATGCAATCTTGGAGGCGGTTGTGAACCGACATAAGAAGCTCGGAGGCTGACTAGTGGGCCCTGGGCGTGGCCGCCCGGCTCTATGCCGAGATGGGTCCCTCCAGCCAGGGGGCCTGTCTTAGGGGTCTTCTAGAGTGTTCTTACTTGGTTCCCAAGTTGAGTTGCCTCATGGATAAGTCTTTGCATCGTATGGCTTGCAAACTCGGCGTTTTCTGTTTAATCCCACGAAAATATATAAATCACCAAAACTCATAGAATTTCGATAGTAAGGCCCCTATTTTATGTTGATATTCATTTTAAGCCCTTATTTCATGTTTAGTTGACTATTAAATATTTTCTATAACATGTGTCAATAGTATTTTGATTCTCTATCAAGCGCACTTAGTAGAATAGTGCCCAACATCAAGGAAGCACACTAATAGTGCTGCTATAGGTACTTATGTTCTCTTAGTTTTATACAGCCATGTATTGAAAAAAGGTCCTATATGGCTAGAGAGGGGTGAGTAGCCTATTAAAATTTCTACAAAATCACTAAAGCAAATTTGTTTGTAATACAAATGGTGTAATGGGGTTGCTCTAGCTCTAATAGTTAGGCAAGCCTTCTATTTACACAATTCTAGTTGCTATGATCTCTATCTCACACAATAGCTAGGTTGCTACTTTACCAACAAAATGAGCAAGCTAATTACCACTAGATTGTTGTACTCAACTAGCAAACTTACACAACTAGCAACAACAAAAGATGCACAAGCATAATATATATATATATCAAATGTATTACAAGAGAGGTTTGTGCTTGCTATACCAATGTACAAAGTGTTGGTATTTGTTAAGTGCTAAAAGAATATGAAGGTTCATAAGAAACGCACGAGAATACCATTGTAGCTTTTCCCTAGGAGAGTATTCTAGAGTATCGTATCCACGGGGAAGCTTTGGCTAAAGAATCTAATAAGTCACAATCATGTATCTACTAAATTAGCAAACCACTAGACTAAAGCGAGGGATAAGCGATATATGATAAGAGTTATGAACAATATCACACACAAGAGAATTCCATGGTAAATGTATAGCTAGCAAGTTGAGAGGACAACGGGAGAGATTACGGTTCCTATGTACTTCTCTATTACTTAGGTTCTATGATAGCAATCACACCAAAACACTTCGGGACATCAGAACACTAGCCACGAGAAAGAGATGAGAAGGGGGCTAGGAAGCTCGACCACGGTCCTACAAACACCAACCCGAACGTGGTGGAATACGTTGGCCGTCGAGTCGTTTGTCACCACACAGGGCTACCACAAACTATCCGTGGGGTTGGGTGCAATCTCAGGTAATCTCTAGTCTAGACACCAAGTCTACACTATCGATTACTACTCTAGCTACCTAGCATAACTAGAGCCCTCAATACGAGCGGAGATCCCATGCAATGGTATAACAACTATACTAACCATATATGAAAGACATGGAAGTAATTAGAGAAGATAAATATATGAATCATAAGTCTTACAAAGAAAGGATCTGAGGACATACCAAACTCGTAGATATCTCTAGAACTGGGAGCCAGTTCCACTCTCCCTAACTCTCTAGTTGCTAATCTATTACATTGGAGTGTCTAGCCCTAATTCTCTAGTAGAGAGGGAGAGGTTGTCCTCACATTGGGACACCTCTATGACCAACAGGTCAAGAGATAAAGAATAGAATGAATTAGGGTTTCACCACAGGGGGAGGGAATGCCTTATATAGCTCTTGGCGATGAACGATGACCCTTGGATCAAACCGACCTTCAATAACGGTATGGATGCAACCTCAATGTCGGTGGTAAACCGCCATAGAAAGGAGAGACCAACAGGTGGGACCCACGGCGGTCGCCGTGATTAAGCTTTGGCGGGTTGCGAGGGGTGGAGATAACGCGTGATCTCCTTCCTCTGGTGGTGTCTTGGTATCTTCTAGAGTGTTTTAGTCCACATTTTGGGTTGAGTTACTTCACGGTCAAGTCTTGTCATCGTATGGGATGTAAACTCTTAGGTTTCTCATCGTTCTTATACGCTTTTTATACATTCGGTCCGCAAAGTCATGGAATACCAAAACTTGTGGAAATATGTTAGTTAGACCCCTAGTCTATGTGATTATTCATTTTAAGCCCTTATTCCATGTTTAGTTGACTAGTAATATTATGCTATAACAGGTGTCAACATAGAGGCAATGAACCAAGCACCGTGTCAAGGATGAACCAATCAACAATGAAGCCAATCACCAAGAATGGATGACACAATGATTTATTCACCCAGAGTTCACTTGTGCACTGACAAGCTAGTCTCGGTTGTGTCGACCCAAGCGCCGATGGTCCTTCGATGAGGCCTACAAGCCGGGCACCCCAAAAGGCACCACTCGCAAGTGTGGTACTCAACGACACATGCAATCCACTAGAGTAGCAATTCGTCGCTCCGACGGGGATGCTCTAGAACCTGTTACAATCACTAGGAGGTGGCCAAGAACAATCACCTTCTCTTGCCAACACCTCCACCAAATACCAAGTCGACTAGGAGAGGTACTCTCCAAGATTAACAAGAAATCCGCGGTCACAACGATCTTCAAGTGCCACTAGATGCAACAAGAAACCAATGCACTAATGCACAATCAAGCAAGCAAGTGAGTGAGAGGGTGTTTGACATGCTCAAAGGATGTCAAATGATTCAAATGTGTAAGAGAGAGCACCCTCCAGCCATTTGCTCCAAAAAGCGAGAGCATTAGACACACCCGCGGGGGCATTAGATGCACCGACACCATGCATCCATTGCTTCGATCCCCGTCGTGTGTTCACGATTTAAAAGATCACCGTTGATCTCCAACGGTCAAAAAAAAACATTCTTGGCGCTTCGGTTTAAGTGGCCATCGGACACACCGGTGCCCTCGTATCGGGTGTGTCCGCTGCACCAACAAATCACAACAAGCTCGTTGTCGGCTACTCACCGGACACACACAACCGACACACTAACAATACCCTCACCATGCGTTCGTTGCGGTTCCAAGTAAGCTCTAGAACACAATTTCTTGCATTGGGCCGGTCGGTAGGGGTGTCACCGAACGCACGCCTACATCAGGTTGTAAGGTCCTAGATGGCTAGAGGGGGGGTGAATAGCCTATAAAATTTTTCTACAAATTCAACTAAGCAAACCGGTTAGTAAAATAACAAGCGTAATAGCGGTTTGCACTAGCTCTATTGTCTTGCAAGCCTCTAGTGACAATTCTAAATATACTCTATGATCTCTATGTCACTCAATTGCTATGTCACTACTCTAACTAGTGAGCAATCCTAAATATGATCCTTAGGCTAGCAAGAACAACTAAACAGAGCAAAGCTAGCTCTCTACACAATATAAACTAGGAATGTAAAAGCAAGAGAGTTAGCTCGATATACCGGCGTGTAGAGGATGTCAACCAATCACCGGGAAGAAGATGAACTATCAATCACTCGAAGGTGATGATCCAAACACCGAGACAATGAACAATTCGATTTGTTCACGGGAGTTCACTTGTACACCAACAAGCTAGTCTCTCGGTTGTGTCGACCAACACAAGGATGGTGTTTGAGCTGGCGGTGCCCTTGCTAGCCTCAACACACCACTCACAAGTGAGGTACCCAAGACACGAGCAATGTATTCCTTGCACTTTGGCTTCCCCGACGAGGATGCGTGATCCTCTCACAAATCGCCCGGAGGTGGCCAACAACAATATCCTTTTCTTGCCAACAACTCCACCAAATCACCAAGCCGGCTAGGAGCGGTGTCTCCAAGAGAAACAAGAAACCAATAGGCTCACAACGATCCCCAAGTGCCTCTAGATGCAAGAACACAAAGCAAATGCACTTGGATCACCTCTTCTCTCAAGAATGAAGCTCACAAGCAAGAATGAGAGGGAGGGAGGGTTGTTGCTCAGCTCTAGGATGTTAGGAGTGATTCAAATGACCAAGAGAGTGAGCATGAGGCAGCCAAAGGGGTATAAATAGGCTCCACCACGAAATGGAGCCGTTGGGGAGGAACATGCAATTCTGCGGGCCGGCCAGGACTCATGCATGAGTCCGGTCGATGAGTCGATCACAACCGACAAACCCAACACCGCCAAATTTAGAACCCCTATGCATGCGTCCGGTCGGGAAATCATGCGTCCGGTGCATGCTTCCGGTGCATGCGTCCGGTCCTCCCCGAGAACAACCACGAAAACATGCTCTGTTTCTTTGGCCGGAACCACACCCGGTGCGTTCGGTCGATCGCATGCTTCCGGTCGCGGTCCGGTCACAGCGTCCGGTAAGCCTCACGAGTTTTGCGAAATTCCATCGTTGTGTTGTCGTTTCTTCGCCTTTGCTCCAAACCAACTTCCATCACTTGTTTCTTGTTGCCGACACGTCGAAGAACACCCCGACACCATGTGTTAGCATTTTCGAAATCATTTTCGACAAGGACGGAGTTAGCACTTTAGGTTAGAATGCATGCATATGTATTTTGAACCTAAAGGCCTTTGGGAGGACCGATGTGTACAATAAGTTTCCCCTCTTAATAGTATGGCTTATCGATCCTATAATCACTCACACCCTCTATGGTGTCTTGAGTGTGAAATCAAAAGCCCTATGGTTATACCTTTGCCTTGGGGCTCAATTGATCTCGAAACTCCACGAATTGGATGTTTGATCATCTTTTGGATCACCTCGATCCATCCTCCATGATCACCATGCACCAACTCCGGCACGACCAATCTCCAATCTAATCAAACACTTAGCATCGAGAGATTAGTCCTTAGGTGTCACTAATTATCCAAAAACCAAACAAGAGATCTTCATAGGTGCACAACCCTAACTTCTCAACGATGTTGACGCATGAGCGTCTGCTCCTGCGTCCGGTGCGAGGCTCTTCTCAGCCTCGCTGCTTGGTTCTGCCTGGCAGCATCGGACTCACCGACTGGCGCGTGAGGTGGAGTGTCTAGTGCTAGCTCCAGCAGCAGCTCTATTTCATCCAAATACTTCACCCTTGCTTCCAAGTTGCTAACCACATCAAGTGTACTCCTTGTGCACACGTGTTAGCATTTTCTAAAGCATTTTTCAAGGGTTAGAAGTTAGCACACTACATACTAAATGCATTGACATGAATGTTAGACCTAATGGCACTGATCAAAGTTTTCGAGGTATTTCTTCTCTTAATAGTTCGGCTATCGATCATAAATTACTCATACTCTCTATGGTGTCTTGAGTGCAAACAAAAAATAGCACTATGGTTATATCTTTGCCTTGAGCCCATTTTTTTTTTTTTTTATTTCTTGTTTTCTCTAAGTACATGCGCTTGATCATCTTTTTAGATCATCTCCATGCATCCACCATGACCTCCATGCTTCACCACTTGGTTAGAACCATCTTGATCGGACTTAAGCATAGAGATTAGTCCTAGGATTTGATCAATTAACCAAAATCAAATTAGAGACTTTCACATGTTTGTAGTTATATTGTATATTACTAATGTAAGCATTATGCAAGTTTTGTGTTATCTGGGGTGAGAAAAAGATGATTATACTTACCCCAAATTATATAGAAAGAATGGTGATACTCTTGGGCGAACATGCACAACTCAATTCATTAAAGATCCTACCGGGAAAAAAAATTGATCCTTCATTTGATCATTTCCTAAATCTTATTGTGTTGATAAATGAATTCCTTCCATTCAAACTTAAGACAGGCTATCTAACACCTGTTCCACTTGTGTGAAGATGTTGAACTATTTTATCTGAACTAAAATTGTAACAAGACACGCAAATGATTGATCTTAAAAACAATATTCAGTAGAAACACCAAACATTAACGCTTTTCAACTTCAGTGATTTTCACACATAGGGCACGGGCATGGGGCTTAGGATAGACTGTACTTCTAGTAGCTGAAATTTCCATGTTTGAATTTGAAAATTTGGCTCAGTGACATGTCCTTGCCATTGCTCATGAGTGACCTCTCAAATTTGTTTGCCTGCCAATTTTGTGCACCTGTGATATGTGACTCATTATGAGACACCTTGGGTTCAACATTAACTCTTTATTCTGGTTGTAGGATTTCATCTTAACCTTCTTAGCTGAATGGGGTGGCCGAAGCCAAATAGCAACAATTGCAGTAGGATATTGCTCTACTTACTGAAATTCTTTGATGTATTTAACATTGTATTTTTTCATCGAGGGCTGTGATACTATAGGAACTGAGCATTCATAAGCAAAAATCTGTATCTTACAAAGTTTCTTTACTTTTGTTATCACCATGTAGCTAGCACACACAAGAATGCAACTGGAGTTGCAGTCGGAGGCCTTGTTTAGTTGGTGGCGGGAAGTTAGAAAGTTAGAATTTGAACTCCTGTAGCACTTTTGTTTATATTTGGTAAATATTGTCCAATCATGGACTAACTAGGCTTAATAGATTCGTCTCGTGATTTATAACAAAACTGTGTATTTAGTTGTTTTTTATGTACATTTTCTTGCTCTATGCATGTGTCCCTATATTGATGTGATGCGATGTGATGGAGAGAGTGAAAAAAAACTTAGAAGTTGGAGGGGAACTAAACAAGGTCAGATCATCATTGGCACACAATCTCTTGCTGTGGTAGGAGGGAGCATGTTGGTAACGACAATTGGAGGTCGTCTTAGAGTTTTATGTTTCATCCTACTTCTACACCCTTCGTTGCAATGAAAAGGTACTAGCAGCTATGAATTGTACAGGCACATTCCTGACAACAATGCTCTCTGCCATGCCGCTTTCAGTCTATATATATGTAGAAGCTGTCTCAGTGAGAGCAGGACTGATTTTTATTGCTTGTATCCAAAGTATAACTTAGGTATATACGCTGCTCCAATCTCTTCTCCAAGAAAAAAATTCGGAACCATTGTCTTGTCTCTATTATTAGATTTTTTGTCTCTTTTAGCTTTTTTTTTTTTTTTGACATAAAAACAACCATTTTATTAGCAGCATCTAGCTGCAAGGATCAAAAAGAGTTCAGTAGGTACATCTTGTAGCGCCAATAGAAGTGGGCAGCTACAGCCATGAGAGGAGTTCATGCAAACAACATTTGCAGAGTTACATGTTTGTCTAGAGAGACTAAAAGCTTGAGTAGCAAGTGAGTGAGCTGTGACATTCATAGATCTTAGAATTTTCAGCACCTTGGCTCTTTTATTGGCCACAGAGTTCAGGAAACTCTGTGTGAAAGGCTTGGCTTCCCAATATGGGGAGATTCAAGATCTGGTCCATTGAAGAAGTGCACCAATTGCTGATTGTCTGTGAGGAAAGTGACTTCATTGATTTGTAGCTTAGTTATAACCAAGGCACCAAAGGCCAAGGCTGCAGCTTCTGCCATGAAAGCCGAGGAGATTCTTGGAGTCTGAACCTTCATGTAGATGTTGAGCTTACAGCTTGAGTCTAGGATGAAAATTCCAAGACCAGCCTTCCTTGAACCTGTGAGAGAAGAATCTGGTCTGTGGAAGCATCAGAGTAACACCTGGCTCCTTGTAACAACATTGGGTACCTGCAAATAAATTGATCTCCTCGTGTACATCTCATGTTTGTGCTCCTTCCTTCAGCAGTACTTCCTGCAAGAATAAGATTGGATTGTTGCAAAAGTGATGACTGTATTGCACTTAGAGGGCGTGTACAGTCTTTGAGAGGGCATTCCAGTCCGTTACAGACTGATGCAAGGGTAACATCAGCATCAACAGCATAATGAACCTGTGAAGGAGACCATTTCCTCCTGTTAAACTGAGCATCATTTCTAGCCTTCTAGATGAACCACAAGGTGGTCATAATCCTGCATAAGAGATCATCAGGGGTTGAACTAGTGATAATCATAGTAAGGGCCTGTTGTATTCCATCTTGCTCATAGGGTAAAAGAGAGGATCGAAAGGGGGTTTTGGCAGAGAACCAAACTGCCCTAGCAAAGGAGCAGTGGAAGAAAAGGTGAGAGTCATTTTCCTCAAGGTTACAAAAAGAGCACTTTTTATCTATTTTAGATGACAGCTTGCCAGCTCTGTCTCCTGTGGCCAGCGCTCTTCGAATAAGCCTCCATGCAAAGGTTTTAATATTTGGGGATATTAGTTTTTTGCTTCCATACTCTTCGTAAAATGCTCATGCATTCTGAAGTGATACTTCTTGCTCCTGTTGAGGGGAGTGAGACCTGTGTGTTGCTGTTTAAAAACTGAAATGCATCTTTTGCAGTACATGTACCTTTGGAAGAAGGTATCCAAATAACCTTATCGTCATTAGATGATGGAACAGTGATAATATTTTGAATAGAATTAGCAGCATCAGATTCAAAAACCTGATTAATGAAATCATTGTCCCAATTTGTAGTGCCTTGGACCCAAAGATCAGAAATGTTATCAGGAAGTTTATTGACAGTGATAGGCTTAATGTGATTATGAATTTCTTTCCAAACAGAGCACCAAGGGGTGGACCAAATACTCGAGTTACCCCTTTGAATTTGGATTGTACAATTATTCACAAGAGTGTTTTTAACTTGGACAATTGATGACCAAAAAGCAGATTTGGTGCTACTGTTACCTGATGTCCAGAAACTAGATGAAGGAAAATATTTAGCTTTGAGAATAGCAGTGAGGAAAGGATTCTTACCTGTGGCAATGTTCCAAGCAGCATGAAGAATGAGGCTTCTATTAACAGTTACAAGGTCTCTCACTCCCAAACCTCCCTTCTTTCTTGGGCCTGCAAATGTCTTTCCAGGATCTAAACTGAAAAGAAGTGGAAGTGTTGTCTTCGTTTACACCGGCCCACCAAAACTTACGGATGATAGCAGTGATCTTGGATATGAATTTTTTAGTGAAGATGATAGTGGACATGTATCTTGGATGTGAATTTTTTAGTGAAGATGATAGTGGACATGTAATAGATAGGAATAGAAGCAAGCACCGAGTTAATGTAAGCAAGACGACCGGCATGGTTAAGCTTATTAGCTTTTAAAGTGGTTAACTTAGCTCTAAATTTATTAAGAATGAATTGGTACGCTTTGCTTCTGTCATTGTGGTTGAAAATTAAAGGATGCCCAAGGTAAATGGTGTTAGGTTGAAGATCATTAACAGGAAAAATTCTTTTTACATCTATCTTACTTTGATTGTCAACATTCCAACTAAAAGTAATAGAAGATTTGGCGAGGTTGGGCGTCTGTCCCGAAGCAGTACAGAAGTCATTAAGAACACTATTAATTTTACCTGCTTCCTCTGAAGTTGCTTGGCCACATATGATGAGATCATCTGCAAACAAAAGTGAATGAACCCGAGGGCAATTTGGTCCGAGAGTGACTCCTCTGAGGTTATGGTCATTAGCATGCTGCTGAAGTCTAATAGATAATTCATTCACTGCAATAATAAAAAGATAGGGAGAGAGAGGACAACCTTGTCTTACCCCTCGGTTAGGATGGAAGGAAGGTGTGGGTTCTCCATTGATTATGACAGACATAGTAGTAGTGGAGATACAAGAATAGATAAGATTAACGAAGTGACTCTTGAAACCCTGTCTTTTTAAAGCCTGAACAATAAAGCTCCATTCGATTCTATCAAAAGCTTTGGCTAGATCAATTTTAAGCAAGAAAGCTTTCTCTTTCCAACTTTTAAGATTAAAACTATGAATGATCTCTTGAGCAATGATGATGTTGGAAGCAATATGCCTACCTTGAATAAAAGCCGTTTGAGAGGGATGAATAATGTGAGGCAAATGTTTCTTTTATTCTATCCGCTAAGGATTTAGCAATAATTTTGTAAGCAACATTACATAGACTAATAGGTCTGTAATCCTTGGGAGATTGAGGAGTTTTAATTTTAGGAATTAGAGCAATGTGGGTCTTGTTAATCTCAGCTGGCATGGTACCGGTTTGATAAAAGGTTGTAATAAGTTGAAGAACGTCTTTACCTGTCCATTCCCAGGAAGCTTTGTAGAAACCTGCATTCAAACCATCAGGACCTGGGGCTGCATTGCTTCTCATGTTTTTAATTATTGCATGAATCTCATGTTCGTCTGGTGTGGAATTGGTGTAAGGATCATCATCGGGGATCTGAATGTCACCTAAATCCAGCTGCCAATTTTGGTCCTCATACATGTTCCTGCAATCACATCTAAAAAATGTCTTTGAAATAAGCATTAGCAGTCTGAACAAGCTGATCATGAGTGGTGGAGTAGGTTCCATCAGGATTTTTGCAAGTGGGTGATGATATTGTTTCTAGCTCTCTTGATTATGGCTTGGTGGAAGAAACTGGTATTCCTGTCCCCAGCAACAGACCAGTTCTTTTTATACCTCTGCCTGTGGTAGGCTTCTTCTCTAGCAAGTAACATCTCATGTTGATGAATAAGGTGGTTTTGGACACTGGGATTTTGCTGGTGGGGAGGTTTCATTTGAAATTGCAGAATCTGATCTTCTATGGCCTTGAGCTGATGATAGTTATTGGGTCTGGTTTTGCGCCATTTAGTCAAATCTTTGGCAAGGTAAAAAGTCTTAAGGTGAAAAGGACGATGGCTAGATTTATGCCAGCTTTGTTTGGCAATGTTCTCATAATCATCATCTAAAAGCCACCAATTCTCAAACTTGAAAGATTTAGAGATAGCTCTTCTACAGGAGTTCAAAACAGCAAGAATCGGAGCGTGGTCGCTTTTCATCATTGGAAGATGATAAACCATGGTCTTAGGGAAGGCCGAACACCAATCTGCATTGCCAAGACATCTATCCAAACGCTCATAAGTGGGGTTAGTATTAAACCGTTTATTAGTCCAAGTATAAGCCGGCCCATTATAACCAAGATCGAATAAACCACAGTCTTTTGATCAAGCAACAAAATTCAGAAATTCTCTTGACATTAGCAGGCCTGGGACCAATTTTTTTCATTAACACTCATGATATTATTAAGGTCTCCCATGCATAAAATAGGTAAGTTGGAATATGCAAGAACAAAGGATTTGATATGATTCCAGATGCTTTTTGTTTTTGGTGATGAGGATCACCATACACGCAGACAAGACCAAATTTCTTCATGCAAGGCTTATATTCACACAAAGTTATGAAGAAGTGTTGGCTGACTGATAAAATATCTACATCTACATCTTGCTTAATGAGAAGCCACAAACCGCCAGATTGACCATTAGCCGGAACAATGTGAGCTTTGTGAACATTAAAATGATTTATAAGGCCAGTAGATGTTACCTTGGAGTTTCTGGTTTCAGAGATGAATATTACCTGCGCATTCGTAGAATTGATGAGACGGGCGAGGTGGAGCATTTTGGACTGCTTAGGGTCCCGCCCGAACCCTGGCAATTCCATGATAGAAGACTCATTGTGGTCGTGGCGTTTCCGATGTCGTTGTCATTACCGTTGCCCATGTCGGAGGAGGCAGCATCCACATCAACGAGGCTGTGCTGCGTTGCAGCGAGTGGCAGGGGCACCGGAACAGCTGAGATAGCCTCCCTCTGTTGCTGCTGCTGATGGATTGAGTCAACAGGTAAGCCATCAAGACTCCCAACATCACCACCTCGCACGGACACCGCAGCGGTGGTTGCAGCATCCAAATCTGGGGAACGTTGGGTGGAGGAGGATCAGGAGGAGCATCCTCCATGGGAGAGGGCAGCGGTGCTTCAAGTCTGTTACTAGATATGGTGGAAAGTGGCAGAAGAATACGGGCAGCCGTGTGAAAAAATTGGGAATTTGGAAGAAGCATAGCAAAAGCAAGGAAAGCCAGATGAGGCTTAAACAAGGCAGGGAACGACGCGCCAAGCTGCCTGGCTAAGCAGCCATACAGCAACCTGTCGGAGAGGCCTTGCCAGAACAACAACTAGGATTCAAGAAAAGGATAAGGTAGGTAGAAGGAGGAGAAAAAAGGAAGAACAGATCAACAGTACACAATACCAAACCAAGTAAAAGCAGAGGATGAAAATAGACGGAAGCAACCAGATAAATCAATAGATCAGATGAGAATCTTACAAAATACGGGGTTGGAAGAATGGATTTGGATGAGGATGAGAGGAGATCGGATTGGAAGGGAAGTCAATGGTAGCTACAGAGACAGAAAAGAACATGCACTCAGGCTATGAAACAAAGAGAAAACCAAGGAAACAGAGGGAAGGATTGGATAAAGCTAAGGAGATAGAGCAGGGAGAAATCAATCAAACGAAGGAAATCAGCTACTAGAGCAGAGGTGCCGGCAATCCGCCCACAAGAACAGCTACAGTAATGAGAGAGGAGAGCCACCCAGAAGGTTCGGGGAGCTTTCTTCCTGTGCCATCGTCATCTCTTTTAGCTTTGTTTCTAGATGGCTGAAAAGTGCTAAAATCATAAGCTTCACCTCGGTCCTCTTTGTTCAAACATTCAGTTTTTGCTTCTAGGCTTCTTGAATAGAAGAGTTTTTTTTTTGTCGAAGTAAGTTAATTATTAAGCGATGTATGCCACTTTTATAGTGGAGAGCTTGGCCAAACAAGGTGTAATCTTTGACTAGCAGAAAACATTAGCATCCCAGGCCAGGACGTTCTGTACGGACGACACAGAAGCTAATGTGATTTGAATGTCATGTTTGTCCTAGTAAGTAGTTAGATTCACCCCATGTTGTCATGAGTATTGTGTACTGGTGGTCACCATGGTCCTTTGCTACTCTGTTTTGCTTTGCAGCGGGCAGTGTCAGGGCCTGAGTGCACTAGCCATTATGTTGGATTCAAGTCATTGCAGTCTTCTCATGCTGATTTATCTCTTGTAAGCTCGTGAGTCTGGTGTGTAGGCGTCTGATAACAGCAATTATTTTGTCGCTGCCATATACACCAGGTTACTTACCAGAAGATGAGATGGTTTAATTTGCACTAAAGGTGTGTTGACAAGGTAATATCTAAGAACCGGTTTATGTATAGTTTTATTTTTTATGTTAGGGAGCATATCGCGGTAATTGTGATTAGCGTGTGCAACGTTTGCGAACTTCCAACCACAATCTTTAGATCTTGATCCGATGACTAGTTTGAGAGGTGGGAAACTTTAACACTTAAACCCCTCCACCATCACTTTTGCTAACAAAAAAAGACCACTAATCCAAGGCTGTTGACGTCGTTTGCCGCGATCTGTTCCGACGGTTCCCTGCTCCGTAAAAAAACGAACGAGCGCCGCCCCTGAGGATCGGCCGCCGCCAGGCCTCTGGACCGATCGCCGCCCCTGGACTCAGGATCCGATCGCTGCGCCTGGACTCAGGAACGAGCGCCGCCCCTTGACTCAGGACCGATCGTCCCCACTAATCCCTGGACTCATCGACGGAGGACGCAGTCAAATCTCTTCCAATGGATCCAGAAGAAGCCGCCACCAGTGCAGGTACGGGTGAACCTACTGCATGCTCTTTGCTGAGACCAATGACCAAGATAGGCTGGAACCTGCATGCGATTTGTATTAGTTTATTCATTTATATTTTGGCGTTCGTTAACATGCATGCATGTACATTGCTGAGTCCAGGGGGAACGTCGGAACGTTAACATGCATGCATGTACATTGCTGAGTCCAGGGGAATGTCGGAACGGATCGCGGCAAACGGACGTCAACAGCCTTAGATTAGTGGTCTTTTTTTGTTAGCAAAAGTGATGGTGGAGGGGTTTAAGAGTTAAAGTTTCCCACCTCTTAAACTAGCCATCGATCAAGATCTAAAGTGATTGTGGTTGAAATTGCAAACGTTGCACACCTAATCACAATTGCACACGATATGCTGCCACTTTATGTATATGTTTAATGATGTAGCAGTCTTCTCTTTCGCAAGTATACTCACACCAAGCACTATGCATTTTTTTTTTTCGAGATCGCGCCGTTCGCGTTTTGATTAAGCGAGAATAAAGTTCAAACAACAAGAATACAACACAACATGAAAGGTAACCCAGGTTACCTCCCAAGAACCTACCAAAATTGGATATAAAACTAGGGTTACATTGCAACAACCTTGCGACACAAACTAGCCGGCCGAGAGATGCTCTCGGGGCACCTACCTCCTCCTCCAAACCGAGAGGTTGAGGTCCAACATGGTCACATCAAAGCCTCCCGCCAACAGCTTATTCAAACGTTGTTGCTTGCGCCCATGTCATGTCCCCTTGAAAGCCGCATTGAATCGGGCCACAATGTCGGGGACGCGGCGTGTTCGTCGACATGGACTCGGAAGCTTCCGCAGCCGAAATCTTTTGCGCCGCGGCGTCGCGTTGGCTCCCGCGGCTTGGTCGCAAGACGGGGCCGGGCCGCGCCCGAAGCGAAAGCATCCGGACACCGGAGTCTTGAGCGCCTTACCATTGGCCGCGTCACAAGAGGAGTTACGATGGGCGATGCACGCCCCGCCTCAGCGACGGTGGTGCGGCGACATCGATAGAAGAGTCGTCTCCGCCGCGACGACAATCTTCATCGGGACCTCGACGGAGTCGGTGTAGCACCCCGTCGCGGTGACCTCACCAACGGTGGCCTCCCGCCCCGGTGGCAGAGAGGCACATCACGAGGGCCCCCGGCGAGGAGGCGGTCTCCAATCGCTGACTGTGGCGCCGCCGCCGCGCCCCCCAACATCCGTCACCGGCGTCTCAAGAACGGGGATCGCCCGGTGGTGGAAGGCTATTTGGCGCGACGGTAGCCCCCCTCGGCCGCCCTCGCATCTGCCCCGGGCAGCCGGCTCATTCTTGGCGGCGACTGGGGGCTCGACAAAGACGGTCGGGTCGGCCGACGGGTAGTGGCCGGGGTAGACGGGCGTGCGACGAGAGAGAGGCCGAGATCATCAAGCATTGGTCGGCCTAAACCCGAGGCCCCTCCCTCTCACATGCCAAGAGTGCCGGATCGGGAGCCGGGACACGGCGGAGATGAACTCCTCCGCGTCGCAAGTGCCGACGCCGCCGGCGTCTCGGTGTCGCGTGCGCCGTCGGCACGGCGCGGCGCCTGCATAAGCTTCGTATTTTGGCCGGACGATGGCTCCCCCCACGGCGCCCTCGTCGGTCGACGACGCCGGGAGGCACCCCCACGCGCGCCGTGACCGTCGATGTCAAGGGGAGCGGGCAAAGAATCTCCCCAATCACCCACGTGCGGGGCGCACCGAGATCATCAAGTCCATCGGCAGAGTGCCGCCGCTCGACGTGAGTGCGCCCGGCGCACGGCTCGCGGCGGGCGCTAGGGAGGGCGACGACGGTGGTGAAGAAGCTTGCGCCCCCTAGCTCGATGCGCCGTGTCGAGGCGAGGAGGAGCGGCGTTCGGAGGTGCATTGGCGGCGTGTGCCCCTCCGCCGAGCAGTTGAAGCGAGAGACCGATGAGCGAGCTGGGTATCGCCGCCGTGACGCAGGGTGGCGCTGGAGCGGCGACGTCTCGCCGACGGCTTACAACAAGCGTGAAGCCATCGGGCGCCGGCCGAGCGTCGCGCGTGAAGGACGTGGTGTCGCACGGGAGGTGGACCAGGCGCCGCCGCTACGGATCCCGCCGCACATCGGACAAAGACGGCGATGTGCGAGCACCCGCCCCCCGCGGCCGCCGCGGTTCTCCTCCCATGTCGGGCGCGCCGACGACCGCAGTGGGCGCGGTGGTACCTGGTGCCCTCCACGGAAGGCAGCCCACGCCGACGGTGAGCCCAGCGCCGTTGATCGTAGGGCTCGCACCATGGGCCGGGGAGGAGGCAGGCGTCATGGCTCGGCGGGTCCGCAATCCTCCTCTAGCTCCTCCACCTCCCTCCCTCGTCAGAGAGGAGGCCTCGCACCAATAAGCAGGTGCTTCGGAGGAAGACCCGGGAGGAGGGGAAGAAGGTCGACTGGGTCATCGTCGCCGTCGGAGACGCCCCCAATATCGACGGCACATCCACGGAAGCCACCTCGCAGGCGCCGAGGCAGCAGGGGGCGATGGGTTGAGGCGCGGTGATTGAGGTCGGAGCGGAAGACCGCACAAGCACGACATCTCGCACCCATGGAGGTAGCCAACGGCGGGAGAACGTCATCAACTTCCTCAATCTCGCCGTTTTCAACGCCCCCCGACGGAGCAACTTCCGGCCGACAGGAAGCCGCCGCCATGGCTCCCGCCCGCCGCACCCGCTGCATCCTTCGAACCGCAGGCGACGGGGAGGAGGTCGGGCGCCGCACTGGCGACGAGCGCGGGCGATCGGCCGGGCGGGTCGACGCGGCGGGCGGCCACCGTTCCGAGCGGCAACCGGTCTGCCGGGCCACGCCGAACGGGAGTGAGGCAACCTCGCCGGGCCGCAGCGATAGCCTTCGCCTTGGGGGCGCCTCAACGACCAAGGAGATAGGCAGCTAGGGGAGGCGCCGGCACCGCCGGGCCGACGTGGTTTGGGAAGCGGCGCGCCGGCGACGGTGACCTCCAACGGCCGGGGTGGCCACGCGCCCGAGCGGCCGGCGGCGCCCCAGCGTGGAGCGCTTGACGTTGAAGGTGGATCCCGGGTTGGCTAAGCCGCCCCCGTCATGACCTCGACCGCGTGGGCGCGCGGAGGTCCGCCGTGGTCAATCCCCGCAACGGCACGCCAGCCCATGCCGAAAGGCCGCGAGGGAGGGGGGACCGGAGCGGCCGGAGGAGGGCTCGGCGGCGGCCGGGTCCGGCGCCGGATGCCCTCCGCGCCCAGGGCCCGCGCGCGGCGACGGGTTCGACGAGGGGCGCGCCGACTTCCGGCTTTGGCGCCGCGCGGGCGCCTCGTGAAGCCGAGGTGAGGGCCGCCATCTTCCGGGCGACGAGGTCGCTCGCCGGATCCGATGCGCGTACGCTCGATCCGCCCCGCGGCGGCGGCAGGGAGGGGCGGCCGCCGGGCGGGCGCGACGAGGGCGGGCGGCCATCGGCAGCGCCAGCCCACCCGCGCGGCGTGGAAGGGGCGGTGGAGAGGGCCGAGCAAGCGGGTGGAGGTGGGAGGGAGGGAGGGGAGCCGGAGGCGAGGTGGGGGCGGGCGCCGGGGGGGTGGCCGCCGGCGCCGGGCGATGGCGGCGGCGCTGGCGCGTCCGCCAGGCAACGGCTCTATCACAGGCGTTTTAGTCGACGCTCAAAGCTTTTCAATGTGCAAACTATGAATGTATATACAGTGGAAAAACAACACAAATCCAAGCATCATGAGTATCTGGATACATATTTCCAATCTCACATAAAAGACTTCACATGTGTTGCATCTCAGCGGTGTAAATGCATACCCATAGCATTCTGATTTTTTTCACGTTTCATCACCGGGCAGAAGAAACGACACTTCAGCATTTCGACTTGGGGGGGTGGGGGCGACAAACTGCGCAGAAATGGATCCAAGCAATATGCATCATGCATGGGTAACACCGGTACAACATTCTTGGTGTTTTGTGACTAGCAAATCTTCATTTTACATACCTCCCAAGATAGAACGCCATTTTTCTATAACAGAGCTAGATGAAACTTTGGGCTTGGCCATGAAACCATATTGGCCCCTTTTTTTTTTTAAATCGTACTTAAATTAAGAAGTACTTGATCCACTTTAAACTGTAAATCATTGTGACCTAAAAAAAAATCATTGTGACCTTTTAGGTATAAATTTTTTGTTATGCATCTAGATAGATACACAGTAAAAGCTAGGACTGTTAATGGGTTAAAACTCACCCATACTCAACCCAACCCACAATAAATTAACTCTCTTTCTCAACCTAACCCACCCCATAATTTTATAGTTTCAACCAGTGGCGGATCTAGCTGAAAACATCGTTGGGGTCATCCGGTCAACTTGACTATGTGATATAAATTTTCATGAGTTTCAATGGTAATTTATTAAGGATTTTACAAATTTTTGTCGGGGTCGGCAGACCTCGATGAACCCCTTGATTCGCCCCTGGTTTCAACCCACATCCCAACCCATAAACTGTTATACCCGAGGGTTTATTATAAGAACTCATGGATTTGCATAAAATGTATATATAAGTTTGCATAAGGCTTATGACTTCACATTAAAAGTTGGACCCTAGAAATAAAAGCTCGTGTTCACACCTTAAATTTTTGTCTAATTTAACCGAAATTTGTTGTAGATGATTTAACGTAGCAAACAATTATTTCATGTCAATTGCCATTGTCGATCAATATGTTGGGCCCCATGTCACAAAATGAACCTAAAAATAAAAACTCACGTTCACACCTTAAAATTTTATCGATTTTAACTAAAATTTGTTGTAGATGATTTAACGTAGCAAGTAACTACTTCATGTCAATTGTCATTGTCGATCAATATGTGGGCCACATGTCACGGTGGCCGGACCCTAAAAATAAAAGCGCATTCACACCTTAAAATTTTATCGAATTTAACTAAAATTTGTTGCAGATGATTTAACGTAGCAAGCAACTACTTCATGCCAATTACCATTGCTAGATCAATATGTAGGCCCCCGTCGTAGTCGGACCCTTAGAAATAAAAACTCGCGTTCATAAAATTTTATCGAAATTAGTTAAAATTTGTTGCAGATGATTTAGTGTAGCAAGCAGCTACTTCATGCCAATTGACATTGCAAGATCAATATGTGTGGTCCACATAAAAAAAATCCATGGGTTCAATAATATATTGACATGGCATCAATCTATGGGTTCAACCCACTTAAACCAGAAAAAAAAACAAACCCACTCCCAACCCGATCCAACCTAGTTTTTTTTGTTAAAACCAACCCAACCTAACCCGCTAAGTCAATCAACACACTCCCACCCATTTAAATGTACTCAATATAAAACTAATCCAATAAGTCCATTTTTAACCCAACCCATTAGCAGGCCTACATCTAGGAAAACCATAATATATTTTGGAATGGAAGGAGAATAATTTAATCATCAAATTTTTTTACTATATACAATAAAATATTGTGAAATGTGAATATTTTGGTATAATTTTCATACGCTAAATATGCTATATGATTTGATTGTAAAATCTATAAAGTTTAATTGTCTCTAATCCTGATGCGCTGTACAAAGCAACAGAGGGGAGTACGGTATTTTCCTAACTTTGCCGAGGACAAATGTGGCTTCCCTTACTAGAGGCATCAATAATAAGCCCTATATTTTGCCATTTTTTTTTTTTAGTAGAGCCCTATATTTTGCCATTAGGTAGCAAGATTACTTCAAGTTGTGCCTGTAGTAACTGAAAAATTATGAAAATGTATACTTGATGTTTTTTTTATTTTATTAGACAAAAATGTATACTTGATTGAAATAGTTCTACAACATTTAAGCAGTGGCGGATGAGCGTGCCAAGGGAGCGGGTTCATCTTTTTTTTTTTCCTCTCCTCCTATTCATCGCCCACCTCTTTCTCTTCTTTCAGTCTTCTTTTGGTTTTCTCCTTAATCTCCCTCATCCATGGTAAAGCAATTATAGAAAAAAAACTATCCTTTTCTTCATCGATGGTAAAGAAATTGTACAAAGAGCTCAGAGAGGATCCATGGCCTCTGGCCTACACGCCGGTAGGACTGCTGGAGCCCCGGCTGACCCAGATTGGATTTGGCCCTCCACATAAGCTGGTACTCAATGTGCCTTCATAGTAAAAAATAAAAACAAAACAAAAGAAACAAAAGCAGTCCCCCGAGCTACATAGCATCACATTCACACGCTGATACATATTACTGGTCATGAGCTACACTGTGGACAAAAGCTTGAGCTTAGCTTAACTGCCAAGACAATCAAGTCATAATTGTAACTATTTCCTTCAAAACAAAACCTTAAATCTTGTTATAGGAAACCACATGGGTTGGAGGTTGACCTAACCGTTTGAAGGAAGAACGAGTGTTATGATGAAGGTCAGTGGCCTATATTGGGGCACAAAAACATCAATGGCACACACGAATTTCAATGCGTGATGGACACTGGAAAACCGGATCTGCCAATTTTCTTGCACATACATACTGTATACATACTACTCTGTGCTATTTTAATCTTGTATTGGATTATCTGACAAAATTCATGCAACAGAGAGACAAGGCCAAGGTGCCAACAGATTTAAGGTATGTATACTAGTAGTTGATAGGAGCAGCGAAGGAACCAAATGTATTCACAGCTGAACACTACAACATTTTTTTTTTTTTGACAACATCACTATAGGTGTTGTTAACCCGGCGGCCGCCGTACTGGGCACCGAGCAGAGAGACTTGCAAGGACGGCAAGATCGTGATAACCAACTCATGGCCGCAGCTACCTCCATTCATCCATCCGTATAACCACCATAACCACCTCCATTGTTTGACTACCTTCCCTTGCACTCCACACCTCTCGCTTTCTCTTCTCTCGACACTACATAACACTGACTCTGAGCGACCAAACTCAGGCAGCACTCACAATCACAACACTACCTAGCTTGCTCCTGCCTCGCCTCAGCAAGCATGACACCGATCAGTGAGCAGCAACCCAACAAGGAGCCTGAAACACAATCTTCAACAAGCCGTAATTCTCCAGGTCCACGTAAGTACATATGCCCTTATACATCTTGCACATGTATGGAATCACACATCATGTATCTTCCTATGAACAAACTTTTGGATATGAAGATTTGTAGCATCGGCTAATTGACAAGTGGCTTCCACATAAAGAGTAAATTTGTATTGGTTATTATATATGTGTACATATATATTAGTTTCACTCCTTATTTATTTCTTGATTGACAGATGAGGTAGCGGTAGTCGTGGATGCGGAGAACACCGACCAGGAGCAGCAACAACAGGCGGCGAGGCGAGAGCGGGACTTCCTTGCAGGGATCAGGAAGCTCTTCAAGAGCTTCAAGAGCCTCTCCCATATCTTCGATATATACAAGGACGAGGATGAGGAGGAGGACGAGGATGACTTGGACACAAGCATCGAGATCGGGCTTCCAACAGATGTGCAACATGTGGCTCACATAGGCCTCGATGGGTCCACTAACTTGTCAAGCCTAAGAGACCTAGAGGGGGGCCAGGGAGCTGTTCTCGCTCTCTAACCTCACCACCCTTGAGCAGTTTGAGCTCGCCATGGCCTCACTGGCTGCTACAGGCAAAGAGCGAAATGGGGTATTAGATAGAATTCCCGTAACTAAGTATATTATTAGGTTGCACATAGTGTTTGTGAATTAAGATGATGGTTCTTATCAAGGGGTTTTCATGCCTTTTTCCTCTTTTTTTTTCTTCAAACAACATTTGATTCCGTGTCTCGTTAGTTTTTTGAAATGGAGCTGGAGAAAATTTCTTTTCCTTTATCCCTAGCTCGTTTGTTGTGCCCCTGCTCATTATATTCTTGAACAATGGATATGAGCGAGTGCCCTAGAAATTTGGACATGTTCCACAGAATTTTGGAAATAGAACAAGTGCCCATAAAGATACAACATATTGAAAACATAACTGCTGTGCGGAAGAATCCGGATTTTATATAGTTAGTTAACATAATAGTTTACTGGAGAGCACACATTTTTTTTTTTGACAACAAACTGAGCACACATAAATTATGTTCATTAGAAAATGTAACCACATGACCGCTCCTTTTATGTGACCTCTGGGAGGAACGGGGAGAGGTCGAGCGCGATCAAGTACGTCTGCCCCTGACAAGGACATGCACACCTCACTCACTTTGTCGGGATAGAGGGGACAACCATCTCAGGCCAAATGCCATCGTTGCACCACGCTGCAAACAAGACAACACCACCAAACAGTGACAACCAGCATGACATCCCGCCCGCCAGATACGGTTCCACGGGCGCATGACCCCGCCCTTGATTTTCAAGGTTGGCCAAGCACTGGTGGCCTCGACCCGCAGCTCGAGATCGAGACCACGGGCATCACGACCAACAAAGGCAACCAACGACCCGGGGTTGGCTACCAACCCTCGCGTTGTTGCCACGACGCCACTAAGAGGATGATAAAGGCTGACGAGATCACGTCACACATGACATAGTTGGCAAACCACCACATGCTGCATAGGACCAAGACCATGACAACAACCATGCCGGAACGTGCACCGACGCCAAGACACGACGGTCTTCCTTGAAAGACAATGCCCTCCCTCAGGCTCTCACGACCACTCGGTCGAGAGAGCCTATCTCTATATGCAACCTGGCCGTCGGACTGCATATAAGCGTGGCTAGGCCTCTCTTCTAAGGGTACAAACTCTTGAGACTTCAGTCAGTCAATTAGTCCCTTACCCTTTTGCCTCTTTGTCTCTTCTTGACACCTTATTGTAAGAACTTTAGAGCATTCAACCGTAATACGTACTCAAGCTCTCTCTGAGACCGAACGTAGTGCTCCGACCTAAACCATTATAATTCCTTGGGTCTTTGGATGCTACCGTCATATAACTAGAGCCGCGCGACATACATATAAACTCATTTGTCGGGTGACGAAACACCAACAGTTAGGGAGGGGAGTCGTGATAGGGATGGCGGATCCAGGTCGAGTGTGGAAGGAAAATAGCACCTAGCAAGGACCATTAGTTAATGATTGGTTGACAAAATAATTGTTATAATATTTGCTAGTATTAGTACATTGTTTAAGTTCAAATAGATACAAGGTTGAGAACGAGCCGTAGCTCGGTTGGCAACTCGCCAGGTGTGCGAGCGTGCCGCCCGCCTCGTGTTAAAAAGACAACATGAATATTGTAGTGACCGCTCTTCGCGTTGGACTTTAAAGCAAAGACATTTGAATCTACCGAAGACCTTCCAAGTCACGCACAATTGAATAGGTTGTTCTGCACGTGTTTGGACTGACAGATACAACAAGGCTCTGCATGGAGGCGCGAAAAAAAAATAGATACAAGGTTTTCGAAAAAGACAACATGAATATTTGTGACCGCACTTTTAAAGCAAAGACATTTCTACCGAAGACCTACAAGTCATGCACAATTGAATAGGTTGTTCTGCAGTTTTTGACTGACCCAACAAGGCCTTTTCTAATTAAAAAAAAATCTTGTTTTTTTCCATAGTTGTACTTGACAATGTTTTTGCCCGATCGAGGCCCTTTTTAAAAACAATCTATATTCGGCGATATTGCCTTGTCAAAAAAAAAATGTGCTGGTAATGACTGTCATCGTTCGCGCCCATTATCTGAAATTGCAATTTCTGCTAGGCTCAGCGCGTGTCGGCGACGGCGTGTGCTTGTCACATCCAATGGCGCGTCGCCACCTCAGCCCCGCCACGTACTACTAGTCTCTCCCTTGCCCACGCCCCACGGCCGTCTCCAACCCGCCGCGCTCTATTGCACTAACTGACATCCTGGGCCCAGAACACCCGGGCCCCAGTGGCCAGTCTGCGTCGACCCGACCTTGTTTTCATTCCCGTCTCGGGTCCGTTGCGGTCCGTCTCCGCCACCGCGACCACGACGCGCTAGGGAGGGAACACACACAGCCACTCGCCGACGAGCCCCCGGCGCGTGCGCGAGAGCGAGAGCGAAAGGGGAGGACTCTTTCGTTCGTCGGAAGGACCGGAGGGCGGCGGAGGGAAGGTGAAGGAGGGGGGATCGGAGATGAACGTGTTCCGGCTGGCGGGGGACATGACCCACCTCCTCAGCGTGGTGGTGCTGCTCCTCAAGATCCATACCATCAAGTCGTGCGCAGGTACGAACGCCCTTCGATCTCTTCTCCTCTTCATTCACCCCACTGGGATCAGGGCTACGAATGAACCGAAACGAATTGCGCTGCCATTTCTCAGCGATCGGATCTTCTGGGACCGCACCGGAGATCTCGATCTCGAGGGGAGCAGGTTTTTTTCTTCTTCTTCTTCTTTAGATGACGCCTAGGCGCATATTTCTCGACGGGAGCAGGTGGCTGTGGTGGTGTACGCAATGCGGTGCGTGCCTGCCGCTGATCCCGTCTTAATGCGTTGTGAACGGTGCAAGGAATATGTTGTGTAGGTAGGAAAAGGAGAAAACGTAATAAGGGGAAGGATGACCTTGCGGCTGCTCTTCTCAAATTTAAGGAGACTCATCCCATAACCTGCAACAATTGATGGCAAAGTACATATGAATTTCCTATTCGAGTACAGTCTTTTTCTTTTTATTTTTGTCAGTGTAAGACTTGGCTAAATTTTTTTCGTTTCATAGAAAAAAAAAAAAAAATCAGTTAGGCTCTCAATCCTAATATGCAATCTGCAGCTAACTGTGTTCACTGCTCCGCTATCTATGTTAAGATCTTCAGCTGTGTGCCAGTTTTTTTGTGCCCTTTCAGTGTCCATCACATATAGCTTGACTAGAGAATTGTCTTCTAACAACCAGTGGAAGACTTCCTTTTAACCATTTCAATGCATATAAGGCTTTAAGGCTGAAAATATTTGTGGATTGTGACACCATAAATCTTAATAGAGAAACTCTCCATTTTTGGGCCCTCAATGCCTTCTATGCCCTGTATCATTTCAGTGATTATGGAAGGCTCAAATAATGACTATTTCAGCCACCTGTTTGTGCACAGGCCTCTCTCAGTCAGCATAAACTTGACGTCATTCCATTATATGTATTTGGCTATTCTAGTAATTATTACTTAACATCATGTTAATGTTTAGCAAAGCTTCTATTGCTGTATGGTTTGATAGGTCTCTATGATTCACATGACACTTTCTTGTAGGCATATCTCTGAAGACACAGGAGCTGTATGCACTTGTTTTTGCAGCGCGGTACCTGGACCTGTTTGTTCATTTTGTGTCTCTGTATAACACTGTCATGAAGCTGGTCTTCTTGGCAAGTTCTTTCTCGATAGTTTGGTACATGAAGCGGCATAAGATTGTGCGGAGGACCTATGACAAGGATCATGACACCTTTCGCCATTACGCTTTAGTGTTGCCTTGTCTTCTTCTGGCTCTCCTCATTAATGAGAAGTTTACTTTTACGGAGGTCAGTGTTTTTATCTTCCTATCTTCCACACTTCTAGCTGATTGCTTACGCAAATCTACTGGCTATTCAAGTCTGTCAGCCCAATTAAGCATTCTAGAGTATGTATGTACTGACATTTCATCTTTGGTTGTTGCCTAATTGGACCCATTATTTTTAGATGTGATGGTAATCTGCTTGCATCCAATCATATTGATTTTCTCCTTTTTTTTCAAGGAAATAGGAGCCCCCCCCTCCTCCTGATTAGTATATAATAATCTCATTGGAATTTCACTTCTGAAATTGTGCAGTCCTGATCGCTTTTTTTTTTCATTTTTCGGAGCAGGTGATGTGGGCATTCTCCATTTATTTGGAAGCTGTCGCGATATTTCCACAACTTGTTTTGCTACAGCGGACAAGGAATATTGACAACCTGACTGGCCAATATGTCTTCTTCTTGGGGTAAGATCTATATATGGCGGTTACTAAAAAATGCATAAAACAAAAAATGTATTTGCTTATAAATAATGCACAAAACTGTTCAAGATAAGTTTTGTATGGGCAATATTTGATTGGATTGCCTATATAGTGCAACATTGATGAATGTTCTTATTCCGCCTTCTGATATTCGATATATCATGCTAGGATCAGTCTTATCCTTTTGGGCCTTAATTTGTCTTCTTTACTTTCTACACTATTCCTAAAGCAGATTCACTTGGTTATGATGCAGTGCCTACCGTGTGCTTTATATCCTTAACTGGATTTACCGATACTTCACTGAGCCCCATTTTGTCCACTGGATAAGTACGAATTCCTCTTGCCATCCACTTTTGTTCCTCAAATGTGCAAGGGAGCTGCACATCATTTCATTAAATAAGATAAGATGTGACATCCATTTGCACTCCCCATTATGGTAGATGTAACATGCAGCGATTTTCTTTTTGTGTTTTTCTCAACCCAGGTTGGATGGCAGGAATAGTGCAAACTCTGTTGTATGCTGACTTCTTCTATTATTACATAATGAGGTAATTATAAGTTCCTTTGACTAACCTAGATATTTTTTTTTTAACGAATGTTCCTTTCATTGAAAATGTTCTCCAAACAATGGTGCAGCTGGAAGAACAATGTGAAGCTAGAGCTGCCAGCTTAAGGTTGCTGCTCCTTTCCAAGATAGAGTAGGGTAATACTCGGTAATACATCAGATAGGCAGGCCCCATACACAGCATGAGCATAGCTAAAGCCCGCTGGGTTATGAAATGCATCTTGGTCCCATGACTTGTATCGCCTTGTATCTTTCTGCTATTGTTGGAAGAAGAGGAAAGTCAGGCTCACCTTGTAACTTTTTACAATAAGCTGCGTAAGATCAGCACCAGAAGGTTGTGAACTGTGATCATCCTTAGGGAATTTCATGCTGATGTAACCCTTTTTCGGCAAGTGATTCTCATACAATATGATCTCAGGACTGGAATCAGTAATTGTTTAGAACCTTGGTGGCCGGGCATCTGAAAACTAAAGCTCGTATATAAGGTGTGATAGATTGGTTCACTAGACTAAGCCTTCGTTATATTAGGACATATGTAGCACAATCTAATCTAGTATAAATGCATATTTAAGTGTGTAAAAAAATGTCTTGCATATACATAAGAATATCAGATGCATTTGTTTAAGATTGTGTTGGTTGCTACTTGCAGTATATTCTATGTTCCAACAGTGGAGAGACTAGGAGATTTCATTTTTGTAGGTCTCATTGGTTTATGTATATCTGCATTTTCCAATATACCATCAAATCTTGCTAACTAGCTAATGCAGGAAATATTCATTACAAATCAAATCTTCGTTAGAATCGTGAAAACCCCTAAGAAAAAATATACCTAGGGGCTTCGAAATGATGCAATATCCATAGTGCATTTATAGATATACATTGTCACAAAAGTTTGACATGCAAAATCATTTTGTAAATTTCAGAACATTTTTGGTGCATATGGATTTGTCTTGTAGTGTATATGCACCCAAAATTGTTGTTTTCATATATTTCTTGGATGTGTTGGAATCTCAATTTTTATGACAATGTAATATACAGATGTATGGGATCCCTAGATGTATTGTGGATATGCATTGTTTCAAGTTATTCAAAAACTCCTAATTATGTTTTTATAGGGTTTTCACAATTCCATCGAAGATATAGTTTGTAAGAGCATCTCCAACAGTTTGGTATATTGGGTTACCATCCTTTAATTTTTACAAAAACGATAAAAACTCGTCTCCAACAATTTGCCAAATCACTTGCTAAAATTTAGCAACTTAGCAAAAACAGCTCATCTGCGTGTAAATATGCGCTGGCGTATCAAGTTTGCCATCGGTGTTTCTCGACGCGGCGGCTTCCTCCCGAGGGACTCCTTCTCCGTCCAGGCGGTGCAAACAAGCGGCGGCGCGGGCGCGGCCGCATAGCGCGGCCGGCGGCGGCGGCGGGCGGGGGTGGTGTGTCGCGCCTGGTGGCGGCGGCAGCGACGATCAGATCAAAAAAGTCGTGGCGAGGCGTCGCGCCGCAAGAAGCGGCGGCGCAGCCGCCCCGGCACGCCGCATGGCAACAAAGACAACAGCCGGTGCGGCTGTCCAGGCGGCGCTGAGTGAGCAGCCGCGGCGGCGCGCCGTCCAGCCGCGATCGCGGTGCGAGCCCGTCCACGGACCTCCATCGATCTAGAGGTGGAAGGACGGATACATAAATAGAAAGTTTTTTACGTGTTCACTTTGCATAAATACCGCACACATAGATTTACATATATGGGTTTGATTAATTTGTAAAAAGTTTTGTGTTCACTTTGCAAAATTATAATTCTATTTTGAGGAGTGAATTATAGCAAACTATTGGAGAGAGACCGTTTTTTTAACTTGTCATATACTTTTACAACTTGCCAAATTATAAGATTTACCAAGTCAATTTTGGCAAACTCTTGGAGATGCTCTAAGTCTTTTATATAGTTCTTGGCGGGCAACGAAAGCTAAGAGCATCTCCAACAGTTTTGATATTTTTGATTTGGCATTTGACTTGTTTGCCAACTCCCCATTTTAAATACCAAGCCAAAAAAAAAGGCTTCTCCAACAGTTTGCTATTTTTGGTTTGACATATGAGAAAAGTGGGACCGGGAGGGAGCGGTTGTTTGTTCCTCGTCGGATCCTATTCGCAAGTCGCCATGCGAACACGGCATGCAAGAGCAACGCGCAAGAAATGCCAAAGCTTCCAAGTTTGGCAAAAATGCCAAAGGAGGACCCGATTTTGCCAAACTCACTAAAATGCCAAACTCATTTGTCAAACCGTTGGAGCATCATTTTAAAGCTTTTTGGCAAAAAAGAGAATGTCAAACTCATTTGTCAAATTGTTGGAGTTGCTCTAACATAAATTGCATTTCATTGCGAGTTTAAATATGTTCTAAGAACAACCCCAAGAGATTAACTAACAATAGATTTTATTTTTTTATTTAACTGTTATATAAAGTAACCCCTTCACCTAAAAAACTCCGACTAATCTAAAAGCCTCTCTAAACATTTCCACTCCATGTTCAAAACCGCCAATCACCTAGTTTTATCATATCCATCACACCGCTCATGAGTTTCTTTGGTGTTCGAGCACTTCGTGACCTGGGCACATCAAACAGGTTCTTTGCTTCGTTGCCTCCCGTGACTATTGGGAATATGCCCTAGAGATAATCATAGAGATGATTGTATCACTTTGTATCCATGATATATTATGTGTTCATGAATATCCATTAAAGACAACTTGTATCGATTGGCAATTATGTGAATTGTTTGTGAGACTCTTTACTTGTATGGTTATTCTGTAATTGTCCCTGGTCGGAGTTCATGTGAGGACACACATTAATATTAGATCAGCACACATATTAGTTGATGACTATGTTTCACAAGTCATAGACATGGAGATGTCAAACTAATAGTGTGGGCACATGTATGACATGGGGCTGGATAGACCCAACATGAGATGTTATTATTGTCTCTTTACACATCATGTACGTTATGTCCTTAGACCTGAGATTGTCGTATGTACTCAAGATGTGAAACGACCTACTTAAGGACTATCAAACGTTACTCCGTAATTGAGTAGCTATAAAGGTGGTCTTCAGGTTTGTCAGGAAGCATGCTGTGAGGCATAGTCAATCAAGATGGAATTGCCCCTCTCCATGAGAGAGAGATATCACTGGACCACTCGAATGATTGGATCAAGAAATGCATGGGCGTGCTTGGGTTAATTGTTAATCTACGAGGTGGACCAAATATCGTGAGGCAAGGGAATAACATGTATGTGAGTCTGCGGTGGTTCGTCTGAAATGATCATTGCGTACACATGGGAGTTGACACGTCTTGCTAGAGGCCGCTATCAGCTATTGGTCGAGTAGGAGTACTCGGGCCATGTCTATGTGTGCGTGAGCCCATAGGGTCGCACGCTTAAGGGGAAGGAGGCCTAATTCGGATCTGATCGAATTAGACGAGGCTTAGGGTTACTAATGGGCCTCCAACTCGGGAGCCTATTAGGGACGCCTATATATATGAGAGGTGGGCGCGGGGCTAGGTGAATCCACGCCATTTTGGCGCCGCCGCCGCCCACGCCCTCGCCTCTTGCTCCTCGCGGACCTAGCAATCCCGGAGGCGCATCGCTTCCTCCCTCAGACGTGTGGGATACCCGGAGGTGCTTTGCATCCGGAGCACAAGGACGAACCGCACGTGGAGGACGGACGTGAGCAACTACACGGCACCGCCGCTACGCGCACATCTTCGTCGAGGGTCGACACTTCCGCTGCACCGCGGCGTCTAGTGGTAATCCCTTGATTTATAACTAGCAGTAGATCCTTGGTTTATGGGTAGAAAAATTTTATTTTCTGACTAGCGTAGCGATCCCATATTCCTTTCGTGACTACCACCCATAACAAAAGTTGGGTACTTTTAACCCAACTATAAGAATGTATGAAATAGAAGGCTATCCACCAACTCGTCATCTTGATCACCACCACAACCCACTATCCTAGCGCCATGGTCCTATACAGAGGTCCTCTAGGCGTTTGTCTCCAAATTCTAAACATTTCTTGCGACAATCCAAATCTTTACCCTACGAATATAGCACCAAAAGAGGCCCGGTGAGAGCGGCCACGTCATCGGCGATTCCCCTACCGTCCGTCGGTCCAGACGGACGGCGAGATCGGTCGATCCCGATCATTTTTAAAAAGGCCCTCGAGCTCTAGAGAATTATAACCCGCCGTCCATCCTCCTCTCTCAGATTTTCTTGCAATAAACACCTCGGGGTTTTCCGAAATTGGATCAACGTCTAGGCCATTCTATGAGCCGACCCACAAGCTGCGTCCGAGCTATACGCGGGCCGAATTAGGCGATTCGGCCCAAATGGTCTTCTCCTTTTTGTGTGTTTTATTAAATCCTATGACATCTTTGGTTTTATTTATTTCATAAAAAAAAATAATCTAAACTCCTAAAATCATGAGATTTTTGTGTAGCCTGTAGCCTCTCCATGTTGTACTCTATGTAGAAAATATATATATGAAACTTAAAAAATAATAAAACCTCTTTTTTATTTAATAAATAAAACTTTCATGATTTCTACACATTAAAATATTAATACAAAAAAAAAATATTTTGTGGATGCTTTGTGATGTTGAAAACCTCTCAAAAAAAAATTGTATATAAATTTGAAATATTGACTACTTAATAAATACTTTTAGCCTCTCTTCTTAAAAAAATATAAAAAAATGTTATAGTTCCAATTGAATAACAATGTAAAATAGAACGTAGCAACAATTACACCGACGCATAGCTAATCACCATACTTATCCTCGCACCCTAACTCTCAATGGAATATATAATAAAAAATAATATTAATATTTAAAAACCCAAATAAGTGTAAATAAAATAATAACTTTACAATGACAAACTTCAAAATATACAACAAGTACAACAAATGCTTCAAACCATGACACAAATATAAAAATATATCTTATCTAAACAAAACCGATCTTATACAATTATTTTAACTACACATATGAAACAAAACCTACATCAAATATAGTATTAATAGCTAACGAATCAAAATATCATGGGTCCTACCGCCATAGCGGCAACGCCGCTGCCATTTCTAGTTATAAACCTTAAAAGGCTTACCAAAGCTAGAGATGAACGGAAAATGTAGAAAATAGGAAATTTTGATCAAGGAGAGTTAATGTTTGCTTAGTAACTATGAAACAACATTTTGGCATCCTCTTATCTAAGATTGCTTCTTTTCACTTTATTTGAGTAGTAACTCAATTTATACGAGTTTATTTATAGTATATAAGCTCATAAGAACAAAAAAATCTATCTTGTGACCCATTGCACTCTAGCACGACCTCGCTCTCACGCTCTTCCTATATTCTTTTTTTGACTCGGGAGGTAGGCGGGGAGGGTCCAAACCCCTAGTCGTAGATTGTGCGCTCCTCCTCCTCTCCTTCTCCTCCCTCGTCGCGTTGGCGGGGATGTAGATGGTGGTGGCGGCCGGGCGCTCCCTATTGCGGTTGATGCCCACGCAAGAGAGAGGCTCTAGGGAGGCAGGCCAACCTAGCGATCTGAGATGGGAGAGACGACAACGAGGAGGAGACGATCGAGAAGGGTTAGGGCGGGGGGGCAATCAGAGCCATAGTAGCGCGGATGGAAGGGAAATAAGGAGGGCATGAGGTGCGGTATGGTCACGCGGAGTCAGACAAGACCATATCGTGCCACGGCGGGAGGCGTTGGGCGGATGAGGCGACGCGCGGTCGCACGAACACCCTTTGCTCGACGGGTCACGCCTCGAACTCTGTGACATCAAGAAGCTTAGACAATGGAGGGAGAGGATTGGGGAGGTAGGACTAACATGAACAAGAGCTCGAGGAACCGTGCCAAAATGGCCAAATCACACGCGGCTAGCCATTCCTAAACAGCTGAATCCCTGTGTTAATCAGGGGTAGAGAAGGAAAGAAGAAAACCAAGCGCCGGAGTCTGGTCTGCACAGAGAGCCTCCTCACTCCGGTCAGGAAGAACAGGAGACCTCGCAGATCCGCGCCCCCCTCCGCTCCGCTCACAGGTTCACCGCACCCTCGCCACTACCGGTTCCATCCGCTCCACCAATTCCCTGCTCAGGCCGCTCCAGCTGAGAGACGGAGGGCCCTGCGGCAAGGCGAGGCGAGGGGAGGGTCCAACCCCTAGCCGTAGATTGCGGGCTCCTCCTCCTCGCCGCTGCCGGCGGGGATGGAGATGGTGGCGGCGGCGCCGGCGCCGGCGCTCCCTACCGAGATGGAGAGGGCTCTCATCCGGGACATAACCGTCGAGGCTGAGGCCCACGCCAAGGAGGGCGACACCTTCTTCCTCATCACCACCAGGTCCACTATGCCTCTCCGTTCGCCGTCTCCCTGCTTCCCTATCCCTGTCGATCTACTCCCTGATTCAATTCTCGTTCGCGCCGCCGCGCTTGAAAGGGTCCTGCGGGGCGCAAGATCGTTATTTTCCTTCTTGCTGGTGTTGTTTGTTGGTGGGGGGAATGCTTCAGCGCTGCCGGCGAGGTGTCGCGGCGAGGTTGTGCAGGTGGGTTTGGTTCAAAAACTCCTAGAAGGATTTGCGAGCCTTTCCTCTTCCGAAGCGTAGTCTTACCGGTTGAGTGCGCTTTTCTTGACGCCGATGGTATGTGCTCCTCTGCTTTGCAAACAAAATTAGGCAGCCATGGTGCGGGGCGCAGGTTTTTTTTTTTTTTTTTTTTTTTTTTAAGTTCTGGAGACTGTTATGTCAGGCATGATTGGTTTTCTTTTTCTGTCATTTTGTACCAGTTGTGATTTTGGATCTTTGAGGTTTGAGCATTCTACTACTCCTATATTGGGTCCCTGGGATGGCTTTGAGCATTTTAGGACATTTAAAAATACTCTGTTTTTCTCTGGCCATTTAAAGAAGACGTTTAAGAGCATCCAACAGCCTCACTATCCTATTTGACTTCTCTAAAACTGAGAAAAAAAAGAGACTCCTGCAGCCTCGTCAAGAGGCTCTCCAAAATACTGAGCTAGCTAATCCGCTTTTGTTGCTCGGTAGATTAGGTTAGGGGACTTGGCTAGCCATCCGGGCTGCTCCAGCATTTCCGTGCGGGCCTTGCCTTTCCTGCCTGCGCCTTGACGAGTCTGCTCCGTGCTTGTAACACAGATATGATGACGTCGTGACAGGTTTAAAAAATAAAGGGCTAGTTTTAGAGAAACTGCTGCAGAACTCTTCTATTTTGACAAACTAAATCGTTTGTGAGTCAGTTTACATGGCCAAATTTAAATTTACTCTTGGAGATGCTCTAAGACAGCCTAATTAGCTCACATGTAGTTCAGTTTGGTTGTCCTTAACGTTATCCTTTCTTTATTGAGAAGGATGACAGAAGGTGTAATTTGACAAGATCCGTACTAAATTAAGTTTTTTTTGGGTATGATCGTGCATACTCATGGATCGTGACAGTATGTAGGCTGTGGATTGAACTTGAAAGTATCACCATTTTTTTGTCGTGTTACGATCATAGTATTTGGATTTGGATGAGGTTGTAAGATAATCAAGGTATCACACCGACAGATGCCTAATGCGAAGTTATAAGATGTATTAAAGCTTCTGGTATCTTTAATTTGGACCTGGAGTATTTTTCTCTTTTCTCTTTTTCCACATGAAAACTTCCCAGAGCATGATAGCAGACAGGACAAGACAAGAAACAGAAAGAGCAGCCACAGGCTAAACCTGAACCTGCAAAGGCAAGCTCTGACTCAGAACTTAGCTACACGATCTAATCAAACTGAAACTAAATGACTGTTCCAAACGAAGACATTTCCAAGTGACTATAGGATTAGTAACAAAATGAAATGAAAATAGCTCCTTGAGCTTCACAGAAAGCGAGGATAACTTGTACCAGTCTTCAGGAGGCATTGTTGTCGGTATCAGCAGGATCATTTTCTCTTTTCTATTGATTTGCATGTTTTACAGGTCTGCATATGGTGCTGATGAGCATCATGGAAATGTCTGTTTTAGAAGGTTTCTTCAGAAATACATATTCGTACTATATTATTTTATTCCTTTCAGTTGCTTCATTTTTTTTTTTTTTTCTTTACCCTCAGTTTGCATTATAAATGCAATCTTCTTTTTGGCTTAATAGGTGGTGGCAAAGTTGGATTGATTATCTCATTCAAGATTTGACTGGTGCAACAAGTAATGGTTATCATCATCATGAGTTTGGTTCAAAAAACTACTAGAAGGCCAGGAGCTATTGACAATACCGATTTGATTGATGATGCATCATATGAAGTCTCCAATACAGAGATTGAGATACATGATAACTTGGTTGAGGGTCGGGATTACATACTGCTTCCTCAGCAAGTTTGGGAAAAGTTGCATGGTTGGTAAGTCACATTTTTTTGAACCCTATAATAATCATTCTATTTACGCTGGCCTGTCTACCTTCATGATTCCTCGCTGTTTCTATGGAATATGGATAACTGTCTTTCAAGGTGGTTCTAGTTCATATATTCTATTACTGTACACTGATATATTCACTTTCTTGAACATACTGAATAAAACATCAATCATAGCCAATTTTATTAAATATTCTTTACAGTTTGCGTTGGTATTGGCTAAATACATCATTTCTTCTGTTCTTCAAATGATTATATATGATGAAAGTAGCACAGAAAATTAGTAGCCTTTGATCTTAAATAAATTGAACTAAGGCACAAAATATGTGTTGTTTAATCCCCAGATGCTTTGCATTGACTTAAGTAAAAACCCAAAACTAATACATGGAAGAAAGTTGATGCTACGATATTATGAATTGAAGCTAAGAAGCTGAGTGGCTTTTAACAAACATGATTCACTTATCTGTGACATCTTTCCATCAACAAGAAACAACCAACACAGCTTTTGATCTGGTGTTTGGAATCTTATTCTCATTACACAAAATGCGTTAACAGGTATGGTGGAGGACCAATATTACCAAGAAAGGCAATCAATACTGGCTTTTCTCAAACTGATTTGACCATAGAAGTTTATCCTTTACGACTGCAGTTAATTCTAATGCCAAGAGGAGAGCGAACCTTTATAAGGATAAGCAAGAAGGTATGCTCTCATCTCTTTAGCTATTATTGAGCACATTGTTCTTTCTTTTAGTTTGTATTTCAATAAATTGATTACATTAGACAGAATTATGTAAACCTATGATGCCACTTTGTAAGTATAACCTACCGTTGAAGTCTTTTAATGTCTCTAATAGCTTCAATAAGTTGGAATAACTGAAAAGTTAAAAATAACCATGAACCTTTTTCAGGATACAATTGGCCAACTCCATAAGAGGGTTTGTAAGGTTTTTGACTTGGTACCCGATGAGGTAGCTGTTTACTTTGATGTTAAGTTTTCTTTTTTCTTTTTACTTGCAAGGATTTTTTTTCATAGTTATTTTTGCCATCATTGGCAGGTATGCATTTGGGACTATTATGGTCGAACAAAGCATTCATTGATGGATAGCTTGGACAAAACTCTTGATGATTCCAACATTCAGATGGATCAGGGACGTGAGTCAAACCTTCTATTGTAATTGAGAAGCATTGTCCCACTGCCATAACCACCCCAATCTCAAACTATATTTGTAGAACAGATGCACTACTAGTTAATGGCTGTTGTCAAGTAAATGATCTGACTGTATACTTTTATATTGTTTTCACAGATTTTAGTTGAGGTTACCACTGATGCCAATGGTAGTCTGGATGGTTTGGTTAAAAGAAACAATTTTTTTGAGAGAGAATCGACTTCTCTGATTACTGATGCTCCAAAATCAGGATTGCCAAATGAGAATTTTGCAGCCAACAGCTATGCTTCAAGAAGCTATAACTCTAGTCTGACACCAAGCCTCTACCTGCGATGAACCAATGGTGATCTTGATAATGTGCATGGTTCTAGTGGCACGAGCACGAGGGGATCACCCTTAGGTCTTACAGGGCTACTTAATCTTGGAAATACATGCTATATGAACAGTGCCATACAGTGTCTCGTGCACACACCTCAGTTTACTAGATATTTTTGTGAAGATTATCATCGTGAAATAAATCGGCAAAATCCGCTGGGTAATGTGGTAAGCACTCTTTTGACTCGCATGTCCTGGAGGCCTTGGTGCTTCAAGATAAAGTCATTTTGGTAGAGAAAATATGATCTTATTCCATTATATTTATTTGGATAACTTTTTTTTTCATCATCATATTATTTATAGCAGCCAACCAAATTCAGTTTACTTTTCTGCCATTATTCTTGAGGTGCAACAAGTACTAAAAGATGCCAGACCCTTCATTTCTAAAAATATGTAGCTTCTTTTGTTTTTTTGTTAACATTTTCCACATGTACAATATTTTCTCAAGTGTAGCATGTATTCAATTCTTGATTAAGTTCCTAGTTCAGGTTTATGATCTTGCCATTCGAGAAGTCTTGTCAGTTTTTCTTTGGTTTGGTAAGATGAGTAAAAAAAAAAAAATCTAATGTTTGTTGACCTTGATGTACGAAGAAATTTTATGTTGTTACTATCACGTACTGGCATGTGATTGTTCAGAGAATGTGTGTTGGACATTTTCTACAGCTGTAGTGTATTTTAATATTAGTCATGTAAAAAATTGAAAAAACTGGTTGCCACAAACTCTTTTTCAGATTTCATTTTCTCTAGCACGGAGCACCCCACATGTTAATTGTACTGAGTTCTGATGGTAGTCATGTAGGGTGAACTTGCACTAGCTTTTGGTGAGCTACTCAGAAAACTCTGGGCTCCTGGAGGACGTAATCCAGTTTCGCCTAGACCATTCAAAATGAAGCTTTCTCGGTTTCAATCTCAGTTCAGTGGATACAACCAGCGTGATTCACAGGTTTGATTGTCTCTTTAGAGTGATGTTCTATCTTATGTTATATTTCTGCACTGAGTCCCTAATCTTTTTCCGCCTTCTCATCTGAGACCATGAACTCTCAAAGTGATCATGTGGGTACTTCAACTTTTCGTGTGGTTGATTATAAGTTCAGTCTATCTCCAATCATGGACCTAAATTCACACATCGAATGGACCCCTTCAAAAGGTCCAAGTTGATCACTTTGAGTCTTTGAGAGTTCATGCCTTCAAGGACCCAGATGAAAGTGCTGGAAAATTTCAAGGACCCATGGTGCATTTCACTCTATTGATTATTTTTTCCTGAATCTGTATTTTGATAAAATACTGCAGGAGCTGTTGGCATTCCTCTTGGATGGACTCCATGAAGATTTAAATCGTGTGAAGCATAGACCTTACATAAATTCCGGAGATGCTGATGGAAGACCAGATGAAGAAGCTGCAGACATTCATTGGGCTAATCATATTGCTAGAAACAATTCAATCGTCGTTGACGTATGCCAGGTTAGTTCTATACCTGTGAATCACTTCAGTTACTGTTGTGGTGCTTTGTCTCTACATAAATGCTAATAGTCACTTCAATTTGGATCCATCATGTTCCTCTTGCTGTGTATTGGAATAAAATGATCCTTTGATGACATTATAGTTATGAGTGTGCATGTAAGCACCTCTAGCAGTTTCAGGTATTTGCTGTATGTAATGTGAGGACCTTTTCTGTGACATTCCTGTTGTGATTAGATGTGCAGATGTGCTACCTCACTACACGTGGAGCTGGATACATGTTATCTTTATGCTTATAAGGATTAGTTTTGTTAGATTTACTCCCCCTGTCCCAAAATAGATGACCTTATAGCATTCAAATTTGGTCCCATACTTGACCTTTGCACTTTCCGTTGCACATTTCTCTTTTTCCGATACACATCTCTTTTCCCAATACTTCTCTATCTCTGCTCTTTGAGGGGCATTTTGGTTCTTTGGCTTCAGCTTTGGTTTTACGTGGGAGATTCCAAAACGCGCCTTTGTTCGCTAGGCGCTCCTAGGCGTGACTTATCGTGAATCGGAGGGTGTCCGCCTCGTCTATGGGGCTAGGCGGACCCCTAGGTGGGGGGGCCTCTCCGGTGAGGGAGGAGCAGCCTCGGGCGGCGGAGGAGGGACGGGGCGACGGGGGGCGCGCGGGAGAGGGAGAGGAGTAGGCTGCGATGGCAGGCATTGGTGGCGCCGAGAGAGGAAGAGGAAGAGGAACTGGCGGCAGAGAGCAGCGTGTGGGGGGGAGAGCGGAAGAAGAACCGGCGGTGGCGAGAGAGAGGCTGCGAGAGGGTATAAGAGTTTGATGTGGAGAGTTGGGCCTTCAAATGGGCTTTTTCTCCCTTTTTATTGTTGGCCCCCAAAACAAACTCACTTTGTTTCTTATTGATAGATCACAAGTAGTTTCACACTACAAATTTACACACCTTGCTTGATCTTCACAACCAAGCACTACTCTCATCTATATCTTACTACACACACTACTAACTTGGTTTTCACAACCAAGCCCTTACTTGATCTTCACAATCAAGCCCTACATATTCTACATCACCTCTCATCTCTACATTTTTGGCAAACTAGCTTCACCTTACAAAGAAGGTATGCAAGTCCTTATATAGACTTTGCAAACCGTCATACAAGTTGTTAAATCAAACTTTACCACTTACACAACACAACTCATACTTAACTAAACATTAGCTAGAATACTCACTTTACACCTCATCGCTAGCTCATAGCAAAATCCAAATTGACTACCAAATGCTAGCTAACCAATAGCTCATGCAATAAGTCAATTTCTTCTTGACTACTCATGTCCATAGATGCATGTAGATGCATCTATTCATCTCTTATGACAAGATTATTTCCAACATTTATGACCGAGGCTTTAATGTGGAGAGTTGGGCCTTCAAATGGGTCTTTTTCTCCCTTTAATGACCACTTATTTCTTTTTTTTTTCTTTTTCTTTTAAGTATTTATACTAGTGGCGCCTAGGCGCTAGGCTAAGGGTCAGCGCCTAGAATCCGACTAGCGCCTAGTGAAACAGGGCTAAAAACGTCATCTAATATGGGGCGGAAGGAGTATCTATACGTATACGTACTCGCATAGGAATTTCTTACGATATGTATAATCTTCCTTGAGATACTGCGATACATTGGAGGCACATACTTGTCACAAGACACATAAATCTGCATGTTGCATGAATGACATATTTTTTGCTCATGATTTAGTTCTCTTCCTAATTATTCTAAGGCATATATTTTACTGACATTTCCTTTTATTATATTTTTCCAGGGGCAGTACAAGTCCACTTTGGTTTGCCCAGTTTGTGGGAAGGTTTCAGTGACTTTTGACCCGTTCATGTATCTTTCCTTGCCCTTACAGTTTGCCTCAACCCGGAGCATGACTGCTGTGGTATTTTCTTGTGATGGTAGTGTTCCACCAACATCATTCACTGTAAATGTGCGAAGCAAGGTAGGTGCAGAGATCTATTACAAGCCCTTGGCACTGCATGCTCACTTAAAAATGGGGAGAAACTTCTAATTGCTGAGGTGCGTCATTGGTCCTCACTTGAATTAATGTAAGTTGGCAGGTTTGATGATTGTGTGTCTAAACATTTTGGTTGAATTTATCTACAGATACGAATCATAAGATCTACCGTTGGATTGACGATCCAGTGCTTCAGCTATCTACAATAAGTGATGATGATCATCTGGCAGTTTATAAACTCCCAAAGTTGGAAAAGAGGGTGAATTACATTCAGTTTGTGCATCGTCGTGAAGACTTGTAAGAAAAAAAAGCAAAAGACACTGATATATGTTTATCTTCTTGTTAGAATTACAGCTGTAGTGGTCATCTTGGTTTATAATTGAAGTAAACGCAACATGTGTCATGTCAATATGCTATTTACATGATTAACATAAATACTTCTTGCACCATCTTCTGTTAATATTATCATTTGTGATTTGTAGGGACCATGGAAACAATAACAGCTTGACATCTTGGAAACCATATGGTGTTCCTCTTCTTGCACAAATATCTCGTAATGAAATTGTCACAGGTTTGGATATCCATGAGTTGGTCCATAAAATGCTTTCACCCATGCTAAGGAATCAGGACTCTCTGCATTTGGCTGTTCAAAGTTCTGCTTCCACAAGAACTCATAGTTATCATGCTGACAGCAGTAAATTTCAGCTTCAGTTGATTGGCGATAGCAACACAGTCATTGAAAAATCAAATGATGCTATCAGGGTGCCACAATCTTCACTCGCAACTGTATTTTTTTATCAATTGGCCCAAGGAAGATCTGAAAAAGATCGACACTCATCATTTAGAGTACCTCCCAGAGGTGTTTATATACGCTCCTCCTGCAAAGAGAACCCGTGGTGAAGCTCTGTCACTCTATGCATGCTTGGATGCTTTCTTGAGAGAAGAACCTCTTGTTCCTACAGACATGTGGTTAGTTTTCAATTCCGCATTCTAAGATACATTTGACACTTACAGAAAATGATAATTACTTCATCTTTGCATACTGTCCATTTTGGCTGGTACACTGGTACTTGACGCTCACTTAGACACCTTGAGTGGTTAGTAAGGATTAAACTGGATTGGATATTAAGGATACCAAAATGTGGGTAGCTATATCTTTTTGGGATCCGTATTCGAATTTGGATAGTGTCAGATGCATCAAATATTGTTATCTATTCCATATACATATTAGAAATCCAACTTTGACTATTCGAATTTTCATATGATACGGATATTAAATGCCCGTATTCTTATATGGATTACCCATGTAGTCTTTAAACTCTTTCGAGACGGATGTAAATCAGGAAATATCTGTCCTGTTTCCATCCCTAGAGGTTACTCTGTTGGTTGCACTGGCACTTTAGTTGTTATAACTACGTAAACATAACTTATAGGTTTGTTTTGTTACATTTTCAAAATTTGTGGATCCTTTTTAGAAGCTGTAACAACTGAGGCCCATAAAAATATATTTGTTGATCGTTTTTTTTTTTTGTTACAAATTTTATTGGACAGTTCCTTGTGGTTCATCTGGTCCATTTTTTGTGGCATATCAGCTTTTCGATTTTTGATCTTCAACATGTGCAGCGTGCAGTGCTCTCCATGATTATTTTGTTTGCTCAAAACAGTTGCATGTGGTCACCCACATTAACCATCATTTCTCATATGGTTCCCTTTCTTGGATTTTTGGTAAAAGTCAGTTTAAAATTTGGAAAGGCACTTGAATAATGTTCCTTATGCTATTCTTTTAGGAACTGTCCAAGGTGCAAAGAGCGAAGGCAAGCTAGCAAAAAGTTGGATTTGTGGAGACTTCCAGAAGTGCTAGTCATACATCTAAAGAGGTTTTCATTTAGTAGGTCAACAAAACAAAAACTAGAAACTTTCGTTAATTTTCCAATACATGACTTGGATTTGACAAATTACATTGCCAACAAGAAGAGTTCAGAGCGCCAGATCTATGAGCTGTATGCTGTGAGCAATCATTATGGCAACATGGCAAGTGGACATTATACTGCACACATTAAGGTACATTTCTAACCAACCAAAGTTATTAGTATTTCAGTTTCTCCGTAAAAAAGGAGGAAAAACTGAGTGATTCTGAAATCCTATGGCTTTCTACATGTAGCCTTTTGGCTATCTCTATTCAGTTTTTATTAGAAGTAATCCTTGTGTTTAGTGCTAGTATTAGTAGAATACTAGAAGTATCTAGTTGCTGCTGGTGCAACAAGTAGTCAAAGCCAAGTTTTCTTGGCTTATAAGTAGAGTTAGTCAATTCAGCTTTTGCTAACAGCTGTATGACAGCAGTTAGTTGGTGTAAACAGCTGTGTAACAGCTGTGTAGTAGCTGTTTGACAGCATGTAGCAGTAGACAAGTTAGTTTTGCTAGTTGCTAGGTTGGTTGCACACCATGTAAGGCTATATATATGTACCCATATGATAAATGAAAGCTTAGTTCACTTGCCCAAGTTTCAGTCTCCATTTGGTTGCTTGTTCTTCAGCCAACGCTAAGAACAGTAGTTGTGTGCGTGTGCGAGAGTGTAGGCAGAGAAGTGAGCTCATCGGCTCATCTTCTACCTCGAGTCGAGGGAGAGGAGGAGCGGGCAGCAGGAGGATTACGCTGGGGTGGCTGGGAAGCCAACAAGTGGTATCGGAGCCGCACAATCGTCGTTCCTAGCCCACCGGCGGAGCGATGGCGGCTGCTGGAACACCGGAGACCGGAGCCGGCGCAAGGGAAGTCGGTCGTGAGGGATTTGAGTGATGGCGGCGGCGCAGAGGTGCAAAAAAAAAAAGGGAGGTCGTGGTGAGGGACGGTGAGGGAGATGAGCTCGGGACTGGCTGCAGCTCACCCGCACCAACTACGGCGAGTGGGCGGTGCTCATGCAAATGGAAGCTCAAGGCGCCATCTCTGTGAAGGTGATGACCGAGGGCGGGCGAGGAGGACGAGAGGTGTCCGCCATGGATGCTCTGCTTGGCCCACCTCGGAGTTCCACGAGGCAATGGGGCGGAAGCGTGGCGCAGACGAGGCGTGGAAGATGTTGGAGTCATACCGCGTCGGCTCGGACGCAAGAAGGCGAAGATCCAAAGGCTGCGGAAAGACTTCAACGACGCCAAGTTCGCCCGGCGAGCGTGGAGGACTCGGCGCCGACTCGAGGGGGTAGGCGCGATGGCTTCCCTCGGGAAGAAGGTGGAGGGAGGACGTCGTCTCGAAGCTGCTCTGCGGCGTGTCCACAGAAATGCGCCGCGATGGCCATGACCATCGAGGCAACGGCGACTTGGACACACGGTCTCGCTCGAGGATGGTGGGTCGCCTGCGGCGAGGGGCGGACCGGCGGACAGTTCGAGGAGAAGAAGGACGCATAGCCGGAAGCTGTTGCTCACCGAGGAGGAGTGGAAGCAGCGCATAAAGCGGCGGGGGGAGAACTCTTCCGACCGCGGCGGAGGCAGCGGCGGCGTAGAAGGAAGCAGGCAAGCGCCGGGCAAGGGAAAGAAGAAGGGCGGGACCCCAACGGGTGGGCAAGTGCGGTAAGTCCGGTCACCGGGCAAAAGGAGTGCCGTGAAGAAGGAGAAGGAGAAGAAGGTGGAGGAGGCCCACGGCTCACGAGAGAGCGCACGACGACCACACGCTAATGATGGCGCACATCGCGCCCGAATGGCGAAGCCGGAAGAGGCGAGGCGAGCGAGGACGGCGCCGCAAGCCGTCACACTTGACGAGCCAAGGTGTTGTTGGCGCGTCCGGCGACGAAGTTGCAGCGAAGGTGGTACCGGACACTGGGCCCAGCAACCACATGACGGGGAACAAGGTTTTCTCTCCGCCGGCGAGAACAAGACCGGACGGCCGTTCGGCGACATTTCGGGTGGACATCCGCGCCGGGGCACCATCGTCTTGAGGTGTCTGGCGGGAGCAACGCGGGCTGCAGATGTGTACTACATCCCCACCGCGCTCGAGCATCATCGCCTTGAGGCAGCTGACGGAGCGCGGCCCGACGTTCACATCAAGTCCGGCTCTTCGCTGCGTCGGGGATTGGGAACGGCGGCTACTTATTAAGGTAAAGCGCTCCTGCAATCGGTTGTATCTTCTGGAGTTGAAGGTGGAACAACCGGTGCCTGCTGGGCGGCGGCGTGCACGGAGGAGCCGTGGTGTGGCACAGGAGGTTCGGTCATCTGAGCCGAGGCGCGCCGGCCGCTGAGCAAGATGGTGACCGCCCGCCGCGAATCACGCACGCCGGGCGAAGCTATGTGACAACCGCCTGGCGGGGAAGCGAGGAGGCTCGCGTTTCCCAAAGGCGGCCGTGTATCGCGCGGCGGACAAGCTCGAGCCGGTCCATGGGGACCGGGCCAATCACGGCGACGCACGCGAAGCGGAGGTACTTCCTCCCGCCGTTGGACGATCACGGCCGCTACATGTGGCTGGCGGCTTCTCACGAGCAAGAGCGACGCGGCGGAGGCCATCAAGCGCTTCAAGGCGCAGGCAGGCGACCGAAGAAGTCTGGTGTCGGGACGGGCGGGCGGCGAGTTCACGCAGCAGTGGAATTCGCTAGCCATCGCGAAGGAAGGGGTGGTGCGCCACCGATTTGCGCCATACACGCCACGCCAGAATGGCGTGGTGGAGCGGCGAAACCAAACCATCGTCGGCATGGCGCCGCTTCCATGATGAAGGCGGAGCGAATGCCGGCGGATGCAGGGAGAGGCGGTGAACACGGCGGTGTTCATCCTCAATCGATCGCCGACCAAGGCTCGAAGGGATGACGCCGCACGAGGCGTGGCACCAAAAGCAAGCCTAATGTCTCGTACCTGCGCACCTTCGGCTGCATCGGCCACGTGAAGGCCACCAAGCCGGGCCTCGGCAAGCTGGAGGACAGGAGCACCCGCATGGTGTTCCTAGGCTACGAGGACGGGTCCAAGGCGTATCGCCTCTATGATCCGGCCGGCGGCAAGGTGGCAGTGTCCCGAGACGTCATCTTCGACGAGGCGGCGTCGTGGAGCTGGGACGGGCCGAAAGCAGGGGAAGAGCAAGGCGGCGAGCTCTGCGACTCGTTTGTCGTGGAGCAGTTGGTGATCCATGGCCACGGCGAGGCTGTGGAAGCGCCGGTGGCCGAGGAAGCTCAGGCGGAGGAGCCTGCGACGGCAGAGGTGGTGGAGCCATCGAGTCCAGCCGGGGCGGGGTTCCCTGGTTCGCCGGGGACAATGGCGGAGTGAGCAGTCCCAAGTTTCACCACAACGGGGGACACCGCGGCGCAACAACGATCGAGTACGCCACCCCACCCTCCAACGTCTCGGAGTTCGTGGACGCATTCCACGAAGGGGAGGAGGTGCGATTCCGCCGCATGGACAACGTCGTGGGAGATGCGGCGGTGCCCGGACTGGCGGCGCGGGTACTCGACGACGATCCCACTCGCTCGATGAGTGAGGGAGAGGGGCCGTTCTTGCGTCGCCACGCGGAGCGACGCGGCGTGGCGGGGCGCGATGCCGGAGGAGATGCAGCGATCGAGGCCAATAAGACAGGAGTTGGTCGATCCGCGGGGGCGGGTTGCGGGCCGATCGGACTCAAGTGGGTCTTCAAGGTCAAGCGTGACGGCGTGGTGCCGTGGTGAAGCACAAGGCGCGGCTCGTGGCACGGGCCGTCTGCGGCGAGGGGATCGACCGAGGAGGTCTTCGCGCCGGTGGCACGTATGGAGTCGGTGCGGCGCTCCTCCTCGCGCTGCGGCGGCCAAAAACCGGCAAGTCCATCACCTCGATGTCGTGCGCTTCCTCAACGGCGAGCTTGGCGGAGACGATCTTCGTCAGCGGCGCCGGGCCGTCGTCAAGGGAGCGAGCACAAGGTGCTACGATGCGCAAGGCGCTCACCGGCTACGCCCAGCTCGGTGGGCGTGGAATGCCAAGCTTGCGCCACCATGACGAGCTTGGGTTCACGCGGTGTGCACCTGAGCATGCCTCTCATCGTCGGGGTGTACGTGGACGACCCTCATCGTCACGAGGGGCACGCGCGCCAGACATCGCCGGGCTTTAAGGAGGAAAATGGCCGCCGGGTTCGGGATGAGCGACCTAGGCGTGCTGTCCCTACTATCTCGCATCGAGGTGAAGCAGGTGAGGACGCCATCAGGCTTGGGCAGCGGGTTTACGCACAAAAGCTCGCCGAGCGGGCAGGCATGGCGGGCCGCAAGGCGGTGGCGACGCCAATGGAGGAGCGCATCAAGCTCTCAAAGGAGAGCACGGCAGCGAAGGTGGACGCGACGCTCACCGAGTATCGTCGGCGGGCGGCGCGCACACACACGCCGCCGGACATCGCGTTTGCGGTCGGTTATGAGCGGTTCATGGAGGATCCGAGGAGGATCACCGGACGGCGGTCAGCGATTTCTTCGCTACGCCCGTGGAACGGTAGAGTTGGGATCGTCTTCCCCAAAAGCGGCGACTCGGGTGCCGGCGGTCGGGCGCCGCCAAGGCCAAGGATGGTGAGCCGAGGCTCACGGCGTTCGCCGCGGACATGGCGGCGATATGGATGGGCGGCGGAGCACCTGGCGCGGCTCGTCTTCCTCGGCGGAGCGCCAATCGCTGGCGGTCGCTGCCGGGCGTAAGATGGTGGCCTTGTCACGCGGCGAGGCGTAGTATGCGTGGCTGCGGCTACCGCGGCATGCCGGTGGTTCGGCTGCGCCCGGCGCATGGGTGAGCTCATCGGCGTTGAGGTTCGCCCACCGGCGCTCAAGGTGGACAACCACCCCAGCCATTGCAGCGGCAAAGAACCCGGTGCTCCACGACAGGAGCAAGCACATCGACGTGAAGTTCCATTTCCTTCGGGATTGTGTCGATGGAGGACAGCTTGTCATCGAGTTCGTCGAGACCGGGCGACAACTCGCTGACATCCTCACCAAGTCACTCGGACGCCTCAGGTTCATGGAGCTTAGAGGTTTGATTGGCATGGTGGAGATCAAGGGCTAAACAGCAAGGATTAGGGGAAGAATATTAGAAGTAATCCTTGTGTTTAGTGCTAGTATTAGTAGAATACTAGAAGTATCTAGTTGCTGCTGGTGCAACAAGTAGTCAAAGCCAAGTTTTCTTGGCTTATAAGTAGAGTTAGTCAATTCAGCTTTTGCTAACAGCTGTATGACAGCAGTTAGTTGGTGTAAACAGCTGTGTAACAGCTGTGTAGTAGCTGTTTGACAGCATGTAGCAGTAGACAAGTTAGTTTTGCTAGTTGCTAGGTTGGTTGCACACCATGTAAGGCTATATATATGTACCCATATGATAAATGAAAGCTTAGTTCACTTGCCCAAGTTTCAGTCTCCATTTGGTTGCTTGTTCGTCAGCCAACGCTAAGAACAGAGTTGTGTGCGTGTGCGAGAGTGTAGGCAGAGAAGTGAGCTCATCGCTCATCTTCTACCTCGAGTCAGAGGGAGAGGGAGGAGCAGGCAGCAGGAGGATTACCTGCTGCAGGTGGCTGGGAAGCCAACAGTTTTGCTGTTTCTGCATGTTCTTATGGCTTTTGTAAATTTATATTGTTATCTTCTGTCCTGCAATTTCATTCCAATTCAGTCTGCAATCTACCCTGTTTTTGCATGTTGGTGCTTGCATTAGACTTTATGCAGTACAACCCAATCCAGCGTCATTGTTAGTCTTCGTGTTTGGTTGTCCTGAATGGGCAAGCTTTTTGGTGAAATTGTGTTTGGTTGCTTACATTGTCTTGTATGTGCTCTCATGTTTGTAGTAGAGGTAGAGGAGGTAAGAATCTTTTATTTTTGTGTGCTCCGTCGACCTATGCGAACCTACAACGCCTTATACAATCAAATTTGTCATACTAGCTACTGCTGCATTACTGCTGCATTAGGTTTGCTTTGAGCAATGTGCAATTCTGCATAAGAGCCTCAGAAGCTTGGATACAGGCTAATGTAGCCAACCAAAGAGGTCCATAATGTCATTTTCCATTATCTGAACCTGGTCATCGACTTGCCCATGGCTGGGCTGAGTCCTCTAGTTTCTTGGCATGGTAGTGCAACACCATCCGGGCAGTGCCAAAAGATATGTGGAAAGGCCTGGGAGTTTTGGGAGCACCACAATTCGTGTGTTTGAAGGATGTCGCCCAAGCATCCAGATCCTACTCCAAATAGTGGAGAATGAGAGCTCCTTGTGGTACCAGGAGCTGGGGCCTCAAAGCTCCAGGAGCGCCTCGCTAGTCATTTATGCTGGGCACTTGCGCCCGTGGCTACCGGTCAAGTCTGCTATTTTTCATTGCCTTTTTTTTTTTCTGTTTTGGTGGGTGTGTTGGTGTGCAAGGATCAGGGGTTCTCCCCTAATCTTTTGTATTTGTTCACTTTCTTAATGAAATGGCGCACAACTCTCTTGCGTAGTTCGAAAAAAAATAGATCGAGAAAAAAAAAACTGGCCCATTATGTCAGCTGCAATAGTTAGTTTTCTTTGTGAAGTGTGTTGATAAGTCCTTGATTTGTGAAGTACCAGTTTGTGCTTTTGAATCCTCATTGATGCTTCTCTATGTATAGAATGCTGATGGGAGTTTCTCGTTATGCAGCTTGTGGATGAGAATCGGTGGTACAACCGATGATAGCCATGTTGCTTCCATTGATGAAGACGATGTGAAGACTGCTGCAGCTTATGTGCTATTCTATAGAAGAGTCAGAGAACAAGATAGAGCAAGGGGAGCAAGTAATGGATCTCAGTTATATGCAAAGAGAAGCCATGGATATGGCCATAGGTAGACTAAATTCATTGCTGTGGCTCGATGCAAGGGGATTTTGGAAATGACACCTGCAGGACTTTAGTTATTACTGAGTATATGACTTGACTCTACCGTGGCTGGGAAGATGCTTATCGCGAGCACTCAATGCACCATTGTCCAGTTGAGTAACAGAAGATTATTGCATATTTCATCTGCAGTGCTGATGCAGGATGGGAAAATATAGCATGATTTGGATTGAAGGAGTAATTGACTCGTTCTCGTTCGTATGATAATTGGGTAGCTTCAACAGGAACACCGGGGCTTAGTGGCATTTTGGTGATCCGGAGAAACAAGGGGAAGCAAGGAAACATTTAGGAACACCTTTTCTTTAATTTGATTTTTTCATTTTCATTTTTAGATTTAACTATCATAGTAGCATGTACACAACTGTTGTCGGAAATGGGTCCGCTGGTGTTGGTTGATGCCTGTGGTGGCTAGCAGTGGCCAGCAATACTACCAACTATACCAGACTCCGCATCTGCCCAATACACCTTTGACAATGTCGGTGGACATTATAGTGCTCGGTTGTTGCTGGAAGAATTGTAACTCATGTTGTACTTGTATTAATGGCAAAAGGCCCCAGAAATGTAAAATGTATCGATGAGCTGGCATCTTAAACCTTATCTTGGATTCTTGCTCTTTCCTATGGACGAACGTGTGCGCCATTTAATATTCAACCTGAGCCAGCTTTTTTTTTTTCCTTGGCTTGGTAAACTGGTAAACTAGGTTTGTTTCTAAATTCTAAATTAGGAACCAAACCAAATCCAAATTCCATACATTTTTTTGTTTTTGAAAAGAACCTCTTGAACCTAGATACTTCTGCAATGGACAACCCATGTATCAACTTTATCAAGCCATGAATGATATATTAGAGTTGAAAAGGGATGAACACAATATTATAATATAGAAAGAAAAATAACTAGTTTGATATTTTTTATATTTATAAAATCAATGGAACCTTTTATATTTGCCCAAAATCACAAATGGTGTATTAAACCATTAAGCGAGGCGCTAGTGGTGACCGGAACTTCAAGATTTGCCGGCTCCGGTCCTTGAAGGTGCTTATAGGGGTAGGGTTTGCGTGACGTGTGTTCATAGGGGTGAGTGCGTGACGTGTTGAGCGTCTGCGTTATCTTGTGTAATCTCAAAAAAAAAAAAAAAAAATGATGGATAAGAATGACGAGCGTATGAGTTTGTAGCTTCCAATGACCATAGTTACGGGTGTGTGGAGACATGTTGCAATGCTAGGACTATATATGCACCAAAATAAGCCAAATTCTCGTATGAAATTAAACAAATTAACCGCCATGGTTAATCGAGGCATTAACCGAAATGCTAAGATTTATTGTAGTAGTGGAACATGTCTTTGGAACATGTCTGCAAAGTGTTCTTGCTAATATGAGTCATCTGCTACTTTTCATTTGTGCTTCCAAGAGATCCGGGGCCCGTGGGCGTCATTCCCTTCTCGAAGGCTGCGTTGACCCATTTGAGCTCTGTGTCGCCTTGCGGTTCCACCCCAACTTCACCGTCGCCCGCCGTCCCACGCCTTCCGCTCGCTGTCGCCTGCCTTGCCGGTGTTGGCGTCACCGTCGCCGCCGCCATCGTTGTCTTGCCGAGGGCCACCCGATGTTGGCGTTCGACGACCGAGTTCTCCTTTGCATATTCTGGTGGCGTCCCCTTGTGTTGTTGTTGCGGCTCGCCCAACGAGTCACCGTGCCCGTCGCTCTTAGAAGTTGATGCCATTGTCGCCGTCGCCGTTGTTTGGTGGTGACCACCGATGTTGCACTCATCTTGGAGTCGTCTCGGGGTTCACGTCATTGTTATCGCCGCCGCCGTTGTTTGGCCGTGGGCCACCGTCGGCGTGCTTGGATCCACCTCGGGCAAGCCGCCGCGGCGTGTGACGCCCTCGGCGCTCTAATGCCTGGGTGCGGCGACCGGGCTTCCACTCCTCTATTCGGTTGGCGTCTCTCAAGTATCGACCCTAGCGATCTTTGCATTTTGCCTCTAGTGGCATTGTTGTGTGTGGCTTGGTGGGGCGCCCTTCTTGCTTTTCGCAATTGTGTTGCCTTTGTTTGTTTACGACCACTTTCTCCGTGGTCGGGTTGTGTTGTGTAATAGGTCGCGGTCGTGTGGAGTTCAATCAGTCTTGGTTTTTTCTCTTAATGAAAATGACACGTGAAGTCGTGTTCGAGAAAAAGTTTAGGGCATCTTCTACAAGTCCAAGTTTTCACGATATCCATGCTATCATCTCATGATCAAGTAATACTTCTCGAGGATGATGCCTATATTCACATTAACAACTTGAGGCAAGCTGTTGAAGTGGGGAAGAATAGCCATCGGTTTAGGACTTGGGTTTGCGTGCCTTTTGCATGTTGAAGTTAGAATATACACACAAACCAGAACACATTTAATTTCCTCTTCCTTCTCTTTCACTCTTCTCTGTTCTTCTTTCGTCTCTAGGATATTCATTCTCTGAATCTCCGGTCCCTAGCTTCTCTGCCTACTCCTTAGCCCTGCTGCTAACAAATCAAAGGGTGGCCAGCAGCGAGTGTTCAGAGGCTAGCAAACCAGCAACAGTGCCGCTGGTGCTTATCCAATTACATTCGAAATAATTTAACTCTGTATTACGTATCTTTGTTCTCTTTCAATAATACGGTTGTCCATTGATCAACAGAATCAGTACCGAAAACAGAGGAAGAAAAAAACGCTGAAATTAATGGGAGTCATCTTTGTTTGGCGAGACATGCATGACGGAGTAGAATCCCACTTGAGATACCGTGTGAGACGGTCGTCCAAGGCAGTTCGGTCACCTGTTCCTTAATTAATGTAGCGCGCACTACAATGTAGAACTAACTGTACTCCTGATTTTTCATTTCTGTATGAGAAGAAAAACATTTGCACACGTAAAAGAATCTTTATCTTAACGGTACTACGAGTACGTATGTAGCTAACGAGGCTATATTTTCTCAAAAAAAAAAAAAAAAAAAAAAAAGCTAACGAGGCTATAGCTTCGTAACTGTTTGGCAGCTGACGCAACACTAACGGACCATATACTGCATTCAGCAGGAGGCAACAAGTGGAATCATTCAAACGTTTGCAATTTCCATATGTAATATATAGATAGGTCATTATTCTCATGTATTGGACTTTATCTCGTTTGATTTGTTTCCTATGTTTAGATTTTTTTCTTTAAATAATTCTCGCGTATTAAAGTATATTTGTTTTTTATATGGTTTTATTAAACAGTCAGCTTTGCTATAGTTTTTCTTTTTGAAACGACTTTGCTATAGTTTTTCAAAGGATCTACTGCTACGTTATTTCTAATTTTTTGCTGCAGAATCTGCTGGACAGCTAATGCCAACATTAACCGACGTATACGTTGGATGGGCACTTTCAATTTGAAGATCGATCTTTGACGACTGGCATGACATGAACTGACGTATAAGTTAGTACCAGTGACGTGATGACCGGGGCATCGAAGGGCGTTCCGGCTTCCGAGTTAGTTAGTTCATCACCGCTTATCAAGCTCTCTATATAAGCCCCGCCTTGGTGCCCTTAGACTGCACACAAGCAGTACACAAGCTTCCTTCGCACATACTACTATATATCAAACACATTTCACATAGACACGTTTCACAAGCCAGGAGCTGGAAGTACATTTGGTAGTTGCATCTAGCTATCATGGCGTCCTACATTGGCAACAAGACTATGATCACGTTCACAGCTGTCCTGGCAATTCTTGCTGTGATAACCATGATGGTTGAGGCCCGAGACCTATCCACCTCCACCGGTGGCTATGGCGAGGAGGCCATGAAAGTGAGGCACCAGCAGTGGATGACGGAGCATGGCCGCACCTACAAGGACGAGGCCGAGAAGGCTCGCCGGTTCCAGGTATTCAAGGCGAACGCCGATTTTGTTGACAGGTCCAATGCCGCAGGCGGCAACAGCTATCAGCTGGCGATCAACGAGTTCGCTGACATGACCAACGACGAGTTCGTGGCCATGTACACTGGGCTGAAACCGGTGCCGGCAGCGGCAGGGGCAAAGAAGATGGCCGAGAACCTTACTCTTTCAGACGCCCCGCAGGCGGTTGACTGGACGCAGAAAGGCGCAGTCACCGGTATCAAGAACCAGGGCCAATGTGGTAAATATATAGTTGATAATTTGTAGTATTTAATACAGTAGTACACATCTACAACCATCGATACTGCATCGTCGTGCTTACTGCAAATAAAATTGTATGCATGCACGTGCAGGTTGTTGCTGGGCTTTCGCTGCAGTGGCGGCCGTGGAGGGCATCCACCAGATCACGACGGGTAACCTGGTGTCACTATCGGAGCAGCAGGTGCTGGACTGCGACACCGGGGAACAACGGCTGCAACGGCGGCTACATTGACAACGCCTTCCAATACATCATCAGCAACGGCGGCCTGGAGACCGAGGATGCCTACCCGTACACCGCTGCACAGGGTACGTGCCCGTCCTCGGTCCAGCCGGTGGTCACCATCAGCAGCTTCAGGACGTGCCAAGCGGCGACGAGGCAGCGCTCGCTGCAGCCGTCGTCAACCAGCCGGTGGCCGTGGCTGTCGACGCGCATAGCTTCCAGTTCTACAGTAACGGGGTTCTGACCGCGGCCACCTGCGGCACGCCCAACTTGAACCATGCCGTCACGGCGGTAGGCTACGGCACGGCGGAGGATGGGACCCCGTACTGGCTGCTCAAGAACCAGTGGGGGCAGAACTGGGGAGAGGGAGGATACCTCAGGCTCGAGAGAGGCACAAACGCCTGCGGTGTGGCCCAACAAGCCTCCTCCTACCCGGTCGCATGAAGATAATTCAACTATTATATATCTAAATAACATACAGATCGGAATACAGTCTACGTACACGAAGGCATATGCATAATAAGAAATACTAATAAGGAATAAAGCATGCACACATATTGATAGTACATACAAACACAATTGTTATGCAACACTACAAATTTATTTGGCGTTCTTCTCAAAGTTCGCTATTCTATGTATACATGTAACATTGTCAGATTGTTGGAGGATCCCATCTACTAGTACATTCTTGGATCAGCTTATGCTATTTGTCTTGATAAATAAATCAAGGAAAATAATTTATTGGTCATATCGTACCCAACATGATCAGTTGTGTGCTGGCTGCGGCTACGGGCAGCAGCCGCAAGATACAGTTGCAGCAGTGAAGTTCTTGTACGGTACAGTTATGCTTTGCGGTTGCTGCCGGCCTGCAGCCGTAGTCCTAGCCGCAGCCAGCAGAACCTTGTATGAAGAAGATGACTTGGCGTGATGATCTCTGCCGAGGATCCACAGCTCGGTGGCTTCTACGATGGCTTCAGATGGATTAGATCATGAAAACAGACTATCATCAAGTACTAGATGCAGACTATCATGTACTAGATGCCGTAGTAACCTGTAGCAACTTCCAAGATATGCAATGAGTAAAAACCAAGATTAATTAATACCCTTCAAAGATCAATGAATAAATGACAGACTTCATGGTCTCAAATTGAGTGCGCATCGGTATTGCACTAGAAGAAATCTGCACATACATAACGACCAATTTTCGTCGCAGAAGAAGCCATTTTCGTCATAAATTTAGTTTTATGGTAAATTTATGACGAAAAAACAATCCTAAAAAGTGACTTGTCATATTGGTACATGGATGACAAATCCAACCAACTCATCATAGAAAAGTCGTTTTTATGTATCACCAAGAAATGATCGTTGTAGAACTGTTTTCCTATGCATGCGAAGCTACGTCAGCAGGTGACTCCGTTGGAGATGGTTCAGGTCATGAGTCCCTTCTTTTTTGGATAGCATGACCCTCTCTGGTTCTTCAAGTTTCATTTTCTTTCTGGACCATGTGTCAGATCCCTATTGTTCCATACTTGTCAGTTTTTATTTATTGGTACACGCATCGTGTTGCCGTTAGCCCACATGCCAATTCTTTTTGTATTTTTATTGGTCTAAGTATCTTTTTCTTATTCAACCACGCGTCACCATATATGTTGTTTGTCCAAGTTTTGTTTTTAATTTCGCCAACGGCTCGACTACTTCCTTCCACGTCTTGGGTTTTTAATCACCCTTGTGTTGTGTTCTTGCTATTTCATGTGTCATTCTGGTTCGTCCATGTGTTGCATTTCTATTTGATCATGTTGTCTATCCTAGTTCTACAACGTTCGCATAGGACAACCATTTCATCAGAAAAATCATTCAAGATCATCAAGACTACATACAACGGCTACAAAATTATTCAACCTAGCAATCAAGTAACAATAATTTACAATTTACACCTGCAAGAAGTCAGCGATAGTGTCCCAAAGCATCAAACCGACACATGAGTTTGCACATCAAACCACAAATGTTCATTGTATCAAACCCACAAGAGTTGAGTAAGAGTTATCAAAAGACGATGCGCCTTTGATATCCTCATAGAGCTTATTGTACTCCTGTTGTTACTATTTCTTGAACTCCTTAAACTCCCTTCTAGTCTTTTATGTCTTTCCCTTCAGTTTGTCTACTTGTATGATGATGGCAACAAAATTCCTGTTCAGCAGCAAGTTGTTCCCAATGTGTTCTTTTAGCCGATGTCTATATTCTGGTAGAGCTTGTCGGAATACCAACATTCTTCAAAAAAAGGGTGTTTCCACTATCTTAGGAGAGGCAAAGGACAATGGGAACAAGATCAGCACTTGTCATTGGTTCCTACCCATCAGCACTAGTCATAGCTTCCTTCAAAATTCAAGCAACAGGACTTTAGGTTATAAATGGTGGAAGAGCACTTAAATTGAAACCCAAGAGATTAATTCATAAGAATTAATGCATAGGTCTTTGTCCGCCCACTATTGATAGAGATTACATAAGCACAGTGCACAGTGTTTCAAGCTGATAGGATTACATAAGGACAATCCACATGTATCATATTAGTTTGTTTAAAATTGCAACTTCAAAATTAAATGATGATGTCACATTAGCCTCCAGCACTTTTCCTTCTTTTATGGCAATGGCTTTAGTAGATTTCAAGGAAAGCAAGTGAAGGTACTTACAGCTACTTCTCTTGCGGCATTGCTCAAACCCTTTTTTTGTATTGATATGGATGACTTGAATATTGACTGTTGTCTACCAACTACACCTTTTGGCCCGACATTAGGACTGACTCACCCTCCGTGGATGAACCTTGTGGAGGAAACATTGGATTTTAGAGGCTTTGGATTCTCACAGATGTTTTCGTTACTCAAGCTGACATTCTTGCTTCTGCTTCGTCAACGCCCGCTTTTGCTTTTACTTCCCTCTAAGGTAGAACACTCCCCAATCGATGCATTTTGACATCCCACAGCTTTAGCAGACCGCTTTGCCCCATTCAGTTTTAGCGCAAGGGCACTCAATCAGCGAGCTATTATACACTCTTTCAAGGGTGACTGCTTGTAGGCAAACTTCTTTGTTGTCTTTGCACCCTCACCTCCATTATCACTAAGTAGTCATTTAGGGCCTTAGCTGGTGATACGAGTTGTTTCCGTCTCGACAATGAAGCTTATCCCCCATTGTCTCACTGGGCGACCTTGACGCCTGTTATTTTTGGGCCATATCTAGTATTGAGAGTTTGCCTCAATTTGGTACCTTTGCTTGTGAAGCCAACATCAAAAGCGTGCTTTTTACGACATTAACGTCTTCATCATGTCGACCATGTTGTTCATCAAGTTCTTGATTGTGTTTTTGCGTCTTTCCCATTGTTCTCCTTCTTTTCATAGTGCACATGAGTTTCTATTTATACAAAGGCAAGAGTAATAATAAAACACAACCATCACCTACAAATGTTTTGCGGTGAACGACATAGGAGTGAGATCCGAAGAGTCTTGTGGTATTTTGTATGTCTTTGTTTATTCTTCTTAGATACTTTCGATTGTGAGTAACATATGACAATATTCAAACATTTTATCATTTTTAAATCAATTTGTCTCGTGAATTTGGACTTTGTGAACAAATCATAGTGTAGGCATAGTTTTTTTATAATAGTACCAAGAAACAAATTTCGCCATGTTCAAGATCGTGTTGTATTAAATCGGGCTAGACTATATATTATATGTTCGACCAACTATTTATCTTGGACATGCAAAATCAACAACCAAAATAAAACCGCCATTATATTGATTTCTTAATCACGGGTACATGAGGCCATTCTAAAATACACCGAAAGCACACTGTAATGCATCCGCCATTGTTCTTCTATTGGCTCCTAGTAGACCTAAGCGCAATGGACTCGGTGATGTTGTCCTCCATCTCATCATCGTTTTTCGTTGCCCTCCTCCTCCTTGTACTTGTCTACCACTTCCTTGTCATCATCGTCAATGACGCCTCCTCCTCCTACTCCTCATCCACTACTACCTCCTCTATTGTTCTTCACTACCTTCTCCTAAATAGGTGTGTGCAAAAGATGTGGGCATGTGGTTTTCCCCGATAGTGCGATTGTAAAGCAAATCCACCCAATTTCTACTGATTTTTCTTTGAATGGTAGACGAAGAGAAGCAAATCTAAATTTCTTTAGAAGAATTCTTCTATCCATCTATGGGCCATAATGGCAATTAGCTCCTTGATGGATTCCTTATGTAATTGTTCATCTAGGAGATCACAAGGAGTGACGGAGATTGGTGGTCTCTTCGACATATGAGTAATTCAAGGCCAAAATCCTCAAAAAGGCCATCCTCGAATAGTGGAAGGCACGAAGGTTCATAACCTTCCTTCGGATCCTATGGTTCATGCAAGGTTCTCTGTATGGGTGTTAGGGTTTGGCCTTGACCGAATAGACTTCCTTGTGACTTAGCTCGGGCTCTACACTGAGGGGCTCTAGCGGAGGACTGTTCTCTATAATGTGGTCTGAAAGAGCTTCTCCTTCTGCCATTATGTTGTTGGTAAATGACCCTCCGACAACTATATAGAGCTGTAGGGCAGACTCCTTACTAAGACCTATTAAGAAATGTTGTAACAACATGTGGTTTGGTATAGAAAGTGTGGGCAAGACCTTGTTAGATTGAAAAACGGTCCTAGGCTGCACCTATGAGTAGGGATTGGAGGAGGTAATGTGATGGATTGGCATGTATGAGAGGAAAGCCCACTCAGTGTTTCCTCTCATTTTAAAGAGGATAGTCAAACAGTTGCTCTCCATAGGGTGCGATTATAGAGGCATTGGCTCAAATTTAACATTTTGATTCCTAGGATTGAAGACAATGTAATTCAATCATTAAATTTATTTCAATCCATAAACATCAATGAAATTTGCAAAAAAACATATATGTTGCCATCAAGTGATTTTTTCATATTGTTTGATGTACAAAATAGCAAGAAAAATAATGAAAATTGTGAAAAATACAAAAAGGCACCAACCAAAGATTCGATGGCAAGTGTTCGAATGATAGTTAAACATAACAAGGTAGCGAGACACGTCGTAATAAGAAAAAAGGCAAAAAAATTGTCCCTTACCGAGGGTTAAAACCATTAGGCTACGTATATGTGTTTGAATGGAAGCACGTTTGAAGATCTCTAGTTTGGTTTTGGCCAATTAGTGACATCCTAGGACTAATCTCTCTATGCTAAGTGTTTGATTTAGTTGGAGATTGGTCAAGCCAAGGTTGGTACATGGTGGTCATGGTGGATGGGTCGAGGTGATCCAAAAGATGATCAAGTGAGCAACTTGGAGTGGTTCGAGGATCAAAATGGGCTGAAGGCAAAGGTATATCCATAGGGCTATTTTGATTTTGCACTCAAGACACCATAGAGGGTGTGAGTGATTTAGGATCGATAAGCCGTACTATAAAGAGGGGGAAACCTCGGGAACATCGATCCTCATGTGCCTCTTGGTTCAACAATCATATGCATGCATTCTAACCTAGAGAGCTAACCCAACCTTCGATATTGTTTGTGGAAATGCTAACTCATGAGCACATAGTGATGTACACGTGGTGGTGTTGGCACATTTGCGAAGGCGGTGGTGTTTGAGGGGTTGAGATGGGTTTGGAGTGCTTTGCTCACCCTCTCGCCCGAGCTTGCGAGGTGGGATTCGACGCTTTTGAGAAAATGAAATGTCTATTTTCTATTCTTGTAGGATGCATTGTGGTGGTGAAAACATGCTAACCCTTGCGCTCAAGTTGGTATACTTGTTGGGTAGCATGTCGAAGCAAAGACGACGAAGAAACGATGACATTTCGCGAGGAGCGGTGGCCCCGGACTCTTAACCGCCCGATCCGGATTAAGCTAGACCTCCGACCGGAGCGTCCGGTCAACGTGCGTCCGGTCAATTCGATAAGGGTCATTTTCGTCCGTTTGACCGACCGGTGCGTCCGGTCGGTGACCGGACGCTACGACCGTACGATGAATCTCGACCGTCAGCGCGTGGGCCCGGCTACTTGTCTTATTTGACCGGACCCTTGACCGGTGTGTCGATTTTTGATCGGAGCGTCGGTCAAGCGTGACGGTGCGTGGTCACCCCGCAAGATGGCGCCAAAACATTTTACACCCCAACGACTCTATTTCTTTGAGTGGTGTATAGATAGTGTGTTGGCTGGCTCATGCTCTCTCTCTCTTGGTCATTTGAATCATTTCTAACACCCTTTGAGCTGAGCAAACATGTTCCCACTCTCCTCTCTTGCTTGTGAGCACATTCTTAAGAGATTGGGTGAGAATCAAGTGCATTGCTTTGTGAGTTGCATTTAGAGGCACTTGAGGGTTAACATTGGATTCTGCGATTGGATTTCTTGTTGCTCTTGAGAGCACCACTCCTAGCCGGCTTGGCGTTTGGTGAAGGTGTTGGCAAGAGTTGGAGATTGTTCTTGGCCACCTCCGGTTGATTTGTGAGAGGACCGTGCATCCTCGTCGGGACGACAAATTGCAAGTAGTACATTGCTCGTGTCTTGGGTACCTCTCATTTGCTTTGGGTGCAAGTAGCCTAAAGGCACTTGGCTAGGAGTGAGCTCCACCTTGCCCCACACGTGAGAAGGTCAGCACAACGGAGACATAGCTTGACGAGTGCTCAAGTGAACTTCGAGGTAAATCATTGTGTCTCTCCATTGTGATTGTTGTTTCTTGGTGATTGGCTTCATTATTCATAATGTGATATCATCACCGGTGATTGGGTGACTGTTGACACCTGTTATAGCATAATATTACTAGTCAACTAAATATGAATAAGGGCTTAAAATGAATATCAACATAAGTCTAGGGGTCTAACTAATATAATTCCACGAGCTTTGGTGATTTATGACTTTGCAGGGACTGAACAGATAAAAGCAGAGAAGAACGGTGAGAAACATTAGAGTTTACATCCCATACGATGACAAGACTTAACCGTGAAGTAACTCAACCCAAAATGTGGACTAAAACACTCTAGAAGACACCAGAAGACACCAAGAGAAACCTGACACGGTTGTGCCACAAGACCCTGGCGGCTGCCAGGGCAATTTAGGGCGCCGCCAGGCCAGTTCCACCAATCAGCCTCATCTTTCTATGGCGGTTTAATTACCACCGCATTGAGGTTGTATCTATACCGTTATTGAAGGTCGGTTTGATCCAATGGTCATCGTTCATCACCAAGGCCTATATAAGAAGACCCCCTGACCCCAGGGCTAAACCCTAACTCATTCTATTCATTATCTCTTGACCTGTTGGTCATAGAGGTGTCCCAATGTGAGGACAACCTCTCCTCTCTAGTTCCAATCTAGATTAGAAGACCATGTAGAACTAGAAGCCCTAGAGTGAGTTGAAGAGCAAAAGCATATCAAGTTGAGAGATTAGATCTGTAGTACTCAAGAGAGTGACTAGATCTAGTCTTGAGAGCTAAATAGTGGGTGGAGGAGAAGAAGGGGAAGCACTTAGGACTGTCGGTGACTCCTCTATGCTTGTACCTCAGGGATCAAAGGCTTTATGGCACTTGATCCTGAGACTTCTATGGTGAATCAACTTCTTATTTAAGTAAATGTTCTTATTGCTCTTATTGTTCATAACTCTTATTTGAGTACTTTAATCTATGAGAATCTATAGATTAGAGGAGTATGCTTAGGATTAGGCGTGGTGCTTAGATCGAGGTTGCTTGTGAATGCACCCTACCTTCCAGAGCGTGGTAGTTCGTGGTAGTACAAGCATTACCATTGATTCCTTTGGAGTCCACATCCCGTTGGATAGGCCAAGCGAGGACTATGTTCTTTGGAGGATTGCATGTTTAGATCCATGTTTTTCTTTGAGTACGTCCCCCTAAGACAATATCAACATAAACACAAGGGTAAGAACTAGACAACCGTAGGAATCTTCTTACCTCTTTATCCTCTCTAGTTCCTTGATTCTTTGCTCGGGGATTAGTTATATGCCTCAGTTATTCTCACACCATCCTCCCCTGTGGATTCGATATTAAAACCCTCCCGAGTGAAGTGCTCGCCGATATCCGTTAAACTGCTTGGATTATACAAACTATAAATATTTACGTAGGCTTATCAAATACCTACAAGCATTTTCGGGCCGATTCTTGTGGAGAGAATGGTTGCTAAGAAAACATTGAGTATAACTAATCTTGTACCATACCTTAGTGTAGTTTTTCTTTTTATATCTTTACGGGATCCTCGGATTCCACACCTATCCTTATGCTGCACCCATAAGCACAAGCTTCAGGCCATTAGAATCTTTAGAACCTATCCTATCACCTGGCTATGAGCTGTGCCTAAGGTTGGTTTAAAAGATCATGAAACAACCCATTATAGGAGAGAATTCTGAAGTTAACCTCAGGCCAAATCCTATCCTTTAAAAAGGATAATGTATTTGGGTCTCATCCTAGAAAAGTTGTTCGCATGACCATCATGCAGTTTTCTAGAGGAACTTTTCTTTCCTTTTTCTAAAGCAAGGTTTGTTTTGACAAACTCAGCGGGTGTGATCTTTTTCTTAGAATTTTTCATGAACACCCAAAGGAAGAGATGGAATCATCGACCGAAGAAGTTTTTGATAGCCAGATCATAATCATTCTAACCCCTTGATTTAGCTACCAATCCTAAGTCATCAATACTCTAAACCCCTCCTAGAGAAGAAGTAATTCTACCCTTGATTCTTTTATGGTGATGACTTTGGGAGACAAACTTCTAGCTTCACAGGAGACCTTTGAGTGCCTATAAACCAAAACCACTTAGAGAAGAGTCTCTTAGAAAGCATCCCTATTCTTACAAAGGACGTTGGGAGCCCAAGGATGGCATATCTAATAACGCCATAGAAGGAGAGCGAAGCTATCTAGAATCCATTCATGTCTTCTTTCCTTCTATTTCAGACTAGATAACTTATTCAAACCCATCTTTAACCTTATCCTTGACCCCAATGAATCTTCTAGTGTTTTTTTCTTGAGCCTACCTACGATCTTAGAAATCCCAAGTATAGACATCATGAAGGATCTAAGGAAGACCGAAAAGAGCATTATCAATAGCTAGAGAACATCCATGAGCATAGGAGTTATATTCTAAATATTCTATCCAATCCTTGCCCATGTGAGCAAACTCTGAATTAATTGCCATCTCTAATCTTGCCACTTACAAGATCTCAAACCCCCTTGAGATAATTGTTCATAAGGATTTAGAAAGGGTGGTTGTTGATCTTATTGGCTTGAATGTTGAGATTGGTGATGTAAGGGAAAACCTCTTCATCATCTTGAATCATATTTGAAGGTTTCCCAAGGACGAGCTTTTTGTCCTAAAACAAGCACTCTAAGGGAAAAGAACATCAGTGTAGGTCTTTTGGTATACACCCCTTGTGTAGTGAGCATAGAGATATAATTATGAATATTCCTTCGGGGTATTTTTTTACTAACCATTACAGGTCTAGAACAAAGAGAACGAAGGATGACAATATAAAGGTATGTCAACCAATCATTATGCAACATGAAATCATATGCATAGAAATAGTCCTTGTCATGTTCTTTGCATTATCTTGGTTACCTCTACTTTTGAGACATGCTCAACTTGCTAAAAAGCAACTATCTTGTTTTCATCTTCACTTGAGTAAATCTCTATAATGCTTTCATGCTACCCTTTTGTCTACCATAGTATGCTTTGGTTTGGGAATGTTGCTACAGTACAAATAGCATGTTTTCAAAGGCTCTTTAAATTAAGCATAGTGCTTAGGTTAAAATACCTTTCTTAATTAAATTAGACATGGAGTCTAGTTTGGTTATTGAACTAAATATTACTTGTGTAGACATTGGTATATTTTGTTAGACTAACCCCTGTAGAAAGAAAACTCTCGAACAAGCTTGGGGGATGTCCTGAGATAAACTCATACTAGAGATGAAACAAGAGAAAGAAGAGGAGTGCCACAAATAAAGTCTACAAACAAAAAGCACTTGCTCGAGGATGAACTCAAGGGTGATTGACACATGGAAGAGGAAGACAAACTCCAACAAGGATAATCAAATCGTGCTCTTCTTCCTCACATGCCCCCATCACTCCACATCTTTGGTTTGCAATCTCTCTATTCCCTATTGCTCTTTTCTACAAGTTCGAATGATTTCGATGCATGAAAATCAAACTTAAGGTTTAATAAAATCATTCCTTTAGAAAAGCAAGGTGAAACATGAGATAAATGATCTATGCTAAAATCTTCAACCAAACTTTTCTGTAGCATAGAAAGTGATCTTTAGCCTTGTAACAATACTATCCTCGTTATTACTTGTATACTCCTTCGGGTATGTGTTGTTTACCAATGATGCAGGAGTAAAACCATGAGAGGAGCAAAAAGGTCCTAGCACAATTCAAAGAAGAAGAAAGAAAGGATGATGCAATAAAGGAGACAAGTTAGGAGCAAGATATACAAGAGGCCAAATGAGGCAAGCTCTAAGCAGAGGGAAAGAACCACCACAAGTTGTTACGGTGCCATCACACTCTAATAAAAGGTAACATCTTGAGGTAAGCTATTATTAACTAAGTTTTTCCTAATTATGGCATGCTCATAAATAAAGAATCAAACATGTTGGAGTCAAAATCTAACCTTATCCATCCTTCTTAGCTTCTCATGTTTAGTTCTTTGTTCCTAAACACCACTCTCCTGATCTCATAATCCCTAACCATGTAAGCTAAAATGTTGCTCATCCTGTTCTGAAAGATAGTTACAATCATTAAACCGTTGATGCTTAATCTCTTGATCTTATCACCCTCATCATAAATGAATGAAACAGTTAAACATTAAACTCTGCCTTGTTTAATATGCCTAAGGTAAGAGAAGAACGAATAAAGTTTTGGTTCTGTTGGTGTTTTCCCACCAACAGGGCCCATGCACTTGATCTCTACCTTGTCTTTGCAAGCAGGACATACTCAAACACAACGTGAAGGAGTATGTCATTTCTCCAAAATTCTACAAGGAAATGTCTTGAACCCATAAAAGTACGCACACTAAACAAGATGTTGCATGCTTCATTTGTCAAAAGCTTCACTTCAAACCATGGGACAAGCAAGCAACATGGGTGATGCCATCCTCAGAGATCATTATCTCAGGAGACGTAGCCATTAAGATCAGATGATGCACTTGAGGAGTGAGTAAGGTAAGAAGTCTTGTTCAAAGGACTTAAAATATTGAACCCTCATAGGAAGGTAAGATCGGTAGTTGTCCATATTAAACACATAGCATATTTATTTCCTTGCATTGCATAATCATTTTTCCTTTAGCATATTTACATTTATGCATTAGCGTTGCATTGAAAAATTCTAAAAGCCCCATGTGAATAATCTTGTGGTGTGTAACAATCCATAAGGATATTCACCGTGGTGGCATAAAAATAAATATGAACTCATCTAGTTGCATTTGCATTATAGTTCTTTGCATGCATGTAAAATTATAAAACTCCAAAAACATTTAGAAGAGAAATCTTGCTGAAGTTCTATCTGGAATAATCATGATCTATCTTGAAAATCTCTAGACACGTGAGGCATACGTGACCAACCACTAACGCTTAAATCAAGTTCCACAAGCTTTGTTGTCTATTTGAGTTCAGCAGGATTTCAAGGGAGAGAGACATGATAGGCCGACTTCATCGCCACCATCTACCTCAACTTCCACAATAAACCCGACGCTTCAATCTAGCTTGGGGAGAGCACCCCGGTATTATCACGATAAGTATCCCTACTATGTTATTATTATTAGCTAATATTTTGGTTTGCTTAGTTTGCTAAGAGTCTAGTTCATAAAAAGGCGTTTAAAAAGAGTTTTTAGTAGAGTGTGATCTTTAGAGTGTGGGAATAAATAAATAATAAATAGGAGTGTACAGAGGTTTTCTTTTCCACCAACATAAAATGATCTCTGAAGCTAAATCTCATGCTTGGAAATGATGAATAGTTGCTCTACATTGTAATTCCTTTTTCAATTACCTAGCTTTCAAGCTTAATTTCTCTTGACCCTTAAATGCAAGATTGCTTTGACTTGAGACCTACTCTGAACCTAAAATCTGTGGGTTGCAAATTGCTTGCTCTAAAGTCTAGGTAATTGACGGATATGATATATGAGAATCTGAAATGCGCTATTGATCTTACTCCTAGTGATCTTTGGATTTTTGGAGATTTATTTTGAAACTTTAACAAGTGCACATGATAAGTTCCTGTGTGACGTGAGTGTTGAACCTCCTACCACGACCATATATATACATGCTCCCTAGATTAGGAAAACCCTTTGAGATATATATAGGCTGCTTGCTTTGCATTGAGTTTGTTCAATCTTTGTCGACCCTTAGAAACTTGTCATGCTGATCATGTACACTCCACCACCATTCCATCTCATTCCACTCTATTACATTTCACTCCATTCCACTCGACTCCATTCATGCATATGCTACTTCCACCTTAGAAGTACGCATCCACCACTACACCACCATATACACCCATTATGCATGCATTATATATCCACCAAAAATGATTCTACTCCTATCCTGGGAGAGCAACCAAAAATATTCCCTATACCCATCCATACATTTCTAGCCAATATTTTACAAAAGCTCCATAACATTTGTCTATCTCTCAAAAGTTATTGCAAAAGAGATTTGGGTTGTATTTAAAAAAGAGAGAGAGAGAAGGGGAGATGAAAAATGGACAAGTGTCCTACGGGCGAGTAGAGCCTACCTGCCTAAGAAAAAAAAAAAATAAAAGAGAGTTAAAATGGACAAGTGTCCGCTGAAAACAATGGGTACTTAGATACTCGCCTCTCCATAAAAGAAAAATAGAGAAAGAAAGAAGTGCAACCCAAGTTCTCTCCAAGTTTTCAAGTTTCAAAAGAGAGATGATTCCTCAAGGAGCAAAAGTAGAATAAGGCTTTCTCCTCATTCATTAGATACACCTCATCGCATTCACCATTATTATTCACTTCCCTACCATATTCCATCCACCATACACATGCACCCGGTTGATCGGTGTGACTCGTGACTTTGGATCCATTGCTTGAATTTACAATATATGCTTAGTAAGTAAATATAGTTTCTCCCACCTATAAGCTCCGGATATAAGCCTTAGATATAGGGTGAGAGAGAAGAAGGCATAGTGTGTTCTTGCCTTGGCCAAAACTACCACATATTATGAGAGAAAGGCAAAACAACCTTGTTGCTTTAGAGAGGATCCACAAATATCACAAATGAGAGACTAGAGAGAGTCATACCAGGAACTTTGAGTTTTATTGAAAACCAAAGAAAAAGCTTGAAGGATAGTTGAACAAAAGAGTTTGAGAGACAATGCTTGACTTTATTGTTCTATCTTTCAATTGCCCAAGATCAAAGAAAAGGCTATAAACTCCATGGTTAAAGGTAATATGGGTAAGTTGAAAGTTGAACAAGTTTATTCTTACCTTGTCGTGGTCGTATACCACGGTCACGCGAACCGTCTGGCTAATGTGTGCAACGATGGCCTAGCTCAAGAACAATGACACGATGATTTATCTTTGGTTGAGGGGCTATCGAGCACCCTAGTCCGGTGTGTGGCACTATCGAGCTCAAAGTGCTCGTATTGGGGCGAATACAAGGCGGAGAGAGGGAGATGAGCTCCCAAGTCTCAATGCGATGAGTGGAATCGAGCGATGTGTGTGTGCTTTCTCATTGTGCAAGAGAGCTTGCCCTCCCTTGGTGGCCGAACCCTCCCTTTTATAGCCGTAAGGGGAGCTCACAAGGGTCACCGAAAAGAGGGACCTAGAAATCGAAGGAATATAAGCTTGGAGGGTGAAGAGGAAGAGTTCTTCGCAATGTCGGGCATGCCGGGCTGTCCGGGCAGCGCCCGTCGCTGGCCGCACTCCCTGACACGCCACGGGGGCCGAGAGCGTAATAGGGCGGCTCCATATCCCCGACACGTGATACGCACGGGCGACGCAGCCTCTGAGCTCGCCGGTCGGTGTAGGGGGACGTGAGCTCGTTCCGCCGCCATCGTTCTCCCCGCATCGCACCATCCATCGCACGCCGCCGCCCGCGGTCGGGTCCCGGAGGCGCCGCCGCGTTTTAAATGCTTGTACTTGGGGTCGCAGAAAACGTGTGGCCGGGAGAGCTCGTCGTGGAGTTTGACGTCGTCGGCCGAGGTCGCTCTTGTCGTAGTGGTTGTCTCTTGTGCTTGTTGCCGCGCGACGTGGTCCGACAGAGCCACACGCCACGCGTGCCGCCGATGATCTCGCGAGCAGCGAAACTGATCGAGGTTCGCGGCGCCGGGCCGCTGTAGCTATGGCGCGATCCTAATCATCGCATCCCGATCCTTGCGATCGTCATTGGGTTTGGGGCCCGGAGCTCGTCCGAGACGGAAAGGGAGCTCGCCGTCCGACGGAGCTCGTCACATCCCCGCGCTCCCCGGGGGAGCTCGCTCGAGACGTAACATTTCCTAGTTCGAGCCTCGAACTCTTCCACGGGTCTTGCCGCCCGACGAGCTCGCTCGAGGGCGGAATGTCTCGCTCGGGCCTCAGCCTTTGTCGCGGGTGACGGCGTCCCCTTCGACGCTTTGTCGTGATCGGGGTTAGGATGATTGACCGGTCCGAATATCGCGGTCCCACAAGAGCCCCCGAGCGTGCGGGGAGGGAGAGGACCTCCCCGCACACGTTGTTTTGTGTCGCCGTTGCCGGGTTGGGGACCAGATTTCCTTGCTTGTGGTGCGCGCGAGCGCACCCGCGTGTAGCCCCGAGGCCGTGGGAGGATGCAGTCTCGCGGAGGCTTATTTTGGCGAGTGCTCGTGCCGTGGTGTGCCTTTCGGGTCCCTTTAGGAAGGGCGGTGAGCTTGAACCCGACTTTACCGCGAGAGGTCGAAGTCAGCGCCTTGCGAGCTTTAAAGCGGATTTGCCCGAGTGAGGTCCGAGCTCACGTTCGGGGCGAGCTCGTTCATCGGGCCGGCTTTGTGGGCCAACCTCATATTCAGACCCGTCCTCTATAGTCACTTTGGGGTCTCATAGGACCCCGGCGGCTCATGCCTCCTCACCGAGGAGGATGACCCGAGGGCGTTCGCGATTACTCGCGACTCAAGCGACTTGGATGGAGCCCCGAGTCCCCGAGGATGCTCGGAGCGCGGGCCGCCGGTGCCTCTCCTCCGCTACGCCCTTGCTCGGGACGTCTCCCGCTACCGCCGAGCTCACGGGAGCCGACCGAACCCAGAGCTCGATTCGTTGTGAGCTCGTCGTTATGTCGAGCTCGACATAACGGCGACAAGCTCGGGGATATGACCGTTAGCGATGAGCTCGCCGACTTTTCGCTGCAAAGAAAAAAAGAGCCGTTGGAAAAAGTTATCGTTAGGAAGTTACCGTTGGGGACGGCCCGTTACTATCGCCAGGGTGGCGTTTCGCCTTCCGTTGCCACGTGGCGCGCGCGGCGGAGGGTGGATTGATTCAGGTGGAAGTGGTGGGCCTCCTAGCCCGTTTTCCTCGGCGTCCGTTTCGAGCTCATCCTATAAATAGAGGGCGGGGGATTAGGTTATCCCCTTGCTCCCCTATTTCGCCGCCCCACCTCCTTTCATCTTCTAGCCCGGATCCCGATTAGCTGCGCACCGCTTTGCGTGAGAGTGCCCCTCCTCCGAGATCCCGAGAATTCCTTTGCGGGAGCCGAGAGCCGAAGACATGGGTTCGTGGTCGCCGTCCAAGGTGACCGACGACATCTTTGCGAGTGTGTGGCGCTCGGCAGCCCCTTCCGTCGCCGACCGAGGCCCAGAGTGGATCAAGCGTCGCCGGGCGCACGCCACCCGCAACCGCCCGACGGCCACGTCGTCTCCTTCGCCTCCTTCCACGTCGGGGCTAGGCATCCCGCGTCGGACTTCTTCCGCGGGCTATTGTCGCATCTTGGGGCCGAGCTCCAACATCTCGAACCCCAACGGCTTGCTTCACATCGCTAAGGCCTTCACCACCCTCCGAGAGGGGTGGCTGGGGATTGAGCCCGATTGGGAGCTGTTCAAGCATTACTTCCCGCCAAGGTGACGATAGCTCCGACGGCTTGAAGGAGCCCGTCCCCATCGGCCGCATCGTGCTGCAACCTCGACCGGGAGCGAAGGGGAAGTATCCGACCATCGTCTCTCACTCGTCGAACACCGGGTGGAGAGACGAATGGTTCTACCTGAAGAATGACGAGGAGCATCCTCTTCCGCGCTTCACCGGCGGCGTGTTCCTCGATTCCGACGAGCTGTGGAGGGAATCCTCCCACAACCATCTGCTCCACGAGATCAAGACCGTCAGCGAAGGTGGAGCTCCTCAAGCAAGCGGACCTCACGGAGCCCCTCCTCTATGCTTGGGCCCTGGGGCACGGGGTCGTCCCCCTGAAGCGGAGAGCTCTCCGCTTCTGGGAGATGACCGAGGAGAAGAAGCCTTGGAAAGATACGGTGGCGCGAACCCGCTCCCCGCCGACGAGGTGGGTGGGTGGTCGCCGGGCACCCGGGAAGGCTTTCAAGATTCCGGCGGAAACAACGGCATACCGGTAGCGCCGGATGCGACGACGCTGGGCCGGTGGAGTTCTTTCTCTGCGTCTTCTTTCTTTTTGAGCTGTTTTCTGTTCTTCATAGGAGTAACTATACTGCCTTTGCAGATTAGGCGAGGTCTATCTCGAGCCTCACCCTCCACCGGCGAGGCCCCCCTCTTTGTGCGTTCGGCAGGGAACAGTCCGCCTCGCCGCGCCGGCGTATTTGCCGAAGACGTCGACCGCGCCGCCACCGAGGAGTCTTCGGGTGAGAGCACGGCGTTAAGCGGATGACTTGGCCTCGAGGTCCAGGACCCGAGGGTGCGGCCGGGGGGGAAGGGACAGGGGACGTCGTCATCCCGGGTGGCGCCGGCGGCTCTCATCGACCGCACGCGTGCTCAGGCGGGCCCTTCTTCGGGGTCGTGGTCAAAGGAAGAGGGCGCTGACGAGCACCGCGGCGGAGGAGAAGAAGGCAAAGCTGAGGCGCGTGGCCATTGGGTAAGTGTTAGAACTCGCCGTTCTTATCATTGCGGGCTCGCACCGTCGGGCCTTTCTCTTTCTTAGTGATAACCCCGGCTTTCTTCGTCTTTGTTTCAGTAGGCAAAAGTCAAGCCCCTGGGAGCTCCCAACCCCCCTCAAGCGTCCCGGGATGGCTTCGGAGTCAAGCTCGGGCGGCCGACCCTCCTCCTCCCATCGTTCGTGCTCTCGGGGTTGTCGTCCCCCCGATCCCCAGGGAAAAGGCGAGCCTGGGTCATGAGGAGGTCTTTGCCGCATCTTCGGTCGAGCACCGTCCCAGAACCCGAGCGATGGCGTCGCTGATCCACTTCTTGCCGCGGCTGGAGGACTCTGGCGCCGAGGCCCGACATCATCGTCTTGGGGCGGGGGGCGGAGACGGAGGTGATCGACCTCGCCTCTCCCGAGAGGGAGAGAAGATGATGTCCCGGACCCGGACCTCCGGCGGCGCAGCCGCCCCGATGGGGGTGAGTCCTCGGCCCCAGGTGGTGGGACGCGAGGGGATGCCCGCAGACGGGGATGCGCACGAGCGTGGTCCCCGACGAGCCTCACGTACGGAGGCCGCGGGGCATGAAGGGAAGATGAAGATGTGGGCGCACGCGACGGGTCTTCGACGAGCCCGCCCACGAGACCGCGGGGCATGGCGAGGAGCCCGCCACGAGGCCGCGGAGGCGTGACGACGAGCCCGCCCACGAGCCGCGCGCGACGGGTCGCAGACGAGCTTTGCCGTGGGAGACTCGCTCGAGGGTTCCAGGTCTGCGCCCGCCCCAACCTCGTCGCCCGCAGTGGGCATTACGCAGCCCACCGTCATCGGAGCACCGGGGGCCGGGTCGCCGCCTCCGGCGTGGGTCACCCTTCGTAACGCGCCCGGCGTGGATCCGCGCCGGACGTCGTCGGCCGGGATGCCCGAGACTTCGTTGGAGGCGGGGCTGCGAGCCGGCCGTGCGTCCTTCCGTTGTGGTCGGCGGGGACATCGCCGCCCGCCTTGATCTTGCGGCGGAGGTGCGCCTCTCCCCGAGAGAGAGGGCGGCGTGCCTCCACCACCTTAGGGGTAAGGACTTCATCGCAGGCTTCTGCGTTCGCTTGGTTTTGAACTCGCGGTACTAACTCGTTTTCTTGCGGGACTGAGGGATGCGGTAGTCGGCTTCAACCGCGTGGTGGAGGCCGGAAATGAGATTGAGGGTCTCTGGGAAGGCTAGGCGTAGCTCGGTCCCACACGAGCGGGGGGCTCGGTCAAGTGTACGCTTCGCACCGCGAGCTCAGGAAAGATGCCGACGACGTTGCGAGCACATCCGTGAGGTCAAGGAGCACGCCACACTTTGAAGCTCGAGAGGGGTCACCGAGAAGGTTCGCCAAGTGGAGCAGCCGCGCGGCGCGAAGAGGAGCTCGCGTGCCAGAAGTCGCAACCAGCCGTGAGCTCATGCGAAGGAGCTCGACGACGCGCCTAGCCTTGGAGAACAAGGAGCTGAGCGCTCGCCGAGAAAGGCCGGGCCATGACGCTAGAGAGGGAGCGCGACGCCAAGGGAAAGGCGCCCAGACCGAGGCCGAGCCGGAATGTGAGTGATCCCTTTTGAGTTCTTTGTTCTCCTTTTTCTTTGTCTTCGAGGTCCCTAGGCTGATAGGCGGGGCACTTTAGTTTACGACCACGAGGCTGCCGATGGGTCGGTTCCATTCAGTGCTTTCGGAGGCCGAGAGGATCCCGCTCGATGCCCGAGAATCTCTCCGTGGGAGGAGCGGGAAGAACTCTATCGCGGCGGCATGTAAGGCGCTTCTCTTCTCCCCTCGCCTCCAAATCTCATGATTTTGATTTGTTTGTTTCTCTGCTGCCTGAGAAAAAGAAATTGGCGGGATTGGCTCGGGAGCTTGAGGGAAGGACCGATCCCGGGCGTCGCGGAGTCCCTGGCGCGCATACCAGCGGTTGGAGCGAAGGAGAAGGACCTTCGGCCGGCGGGACGCGTGACCTTGTGGCGGTGCAGAATGGTCTTGAAGGCGGCCGAGGAGCTCCGGTCCAAGGAGGCCGAGGCCTCGGGTCTCTTGGAGCGGGCGACGAAGCCGAGGCTGCGGCGCTTGAGGCGGAGCGCGAGCACACCAACCTCATGCTCGACGTCGGGGGCGTCTGCGAGGCCCTTTGGAGTCGAGGTGGAAGGACCGGCACACCGGGTGCGCGCGCGCAAAGATGTGGTGAGGGATAACGCTCGCCGCGCCGTCCACAAGGCGTTGGCCGTGGTCCTCGCCACTATCCCGAGATGCGGACCTCGACCAAGATAGTGGGCAAGGGCTGGCCCGAAGCATCGAGGGCGTCGAGCGGAAGACATCGTGACCACCGCGGAGGCCCGTTCGGGAGAAGCTATCGCGGAAGCTCTTCCGGGCCGGGCCGTTGAGGAGCTCGAGGTGTTCGAGCCTACCGCCGGCGAGGCGTAGTGGAGAGATTCGTTCGTCGACAACGAGGAGTGAGCTGCGAGAGTAGTTAGCTCGAGGCGTTGCCTCCTTTGTTATAAACAAAGTCCCCAGAGCTCGGGGCAAAGTGTAAAATAACAAGTTATCTAAGTTATGAACGACTCGTTTTATCTTTCCTGTGATCACGCTTCCGGCTAACTCGTAGTTTTCTCGAAGTTTTCATCCTATCGATTAAGGCAATGGGCCCTTTACTCGTTGGCAGCTGGGGCGCTAGGGCTTGTTGTGCAAGCGTTGGACCTCGCCGAGGATGTCGCTCAGAAACCCTTTTAGCCTTTCGGACTCGACGCTTACTGGAAAGATAGGTAACGAGAGCGAGGTCGAGCTGGTCGAGCTCTTTCCTGATTGTTCGTGTTGTTTGCGAAAAAAGAGTTCGTAAAAAAGGCGGGTGTGCGCCCGTCCCCCCCGTAGTTCCCCCGAGCAAGGGCGGGCCTTGGCCGGGAGGTAAAGGGCAGCCATTGCTTAACAAATGCGTGAAGAGGGATCGAATGCTTGCACAACTTTTGCATCGAGGTGTGTCATTGTTATTCGGGTTCGTACAGTATGACGCGTTACAAAAAATGCATCTAAGGGTAGAAGCGACGTAGGCGCTCGATGTTCCAAGAGTTGGCGAAGTTCACGACCGCGGGAGTCCTGGATCTTGTATGATCCTGGGCGGAGGACTCGGGCGATGGTGAATGGTCCTTCCCAGGGGGCCGAGCTTGTGCTTTTCCTTCGTGTTCCGTACTCGCCGTAGGACTTGGTCGCCGACTCCGAAGGCCCGCCCTCGGACGTGGCGGTCATGGTAGCGGGCGCATCGATTGCTGGTACTTGGCCGATGCGCGGCGGCGACCTCGGGGCCTCTTCCGGTCCGCGGGCGTCTTCGAGTGAGGTCTGGTTGCCGGCGTCGTTATGCGCTTGAACTCGCGGGCGCGCCGTAGTCGAGGTCGGTGGGGGAGCACTTTGAGCCGAAGACGAGGAAGAAGGGGGTCCGCCCCCGTGGCTCGCTTTCGGAGTAGTCCCGAGGCTCCATATGACTACGGGAGCTCGGTGAGCCGTCGTCCTCCGAATTTCTCCAGCCTTTTGAAGATTCTTGGCTTCAATCCTGCGAGAATCAAGCCGTTGGCACGTTCGACTGCCCGTTCGTCCTCGGGTGGTTGGCGGAGGCCTAGTCTAAGCGGATGTTGTAGTCGTCACACCGGTCGAGGAAAATGCCGGTGAAGTTGGTGCCGTTGTCGGTGATGATCGAGTTCGGTACGGGGCGATGGATGATCTTAGTTGAGGAACTTTGACCGTCTCCTCGCGATCTCGTGCGTGAGATGGGCATCACCTCAATCCACTTGGTGAACTTGTCGATGGCGACGAGGAGGTGAGTGAAGCCCCGGGTGACCTTGTGAAGGGACCGACCATGTCGAGGCCCCTTAATCGCGAAAGGCCAAGTGATGGGGATCGCTTGGAGGGCCCAAGGCCGGAGGTGCGTTTGCTTGGCGAAGAACCGGCATCCCTCACGGGCGACGATTATCGGTCGGCGTCGGCACGGGTCGGCCAAGAAAAAACCTTGGCGGAATGCCTTGCCTACCGAGCTCGCTGGCCGCGTGATGCCCACACTCGCCGGCGTGGATCTCTCGGGATGAGCTCGTGCCCCTCCTCAAAGGTGACGCAGCCGCTGAAGCACCCCGGATGCGCCCCTCCCCAGAGAGCTCGCCGATGATGACGTAGGACTTGGCTCGACGGCAATGCGCCTAGCCTCTTCCTTTTCCACGGGAGTTTGCCCGCCCCGTAGCCATGCCGGGATGGGAAGCCGCCAATCGGGTCTCGGGGCTTCGGCCCCCGGGTGACGAGGACCTCGGATCCGACGAGGTTGATTTGCGGTCGACCTCCATCGGCGAAGCTCGAGCTCGAGAGGTCTTCGGCCTTGGTGGGTGTGTGGACGAACGGAGTCCCCGACGGGTTTGTGTGTGGGTTCGAACCTTCCCCTCGAGCCGGATGGAGGGCACGTGCGGTCATGCGCGAAGACGGCCGGGTGGAGCTGTAGTTGATCGGAGGCGCGAGCTTGGCGGGACGCGGCGTCGCCGCGTTGTCTCGGGCGACCGGATGTGCTTGAACTCTAGCCCGTCAAAGCGTTCTTCGAGTTCGCGCGCACCTTGGCGAGCACGCGATCATCCTCGGGCCGACTTGATCGGCCTCCTTGTGGCTTGGTCGGCCACGCGAGTTTGGAGTCCCTCCCGATCTCGGCGCTTTGACGCCAAGCTCGACGGGCGATGCGCATGCCGTTCACCAAGGTTTCGTACTCAGCAACGCGTTGTTGGAGGCGGTGAAGTGAAGGCGGATCGGAGTAATTCCTCCGACGGCGACTTGCGCCGTGATATGAAGACTAGACCCGCCTCCCGCGCCGCATTTCTTCACCGACCGCCGGCAGAGCGCCCGAAGACTGACGCCGTCGGGCTTTGGTGGCAGCTGCGTCCTCCGTCCATTCGGCCACGAAGTCCGAAGGACCTGCGACCTGATGGCGCCCCTGGGCGTATGAGATGTCCGATCCCATGAGCTCGATTCCCCACTTGGCGATGCACCCAAAGAGCCTCGGGCTGCGGATAATCTCGCCGAGTGGGAATTTGGAAACGACGGTGATCGGGTGAGCGTCGAAGTAGTGTCGAGCTTGCGGCTCATGATCGAGTGCGTGAGGCGAAGCCGGAGCTGAGGGTACCGCGTCTTTGTGTCGGAGAGGACTTTCGCCGGGACGAAGTAGACCGGCCATGCACTTGGAGCCGTGGGCCTTCCCTCCCCTCCCTTTCCACTACGAGCACCGTGCTTACTACCGCGAAGTGGCCGTGATGTACAACAAAGCATTGGTTCGTCAGGCTTTGGGCGGAGGAGTATGGGTGGGTTTGTAAGAGCTCCTTGAGAGAGTCGGCGGGACCGGGCCTCGTTGGTCCAGCGGCGGCGTTCGACTTCTTTAGAGCTTGTACGGTGGGAGGCTTCGCTCGCCTAGCCGGGCAATGAATCGCTAAGGGCGGCCAAGCACCCCGTAAGAAGTATGACGCTCTTGACATTCTTGATGGGGCCCATGTTGCGGATGGCCTCGATTTTCTCGAGGTTGGCCTCGATGGCGCGGACACGATGAAGCCTAGGAGCTTCCCCCGCGGGACCCGAACACACATTTTCGGGATTGAGCTTTTACCCCGAACTCACGAAGCTTGCCGAAGACTTCTTTGAGGTCGGGATGAGCTTCCCGTGCGCTTCGCCTTGACGACGATGTCATCGACGTAAGCCTCCACGCGTTTCTCGAAGCTCTTTGAAGACTTTTCGCATGCACCTTTGAAAAGTGGCACCGGCGTTCTTCAACCCGAAAGGCATGGTTACGTAGCGAATCGCGCCAAAGGGAGTGATGAAGGAGGTGGCGAGCTGATCGAGCTCGTTCATCGCGATTTGATGATAGCCGGAGTATGCGTCAAGAAAACGGAGTGTCTCGCACCCGAGGTGGAGTCAACGATTTGGTCGATGCGCGGCAAAGGAAACGGATCCTTTGGGCATGCCTTATTGAGACTCGTATAATCAACACACATTCTCCATTTTCCCATTCTTCTTCTTAACTAGGGCGGGGTTGGCTATCCACTCGGGATGATACACCTCCTTAACAAAGCCCGCCGCTAAGTGCTTATCTATTTCCTCGGCGATTGCACTTTGCGCGTGCCGTCGAAACGTCGGAACATTTGCTTCACCGGCCGAGAGCCGGGCTTGATGTTTAAGGAGTTCTCGGCGACTTCCCCGGTATGTTGGGCATGTCCGAGGGTCTCCACGTGAATACGCCGAGGTTCGCGCGGAGGAAGTCGATGAGCTCGCTTTCCTATTTAGGAGAGAGCTCGCACCGATGCGGACGGGCGCCCCTCCTCGTCGACCTTCACCGCCTTAGCGTCCCGTCCGGCTCAAAGGATCCCCCGCCTCTCGAGCTCCGACCGATGAGCTCGCCGCCTTTGTTAGGACGTGCTCGCGGCTTTCTTCGCCTTCGGTGGAGTCCCTCGCGCGCACTCCATGCCATCATCTCGGGATGAGCTTCCGACTTCGATGAGGGCGTCGGCGCATCGCACGGCCTCCTTGTCGCGCTGATTGAACGCGCCGAAGGTGGAGTTGCCGGTGATCACGCCCTTCGGCCCGGGGATCTTGAGTTTGAGGTACGTAGTTGGGAACGGCCATGAACTACGCTGCGTAGCACGGCCGCCCAAACAAGGCATGGTAAGCGCCTTGTCTTTGGAGCACCTCAAAGGTGAGCACTTCCTTGCGGAAGTTGCCTGGTCGCCGAAGGTGACGGGAGGTCGATCCTCCGGCGGAAACGCCGCTTCCCGGCACTACCCCGTGGATAGGGTCCGTGGAGGGCCGAGTCGAGCTCGTGTGATGCCGAGAGCCTCCATGGTGTTGACGTAGAGGAGATTGAGGCCGCTCACTGGCCCCACAAGACCTTGCCGAGGCGCTTGGTGCCGGCAATGGGATCGATGACCAGAGGGAACCTTCCCTGATGCGGAACGTGCACGTGGATGGTCTTTCTTGTCGAAGGTGATCGGGGCCCCTGACCACTTGAGGTAGGAGGGCATCGCGGGCCCTGAAGAGGACTCTGCGCCGCAGAGCTCGGGCGGCGCTTGACTCAGACACCCGGCCGAAGACGACGCTTGACGGCGCCCGTCCTCGAAGAAGACGTCCTTGTCGCCCGCCGTCACCGTCGAATCCCGCCCTCGTGGTGCTCGCCGCCCGCACCCTCTTCTTCCCCTCGCGCCGCTACGAACTTCCGCAGAGCCTCGCAGCCCCTCTCGAACTTGTGCTTGACCGGGCCCTCGTGGTTGGGGGCAAAGTCGAGCTTCTTCTCGAAGAAGTCCTTGGGAGCCACGGGTTTTGCGGCCTTGGCGCCTGGCTTCTTCTTTTCGCGACCAACGACGGTCATCCTCCGCCGCCGGTGCTTGTTCTTGTTCTTCTTCTTGGGTCGCGAAGCTCAGCCTTCGCCGGCCTCATCGGGCGGCCTTCTCCTGCCCCTGCCCGCGGGTGCCGTGGAGGATCAAGGGAGCCCCTCCCCGCCCGGGCGTGGTTCGCGGGCGAGGTCGCAGGAGGTCCTTCACCGCCTTGGGCGGTGCCGAGCTCACGGATGAGCGCCCCGCAGGTCGCGCCAAAGGTGAAGGCGGTGATGATCTCGGCCGTGGCGTCTGGGTGAGCTCGCTGCGCAGCTTGGAGAAACGCCTGATGTAATCGCTACAGTCTCGCCCTCCGCCGCTGCAATTGCGGAGGTCCCACGTGTTGCCGGGCGGTAGGTCCCCCGAAAGTTACCAACGAAGACATCGCGGAGGTCGCGCCAACTGCCGATCATACCCGCGGCAGGTGCTCGAGCCAGAGCGAGCCGTGTCGGGCAGGTATGGGGGGGAGGTTGCGGATGATGAAGAGCTCGCCGCCGCCTCCCGCCTCGACACGCGAGGCGGTAATCTTCGAGCCGACGCCGTCCGCCTCCCGTTGTACCTGACGAGGCCGGGGGCCCCGAAGCGCCGAGGGAACGGCACGCCGTGAACCCGGGCGCCCGAATACCCGGGGTCTCCTCCCGTCCGGTGGACTCGCCCTCACGCTCCGCCTCGAGCCCCGAGCATCACGGTGAGGGAGCGCCGCCGCCCCCCGACCCGGGTCGGATCTGGCCACGGGTCCCTCCCCGACCGCCGTGAAGGCCCGCCCTCCTTTTGCTATAGGACCTGGCCGGGCGGTCGCCGCCTCGTTTATCATGCCGCGACGGTCGCGGCCGGACGTCTGGCGCTCCTTCACTCTCCGCGCCGCCGCGCGCCGAGGGTGTCCCGCGCCCTGCTCTCCCACTCACAAGCGCTGGACACGCTGGGGACCCTCCTCGGCTCGGCCTCCGCTTGGAGGAGGCCTCATGCCTTCCCGAGACGCCTATGCGATTTCGAGCTCTTTACCGCCGCCCGCGCTCTCTCGATGAGGGAGCAGAACCGCTGGTGGAGCCTTCTCGGTACTCCGGGCGCCCGGGCCCGGGAGCTCGTGGAGGAGCCCGTGGCCGCCGCGAGGTTCGCTCGCCCGCCCAAGACCGGGGTGGGAGGTCATCGGGCCTCGCCGATGCGACGCCGCACCCTCTCGTCCCGAGCTCCGCACCGGCCGACGACTCCCACCTCCCTCGAGGAGAGCGCCGCGTTCCCTCGCACGATTCATCGCTCGGGCCTCCTCGAGCTCATCGAGACGCCGTGCACCCGCTTGGGGGCCCCGTGAGCGAGCCGCCGAGCCCGACCCGGGAGTGTGCCTGAAAGTGTGCCGGGAGGACTCCGTCTTCGGGCCAGGGTAGCCGTGACGTGCCGGTCCGCGCCGGGCACATGTAGCACTCGCGTGTGGGGTCGACCGCGAGGCCTGCTACCGCGGTCTCGACCGGCCGCCCCAAGCTCGATGCCATATTTCCCGCAAGAAGAGTTGTTCCCCGCGGGTACATCTGGCCGAGGTCGCGAGGAACTCGTCGGGGAAAGCGGCTCGCCCGCGCATCAGAGGGACGACATTGGCGGTGGAGAAGGTGACGCCTAAATAGCTCCTGAGTCGGCCTCGGGCCGAGGGATGTGCGGAGCAGTCCGCGATGGCGACGAAGAAGTGGTCGCCCGCCGCTCGCACGGGCTCGCCGAGCGAAGTCGAATCCCGACCGGAGCCGCATTTTCAGCACGGCATCGGGCGGCGTCGCGACAGGCGGGCATCATTCGTCCCGCACCTTCCGAGGGAAGGTGGCTTCGACGAGGGAGCCCCTGAGCCGGGTGCCGCAGTCCAGTGGTCCCGGCCGCACGGGTATGCCTGGACGCCGGACTGTGGTGAAGGGAGCCATCAAGTGGTGAACGCCACACTAGCCGCCCCTACCTAGCGCGCCAACTGCCGTGGTCGTGATACCACGGTCACGCGAACCGGCCCGGCTAATGTGTGCAACGATGGCCTAGCTCAAGAACAATGACACGATGATTTTACTTGGTTGGGGCTGCTATCGAGCACCCTAGTCCGGTGTGGCACTATCGAGCTCAAAGTGCTCGTATCGGGCGAATACAAGTGGCGAGAGGGAGATGAGCTCCCAAGTCTCAATGCGATGAGTGGAATCGAGCAATGTGTGTGTGTGCTTTTTACGCGGTGCAAGAGAGCTTGCCCTCCCCTCGTGGTCGAACCCTCCCTTTATAGCCGTAAGGGGGAGCTCACAAGGGTCACCGAGTGGAGGGACCTAGAAATCGAAGAAGGAATATAAGCTTGGGGGGGGTGAAGAGGAAGAGTTCTTCTACAATACACGCAGCCCGGGCACGCCCGGCGTCTTCCAGCGGTCGCCGCCCTACTCCCGAACACGCTCGCCCGATCGCCGAAGCGAGCGAATAGGGGCGGCTCCATATCCCGACACGTGATGATACGCAGGCGGCGAGCTCGGAGCTCGCCGGTCGGTGTAGAAGGGGACAAGTGAGTCGTTCCGGCCGCCATCGCTCTCCCCTCGCATCGTACCATCCATCGCATCAGCACGCTGTCCGCGGCCGGGTCCCGGAGTCGCCGCCGTGCCTTAAATGTTTGTACTTGGGGTCGCAGGAAAACGTGTGGCCGGGAGAGCTCGCCGTGGAGTTTGACGCCGCCCGCCGAGGTCGTTCTCTTTTGTCGTAGTGGTTGTCTCTTGTGCTTGCTGCCGCTAGCGACGCGGTCCGATCCCCCACGCCCCAGATGCCGTCGATGATCTCGCAGCGAGCAAATCTTGATCGTAGGCCGCGGCGCCGGCCGCGTAGCTATGGCGCCGATCCTAATCATCGCATCCCGGATCCTTGCGATCGTCATTGGGTTTGGGGGCCCGGAGCTCGTCCGAGACGGAAAGGAGCTCGCCGTCCGGACGGAGCTCGCCACATCCCGCGCTCTGCCGGGAGCTCGCTCGAGACGGAACATTTCCCTAGTTCGAGCTCGAACTCTTCCACGGGTCTTGCCGCCTGACGAGCTCGCGTTCGAGGCGGGAATGTCCTCGTCGGGCCTCAGCCTTTGTCGCGGGTGACGTGCGTCCCCTTCGACGCTTTGCTGTGATCGGGTTAGGAGGATTGACAGTCCGGAATATCGTGTCCCACATATCCGGTGGAGAAATTTTGTTTGAAAGCATGTGTACTTTTGAGGCGTGAAGGCGTTGTAGCAACTCCTAATCCATTGCTAAGTTTGGCTTTGCTAGGGACTAGCAAAGGGTAAAGCTTGGGGGAGTTTATTGACACCTGTTATAACATAATATTACTAGTCAACTAAACATGAATAAGGGCTTAAAATAAATATCAACATAAGTCTAGGGGTCTAACTAATATAATTCCATGAGCTTTGGTGATTTATGACTTTGCAGGGACTGAACAGATAAAAGTAGAGAAGAACGGTGAGAAACCTCAGAGTTTATATCCCATACGATGACAAGACTTAACCGTGAAGTAACTCAACCCAAAATGTGGACTAAAACACTCTAGAAGACACCGAGAAGACACCGGGAGAAACGACACGGTTGTGCCACAAGACCCGGCGCGCCGCCAGGCGCGGGCGGTTCCCTGTCGGCCTCATCTTTCTATGGCGGTTTACCACCGACATTGAGGTTGTATCTATACCGTTATTGAAGGTCGGTTTGATCCAATGGTCATCGTTCATCGCCAAGGCCTATATAAGAAGACGCCCTGACCCCAGGGCTAAACCCTAACTCATTCTATTCAATATCTCTTGACCTGTTGGTCATAGAGGTGTCCCAATGTGAGGACAACCTCTCCTCTCTAGTTCCAATCTAGATTAGAAGACCATATAGAACTAGAAGCCCTAGAGTGAGTTGAAGAGCAAAAGCATATCAAGTTGAGAGATTAGATCTGTAGTACCCAAGAGAGTGACTAGATCTAGTCTTGAGAGCTAAATAGTGGGTGGAGGAGAAGAAGGGGAAGCACCGGACCTGTCGGTGACTCCTCTATGCTTGTACCTCCGGGATCAAAGGCTTCATGGCACTTGATTCTGAGACTTCTATGGTGGATCAACTTCTTATTTAAGTAAGTAAATGTTCTTATTGCTCTTATTGTTCATAACTCTTATTTGAGTACTTTAATCTGTGAGAATCTATAGATTAGAGGAGTATGCTTAGGTTTAGGCGCGGTGCTTAGATCGAGGTTGCTTGTGAATGCACCCTACCTTCCGGAGCGTGGTAGTTCGTGGTAGTGACAGTACCATTGATTCCTTTGGAGTCCACATCCCGTTGGATAGGCCAAGCAGGACTATGTTGCTGGAGGATTGCATGTTTCGTCCATGTTTTCCTTTGAGTACGTCCCCCTAAGACAATATCAACATCGCTTACAAGGGTAAGAACTAGACAACCGTAGGAATCTTCTTACCTCTTTATCCTCTCCAGTTCCTTGATTGCTGCTTAGGGATTAGTTATATGCCTCAGTTATCCTCACACCATCCTCCCTGTGGATTCGATATTAAAAGCCTCTCGGGTGAAGTGCTCGCCGGTATATCCGTTAAACTATGGATTATACAAACTATAAATATTTACGTAGGCTTATCAAATGCCAATAGTGAGTGACCTCGACAAGTCGATATAACTCTTCCATCCTACCTTGCATTTACTTTGATATATATTGTGCTTGTGTAGACTTGACTAGGTTGTTTAGTTGCTTAGAATTGTTTAGAGCAATCTAGCTTGATCTCCTAGTTAGTGGAGTAGAGACATAGGCTTTTGAGTGATCTAGAGACATAATTGATTAGAATTGTCAATAGGTGGCTTGTCGACAAGTAGAGCTAGTGCAACCGCTATTACCGCTTTGTTATCATCTAACAAGTTGCTCTAGTGTTTTGTAGAAATTTTATTAGGCTATTCACCCCCCTCTAGCCATTTAGGACCTTTCAACGTTGAGATATTTGAAAAGAACAAGGTTGAAAACATGTCTTAATGAGAAAAAAGGGCAAAAGAATTATCCCCGGCTAGAAGTTAGAACTTGAGACCTCTAAACTCAACAAGCTCCTTAGTTGCTATTGCACCATGTGTTCATGAATTCGACAACAAGACCCATATATTTTTTATTAAGGTTTACCACCGTTCAAGATGGCATCGCTAAAAGGAGCACTACTTGCCTTTGGAGTTAAATAAGTGTAGAAAATACTTATCATAAGCCTCATCTTGATCTAATGTAGAGCGGAGGAGCCACCACTACACAAGCATGAAAGTTCGCTCGTTGTATATTTGACCTTGTAGGACAATTTAAAGTGTCATATGTTTTGTATGTCCTAGCAATTAGTGCACCTTGATTGTTGTGACTACTTGGATTAGAATCAAATAAGTGTAGAATAGACTTATCAAATCCACACGAGGCTTTCAAGTCTCAAGCGTGTCAAAATTCTTTTTCTCAATTCACTTGTGTCCAACTTTGTTGCCACATTCACTTTACCCTCATCAACCTTGCAAGATCTATATGAAAGGAGCACTCGCCTTCCCTCATTCAATAGCATTGCATCAATCGCCTACCTCTTTGGATCCCCCTTCCCTCACCCTTGAATACCACTAATAAATTGGTTGTGTGAGAACTATTTCTTCTTCTACTACTACTTAAGGACCATTCTCTATGTAAGGGGTAGTACAATGGCCTTGCTTCGATGTTCTCAATTCTAATGTCATAATTCTTAATTTCCACCAAGCGTCACTGTAATCATTCCATTTGGACTCACTTGATTTTAAGCAATCTTTTGATCCATGGACCCTTTGGCGACCCAACATCTATCACCCCTTCCAATTCTACATGCACGTCTCTTTCGGTACACTAACTAGGCCAACGATGACGACTTAGAAAAAACCAACACATCCTCAAATTCTACACTATCATTTCTTATGATAACAACAGCGTCTACCATGATGTAACGTCATTAACCGATCCATCTACAACCATCACACAACAAATATTGTTGCATATCATGCCAATACTATTCAATTGAAGTCAGAATTATTAACAAATCATACATATCTAGTACATCAAAAACAATTCCAACTAAGTTTGTTACTACATTGTAATCAACAAACTCTTGCCCGGCTAACATATAACATCCACCAAATAAGCAACAATGCTAATTAGTCCTATGGTCAATGACAAACCTTAATGCCCAATGACCAACTTGTAGCCAAACTAACCATAACTAAACAAATCCCACCTTAATAGCATACCACAAATAGACCAACCAATCAAACTAAGCCATACCTTCAACTTATACATCTACAAACATACCATACCACCAATTACCCAAGGTTCCCCAAGTTTAGAGCCAATGCAACGGATAGAATTAATCAACATGGATAGAATGGAGGTGGGGAAGGAACATTACCTCGCATAAAAAAGAATGAGGAAGCATCAAGAGGTGAGATTCGACATCCCTAGAGGGGCATTTGGGAGTTAGGGGTTTGCCTAATGTTGGGTAAATGGGAGAAAGGGTAGGCCACCACGCATGTGGAAAAGAATGAGATAGAGAGGAAGAAGGGTCAGGGGCGTGACTATTAATTGCCTAGACCACGAGGCTTGAGTCTAGAACCACGGGGAGGAATGGGCCCCAATGTGTTAATATTGGCCTAATGTTGAGGTAAATGGACCCTAGTGCCACGCCACCAAGCTCCGTCTACTACGATTGGAGTCGTCGGCCAATTTTCCCCTCTCCGCCTCTGAGCGTAACATTTGGATATTGGAATCCCCACATGCGGATATTGGGATGCCCACATGCAACGCCTACGCGCGCGCGCGCAAGCCCTCCCGACGTGAGATGTGAGAGGATTGAGAGAGATGGTGTCCTAAGCCCGTGTGTCAAGCTTTGGGGTCCGTTTTAGAACATGTTTAGAACATGTTTGGCTGGGTCTGTGTTTTTGTATTTTTCAAATCAAAAGGACCAACATACAAAATTTTCACCCATTCCGTATTCCCAAAGGTTACTTCTGCGAGACATTTGCGAAATGTGCCAGCTCTTTTGATTTGTACTCCCTCCGTTCCAAAAAAATTTGCAATTCTAGCACGATTTGTCGCGGTTTAGTATCCCAAATTTGATTAATTATAGAAAAAAATATCAATATTTATGCTATCAAATAAATCTCATTAGATTCATTATAAAATGTAGTTTTTTAATAAATTAATTTGAAGTCATAAATGTGAATAGTATTTGATAGAAATTTGATCAAATATAGGTCACATTTGATGTACGGAACCTATAATTGCAAGTATTGTGGAACCGAAGCAATACAACGTTATGAAAGGCTGCATCCATTGCGTGATCCCAGCAAACACATCCTCTAGATAACCCCACAACCACGACAGGGAAAGAATATTGAAAAATAAAATGTGCCCTACAGCTTTCAACGTGTCTCCCAAACCCAATAGTTGCCGGAAATCCGAGTGCGTCTGTGGCACGCTGCCTAGAATACTCTAGACGCTGTCGCTGACTCAGTCCGCCTGCCATGCTGGCTGCCCGCGCTAACCGGGCTGTGCCACGATGAGGTCGTGCGGCGAGAGGGTGCCGGAGTTGTCGGCATCGAGCTCGTCGAACTCCTCCAGGAACTCTGCGATCTCCTCCTGGCTGATCTTGCCCAGTTCCTTGAGCTTGTACAGCACGAAGTCCGCGGCACCGACCCGGTGGTCTCCGTCCATGTCCGCCGCCTCGAGGTCCGTGCAGGTGGTTCGGCGCCTGAGCACCCACCGCGCCAGCGCCCGCTGGCGCTGCTCGGCGGCCAGCTCCGCCGCGTACAGGAAGAAGAGTGCCACCACTACCGTGCTCACGGTGATCCAGGCGGCCGCGAACGCGCGTCCGGGTACGGACGCGAAGCTCCGATCGCCGTACCCGAGCGTGGTCACGGTGGCGCACACGCAGTAGAAGGCGTCCACGGGGCGCATCCCTTCCACCTCCACCAGGAACGCCGTCCCGGAGACGAGCATCGCAGCCAGGAGCGCCGCGGCGGTGTAGAGCTTGTACCGGACCTTGTTGGCTTCCAAGGCGTGCAGCGCCCTGCGGTCGTCGGCGCGTCGGAGGTGGAGCGCGCGGAAGAGGAGCGCCTCCTGCTTCTCGACGAGGTAGTCGGCGGCCTTGCTGAGGAACGTGCCGACGAGGGCCACGCCGGCGAAGACGAAGGCGCAGGCGAGCAGCTTGGCGGCGTCGCTGGCCGGGACAAGGTCGCCGTACCCGACGGTGGTCATGGTGACCACGCAGAAGTAGAGCGCGTCCACCACGCGGCTCCCGGTGCGGTCGCCGGACATGTGGTCCATGGCAAGGTAGAACGCGATGGTGCCGGCCAGGAGGTACGCCAGCAGGAGGACGCCGACGAGCCGGAAGCTCGGCCGCGCGCCTCGCAGGAGCTCCTTGGGCTTGGGCGGCGCCAGCTGGGCGCCGGCAGCGCTGCCGCGCTGCAGGCTCGGGTCGTCCTGGCTCCGAGGAGCAGATTCTTGCGCCGCGTCGGTGGAAGGCGCCGTCCTGCAGCGCCGGAACCTTCTTGGCCCAGCTCCCGGAGGCGGCTTCGCGTGCCCGGCGTTAGGAGGACCGCGGCCGCCCTGTAATAGGGGCTGCTTCACGCTGTTCTCCACCATTTTTGCTGCTCCAAGACTTCACCGTCGCAAAGAAGGGAATCGGCGAGCAGAGGAGTAGAGAAGCATGCGAGGAGGTGATGCAGGAGTTGAGAGGATCGTGTTCGTGCTCGTGCTGATGAGTTGACAGTTGAGGATCCTCTGCCCCCAAGATTTCAGAGTTGCAGGAGTGATCCTCTGCCCCAAGATTTCAGAATCGCTTTGTTGCTTGGGTCACTTCCCAAAGCTCCACGTGTTGCTACATGTCACAGTCCAGCATCACAAAACTGGCTGGTGCATTCCTTAATATTGTCCGACTATATGTTTGGAGTAACTGTAGCACTTTTCGTTTGTATTTGGTAATTATTGTCCGACTATAGACTAACTAGGCTTAAAAGATTCGTCTCACACTTTTCAGCCAAACTGTGTAATTAGTTTTTTTGTTCACCTATATTTAATCTTCATGCATGTGTTAAGAGATTTGATGTGACGAAAAACTGTAGCACTTTTTGGATTCCTGAAACTAAACATGCCCTACTACTCTTCTTGGTTTGGGAAATAAGTACGCGTGCGTGGTTGCGTGGTTTCAATAATTGAGGCTGGGAGCATATCAATCCAGAACATTCGAGTTCCAGTATCCTACCGTTTCATCATTTCAAAATTGCGGCTGCAATCAAACAGAGGAAGGGAGACCGGACTGTTATTTGTCATGATGCATCGATCGGTTAAACAAATGACGTTTACAAATAACTCCCCTGATTGTTTGAAGTTATCAGCATGACTTATCTCCATGGTATACTATTTTTTTTTTCTTAGGCCTTATCTTTCTTAGGCCTTGTTTATAGATAGCTAAAATTTTTAACTCAACTTCCAAGTTTTTCCACTCTCTCCATCATATCACATTAAATATAGAAAAGACATATGTTCGGAGTATGAAATATAAGTAAAAAAATAACTAATTACACAATTTAGATGTATATTGTGAGACGATTCTTTTGAACCTAGTTACCCTATGATAGGATAATATTTACCACAAACAAACGAAACATGCTACAGTGTGCTATAGGAGTTCCAACAGTGCTTTTTGCAAATTTTTCTGACATCTAAATAAGGCCTTACAACGAAACAACCTAAATTGGCTTATCAGTATTACTTCCCCGTCCCATGATATAAGGCGTAACTATTTTTTATTCTTATCCCATGATATAAAGCATGCTCTATCTAAAGGCATATATATCAATACGCTAGTACTAGTGCTGAGAGATAGAATTAAATGTGTTTATTGGTTTTAAACCCGAGGTAGTTACGGCCTTATATTCAGGGACGGAGGGAAACCATAAGGCGAACAGCCGAACGAGTCACTGGTACCTGTAGAAGGATCTGAAGGAAGGAGTGTTTGATTTTAAATGAAGTTTAAAGCCATCGTTTTGGTGTAAGTAAAATCATTATTTATCTAAAGCTTAGAAGGTCAAAACATACGTTGTAATAACTAACAAGAAATAATAATAGTTTTATTTATTTATTTATTTGTAAAACAGAAAAGTAATCTTATGTTAGCCTAGTTATACACGGTGGACAGCCCCCAGAAGATTTCGCCATGGTTTACAAGACTCACATAGCACTTGCATCATTTGCGGCCATGAAAGAGAAAACAATAGACCACATCCTACTTGGTTGCTCTCTGAGTCATGAGGTATGGAAGTCGTGGACCAGAACACTATGGCTGTGCAGCGGGAGGAGGTGATGCCATGGTGGTGCCATGGTGGCTAAGGAACAAAAAGCTGGTGCCTAAGCCAACCCATCGAGGTTTTGACTACTTTTTTTTTTCTTCTTATACTTGGTTGTTTTGGAAGGAGAGAGGAAGGTGGCATTGATGGGAGTAAACTTTTACCATGGAAGGACAGAGGACAACAAATGGTAGGAGACGTCGCAGACAGGAGGAAACAATCATGTGAGGAGGTGAAAACAGTCATGCTCCTTGTCCAGATGGATTCAATGAGATGTTTATTAAAAAAATGTTAGAATATCATTTAGGGTGACTTCAGAAGACTTTTCCATGACTTTTGTCTGCATAACATTGATCTAACAAATATCAATTCTTCCTTTATAGCCCTGATCCCAAAGAAAGACAATCCAGAGAATGTCAATGACTATAGGCCCATTTCTTTAACAAATTATTCAAAGAAATGTATCACAAAGGTTCTTTCAACTAGGATGCAATCAGTGATTCTTGATCTTGTTCATGCAAACCGGTATGGCTTTATTAGAGGGAGGACTATCCAGGACTGCTTAGCATGGGCTTATCAGTTCTTGCATTTTTGTCATCATTCAAAGAAAGAGATAATGATTCTAAAGTTGGATTTCAAAAAGGCTTTTGAAAAAATTGAGCACCAATTCATTTTAGAGGTGCTCAAGCACAAGGGTTTCTCTCCTAAATGGATTAAGCTGGATTAAAAATATTCTTTCAAGTGGAACCACCTCCGTAATTTTGAATGGCATCCCTGGAAAGAACTTTAAATGCTTGAGAGGGGTGAGACAAGGTGACCCTCTTTCCTCCTACTTTTTGTTCTAGGTGCTGATCTACTGCAGACTTTGGTTAACAAAGCTTGGACTGATGGACTGATTGACCATCCCTTAAGTAACAATTTCCATGGTGATTATCCAATTGTTCAATATGCTGATGATACTTTGCTAATTCTTCGAGGAAATGATTCAACACTATCTAACTTGAAGAATATTATCAAGACCTTCTTTGAATCTTCAGGTGAACGGCCATAACGTTCTTCCAAATGTGGATCCACCTCTAGATGAAAAGATCAATCACTACATATACGAAAGTGGACGCGGTTGGTTGATATCCTCCTCAAGGCCTTATCAAGAAGGCCAACGAGGATGACCCCAGCGAGGAGGAGGAGGAGGGCGAGAAAGACGCCCGATGAGTGAGGAGGAGGAGGACAAGGACTAGGCCACCCGACACCTTCGTCTCTCTTTTTTTTATCAATTATTAATATATTATGTATTTTGTTTTTATGTTTTTATATATTATATCAATATATGAAATATTATATATATTAATGTTGCATGTTGTTTCCTCTATCCCAGATTCTATTTTGTTTCTAGTTTAAGAGCGATTAAAATTTAATATAGCCAAAACACTTGGTATTTTAATATCTATATGATGGTTACAATAAATATCGTTTAAATTTGATTCGAATCTAAACTTGAGCACCGTTCAATGTAAAATTTGTCAAAAATGAACAATTAACTGTCGCTTGTGGAGCGTCGAACCGGTGCTCGGGATTGGGTGCCTTGGAAAATGCGGTCACCTTTGAGTACCAAGGAGACAACCATTGGTTGCGATGAGGTTGTCGTTTTCCAAGAAGCCGTCTTTTGGGAATCGCCAATGCTAGTTACTATTTATACCCACCATCACCCTCATTCATTTGTTGAACATAACTTCTCTTCCGTACCCCTTTCACTAGAAGTCGGGTCACAGACACGCCGCCGTCGATGATCGACATGGCCGCCAACTGGAAGGAGATGAAGTTCGTTGTGGAGCGCCTCGGCGCCGCCATCATCAAGCTCAATAGCCTGGTCGACGAAGTTGGCCTGCCAAGGGTGAATTTGCCCTTGGAGGAGAAGGCCAACTTCTACGCCCTCTAGATTGACTCCCTGACCAATATCCTCGTTGAGGGGATACTGGCCAAAGCGGAGGAGATGGAGGAGGAGGCCGGGAAGTCGGCCGCCGAGGGAAGCCGACTAGGCGGGCAACCAAGAATGCCATGAAGGTGGCTTAGGTTCTTTTATATTAATTTATCAATTGCCTTATTTATGTGGATTTTTAAGATACAATATATTTGGTTTGTGTGGTTTGTTAATGAATCAGTTGTTTGTTAATCTGATGCATGTCAATCTGCTTTTTCTGTCGTTTGTTCTACTGTTTCCTTGTTTATCGGTTTAATATGATGCATATCAATCTTGAAATCGCTACTGGTTTTTATTTCATACCCAGCTGTCATCGATCTATGTTCTAGTATGCTCTATTGAACGGTCATTTCTTAATCGATGCGTGTCAATTTTCTTTTTCTATCATTTGTTTCACTGTTCCTTCCTCTTGAAATCGCTATCGGTCAGGAAGGCGGCAACAGTCTAGGTCGCTTTCTTTTTATCTATAAAGATACTTTAATCCTGGTGAAACCTTTTTACTGTACATTAACAGTGGAATACTGATCACTTAACCCTAGCCGTTGGATCCTAACCTACGGTCCACCTAGGCGTGTTTGATATGGGCCAATTTCTTGTGCTCGAGCCCGTGAGAGCCAACCTACCATGTTTGATATCGTTTTCTTGTTCCCCGACCCGGCTCCTGGGATGCAAAATCCATTCTCTCTCCTGGCTCGAGCCGCACGCTCGCGAGTTGCGTTTCTCCAGAGCCAGGCCGTGGCCGAGCTCCCTCGCGCGTCGTCTCACCTCCTCACCTCTTCTCGTTTCTCACGGTGGCGTCGGGCGGACCTCCATGGCGCCCACGATGGTCCTCTCGCACTCGCGGCGGGGTTGGGGCGGGCTCCCTCGCACCCGCGCTCGCGGCGGTGGGCGGGCGGACCTCCCCGTCCCCGTCGGATTCACCACGCTCGTGGGGACCGGCGAGCACAAGCTGCCGGAGCAGCGGGCGGGCCACCGTCGCCGAGCTCGGGGGGCCGGCGAGCACAAGCGCGGTAGGGGCGAGCTCGGGGCGGATCTCGTCGGCGGGCGTGGGCGTGAGCTACGCGGTGGCGGCGGGCGCGGCCTCTGCCGCCCACACCGCCGACCGGCTCACCGGTGGCGAGACGGCGGGGACCGCCGTTCGTTCCTCTTCTTCGTCGAGCGCCGCCATCGCCCGGCCGCGAGTCCGTCGGCCGCGAGTCCCCTGTATTGGGGAAGGTTGCTTCCATCGAATGCCGCGAGCTCGGGGGAGGCCCGCCCTCGCCCAGCGTCGGCGAGCACGGAGGAGGAGCCCGCCGCCGGTCATGCCCGCGAGCACGGAGGAGGGAGCGAAGGAGATCAACATGCCGGGTGTTCGATGAAATGCCAAAGAGGGGTACGGGGGTGGTAAGTCCACCAAATGCCAGGTGCAAGGTCACCCTATGCAGGCCTGGACGATATCAAACAAGAAAAAGGTTGAACCTGGCTTTAGGGGTACAAGACAATCAAACAAGGCTTTTGGCCCATGGCAGCCGGGCCAAGGCTGGCTTGGGCCTGGCTCGACGGCCAGGCCGCCCAGAGCCGCGATACCAAACACGCCCCTAGAGTCCCAGGGAGCTCCCATCGCACACCCTGTCCCAGAAAATTCCTCAATACACTCAATACACTCCATCGGAAAAGCCGTCGTGAGCTCCGCAAACGCCGGACGTCCTCGCCCGTCGCGGCCCGCCCGGCGTCCTCACCCGTCGTGGCCTCCTCACTCAGCTCCCGCGCAGGCGCTCCACCCATCGACGCTCCTCGCCGTCGTCCCCACCTCGCGGGCGCACAGGCAGTCCAGCCAACAACGCTCATCGCCGTTCCCTCGGCCATTCTCTGCCGGCCACACTCCTCGCCGCCGGCACCGTCGAATCTGCAACACTCGACACCGTCCAGCCTTGCGTCACCACTGCAGTGGCCGGGCAATACAACAGGGTAAACGCATGCCACACCGTCTACTCACAGATGGCTTACTCAATGATGACGCACACCAAGTGCTCGATGATATGTCTATACAACGATTTTCAGAATTTAAAATTCTCTTACAATTCAGGTGTCGTTGTATGGTGCCGCATGTGCAACATTACCGCATTTTTATCGCTTTTTTCCAAACATGATTTCTGATCCTACTCATCCTCTTGCAGGAGCAGAATACAATATCTGAAAGCCTTAAATGACAACATATCAAACCACCGGATAGGTATAAATTCCTGCTTACATGATTACTCCAATTATGATTTTCCAAAACTGTTGTGCAACGCCTACATTTTGTTTCCCTATTTCCTGAAAACCGACAACTACTAATGAAACTCTTAAATATTTATGAAACGCTTGCAACATAGTATATGTAGTTGCAGCCTGCCTAATCAAACAGTTATTATTCCTTTGATTCCATATTGTCCTGTGATACTATGCACCACTCTTGGACTGAAACAAATGGCACTGAACTCCTATTGCTTAAATATTTATGAAACGCTTGCAACATAGTATATCATGTATATGTAGTTGCAGCCTGCCTAATCAAACAGTGATTATTCCTTTGATTCCATTTTCCCTGTGATACTATGCACCACTCTTGAACTGAAACAAATGGCACTGAACTCCTGTTGCACTATTCCACATTTGTGTCCTGCAGACTAACATGATTTGTGGATCCTCTACTCATGATAGATGCACCTGCTCCATTTCTTACTACATAATGACTCTGCCAATGCTCAATGTAGCACCGTCACGATATGATAAGTTAAGTTGCAGCAGAATTCTTTTACAAAGCCTTCTGATTTAGTATTTGCAATTTTCAGTACAGCTGCTTGCCTAACAGACTCTGAGTATTCTACAATGACCACTGATATGTACTACCACTTCCTGTACAGATCAAACTTACATGGTTTTGCCAATTAAAGCAAAGAAACACAAAATCAGTTGCCAGATCAAACATATCTGTTGCTGTTTGTTAATAAGTTTTAATAAACTTGCAGAGACAGTCTTGCTGTTCATGCGACGGTTTCTTCATTTGCTTCCTTCAACACCAAGTTCAGCCGTTTCTTTATTTCATCAAAATGACCGTTGTTTCTGATGCAGATTCCTAAGAGGAAAGAAAAGCTATTCAATTATATGTTTTTTGTGCCAACAACTCCAACTTTGCCCAGTACTTTCATAAATATAGCATCAGCAGTTGTTGACATACCTTTCCATCTTATTGTGCTCCTTCACTTCTTGGATTTGTATCAACTCATTTTGCTGCTAAAATTGGGTGTTCATTTTATACCCGCGTGAAGCGCGGGGGCTCTGGCTAGTTTTTATTAGTTATCTAGTATTTTTATGTGTTTGTAAGATACTATATATTGTCCAATGAATGAATCATTTATTATTCTGATATGTGTCAATCTTCTTTTTCTATCATTTGTTTTACTGTTACTTCGTCTTGAAATAGTTATAGGTTCTTATTCAAACCCAGCAGTGTTCTCTTTCCACCGAGATCACTGCTGGGCAACGATTCAACCCGGTAGTAATCTAAATCTTCACTGCCGGTTATGGCTGGGTCCATAGATTTTCTGATTTTCCCGCGCCTGAACTAGTCATCACTACGGGTGGACTGAATTCAGCGGCGGTGATGCGGCTTGAGTGATGAATGAATCTGTATTAGTGAGAGATTCCTAGTGAGGGGCTCCATCAAGGATTAGGGGGAAGCTTGCGCGCTTCTCGATACCTTGTAAATATTGCCAGGGTCATCGCCAGAAGTTTGCATCTCTATCGCCCTTTTCCTTCCGCATTTATATTTGCTTCCTTGGTTATGTGCTTTACTTTCTTAGTTGATAGACTTAGTTGATAGGATTGGAACCTAGATTGCATAACTCTTTTTGCGGTAGAGATAGCAACATACCTAGCAAAACCATAGTTCCACATGGAGATAGTTTACTTTCTTACAATAGGTTTTGATTAGGTAAAGTTAGAGGCCATAATTACAAGTAGATTTTTAAGTTGCCTAATTCACACCCCCCTCTTTGGCATCACGATTCCCTTCACCATCCTAATCATCTCCATACATGCTCAATCCTCATGACAACCAATTGTTAACAAACCCTAAGCAAATCTTAAATTAGAAACATCTATTCAATACACATATTGAATCCATCGAAATCATCACCATACTTGCATAATCCTCATCAAAACCATGATTACCAAATCGTAACCAAACTCTAAAAAACTAAAATCATAGATATCTATTTAATATACATACCCTAAATCATGAGAAAGAATCAATTAGAAACACTAAATTAAAAATATCAAATACACATGAACAATATTTCCAAAAAGGTACACATGCACTATAGAGGGAGTCATGCACACTTGCACTAAAGAAACAAAAATTGATTAAGCCAAATGACAAAACGAATGAGATAAGAGAGAGATGGAGTCATACCTATGGCATAGGACCAATGAAATCCAAGATCCAAATCCAAACTACATGAAATCGATGTGGAGGAGGGAAGAAGAGAGAGCTGAAAGGGAGAGCAGGAGCTCACGGGCACGCCTAGAGTGAGAAGAGGGAGGAGAGAGGGAGGAAAAAGTGCTGGTGGAGCCATTTGATATCACTTTGTCGCGCCAGCCACACCCGCGTGACAAGGCGGGCCCCATGTACCACCACACGAGCTCTGGTCAACAATCGATGCCACTATGGAGCTCATTGTCATACCAGCGCATGTTGCCACGACAGTGGCGTGACCAAAGGGATATGCCGTGCACATACTTTTCGGGGGGGGGGTAATATTAAAATATTAATTAAAAAGGGTTAAATTGAAAAAGGTTTTTTTTTGGTTTGTGGCCATTACAATTTTGAGAGTTTGGAATAATAGCATTACTATTCATCTATTTTGAAACATGCCATTACAATTCTTCCTCGGCTTAAATCATGCCATTTATACGTATTCGACACTATTGGGCTCACACATAGGTGACTAAAGGTTACAATAATCTCATGCGTCCTAAAATAGCCTTGTTGTATCTCTCACTCCACTAGCTGACGTGTGGGACCCAGACATCAGTTTCTTCCTCATCCTCCATCTGGTGTCAATGTCTACCCAGGCCAAGGACGGCGAGCTCAGCTTGCTTGTCCAGCCAGACATTGTACACCGGCTAGAGGTTGAAGAAGGAGATGATGTGTGGCCCCCACAGGTCAGTGAGTGAGTGGAGAGACACAACATGGGTAGTTTAGGACATACGAGAATACAATGACATTTAGTCACCTGCGTGTGGGACTAACGGTGTCGATGTGTATAAAATGGCACGATTCAAGCTGTGGAAGAATTATAATGGCATGTTTCCAGATAGATGAATAGTAATGTCATTTTTGCAAACTCATAGAATTATAATGGTCTTAATCCAAAAAAAAACTAAAATAAAAAATCCATAGATTCTCTCTTTCTTCTCACGTATTATACAAAACCTAGAGTGAATTGCTTGCTTGAGGCTCTAAACTAATTCAAATCAAAAAATGGTCACCATAAAGTCTCATAACTTCTCGAGATCTAGAATTCTCATTTAGAGAGTTTCTTCATCCGAGGGCGCTTACAAAATTTAAATTTCAAATCTGAGACATTCAAATGTAGTTGTTGCATCACAAGATGATTTCAATCAAAAAGTTATCAACTACAAAGTTTCATTACTTTTCTAGATCTATAACTTTTCGTTTAGGAAGTTTCTCCATCCAAGGTCATTTGAATAATTCAAATTTTAAATTTTTTTAAATTCAAACGTAGCTTTGCATAACATGATGATTTTAAATTAAAAAGTTGTCAACTAGAAAGGTTCATGTCAAGATCTACAAAGTTTATTTGGGCCATTTGTTCATCGATATAGTGGTATTAACATTGTTCATAAATCTTATATATTTCTCTTCTACTTTCAAAGCAAACTATGAGAGGATATGAGAGAGATGTAGATTTTGTGAACAACGTTACTAATGTTTTGTCAAATGAAGAAATGACCAAAACAAACTTTGTTGATCTTGAGTACTCCCTCCATCCCAAATTATAAGTCGTTTGACTTTTTTTTGGCTCCAAGTTTGACCATTCGTCTCAAAAAAATTTGTGCAAATATTGTCAAATTCAAGTCATTCTTTAAGAACTTATACTAATAAAAAGAAAGCCGCGGCAAAAAAAAGTGATATTTTGGACAAATTTTTTTAATAAGGCAGTGGTCAAACTTGTTGTCAAAAAAGTCAAACGACTTATAATTTGGGATGGAGGGAGTAGTTATTAAACTTTGTAGTTGAAAACTTTTTGATTTGAACTCGTTTAAAACCTCAAAAAATGCTTTGAAAAACTAATCTACTGAAAAAAAGCACTCGGCAAAATGTGTCTTTGCCGAGTGCCAAAAAAAGAACACTTGGTAACACTCGGCAAAATACATCTTCGCCGATTGCCGTAAAAGATGTATTTTGCCGAATGCTGGTCGTTTTTTTTTTTTTTTTCTATGTGTTTTGATTTGGCGATCGATATAGACCAACTTTGCCGAGTGCGGATAAATATACATTTGGTAAAGATGGCGACACTTTCGGTAAAGACCAAGGTTCAGTAGCTTATACTAAGGCCAGTCTCAATAGGAGTGTCATGGTAGTTTCATTTGCATTAATTAGACTGCCACATAGACACTTTTGAAGACATGACGGTGTATTTAAGAGGAGAGAGAAGAAATGAGTTTTATCTAGATGAAACTCTTTTGACACGAATACCAACTATGTCCGAGTCATGAAATTAATGTCCTATGAAACCACAAATTTTTTTCGAAAAGGACGACAAAAACTTTGTCGCGGTTTCTATTAGTCGAATAAAGAAAAAGGCAAGTGTCAGCTCAGTTTTTGACCTAGGAAACCGGGCGGAAAAACCATACAACCGTGGAGGGTACCCTACTCCACCTGCACACCTAGGTACCAAGTCAACTCAACTCGCGCCACAACTAGCGCCCACTCAACTCTCTGCTTGGTCAGATTGGGACATCGACACAAGCCTCAACCCCTCGGTCGGATTGGGTCATTAACGCGAGCAACCACTTGACACCAACTCACACAACACAACTAAGCGACTCTTCATTGAGAGTAAGAGTTTCATTCAAATTTCATTTTATTTTATATGATATGACAATCAAAAAAATAACGCAATGAAACTCACCACTAAGCCCGGCTAATGCACAACGTTTGGTGGAGGAAATGAATTGAGACTGCATGGTCCTAGTGCATGCAGCCTTGAATTACTTAATACGCAACCACCAAGCGCTACGTATGCTGGGGAGACAACCCCGTGAGCCGAGCCATTCGTCGTGGTGTCCTCATTCTAGCTACAAGGAGGCCGTTGATGTACAAAATTGCACAACTTTGATGTACAAAACTGCACAACTTTGATGTACAAAATTGCACAACTTTTCAACGAAGTAGTACAGCTTTAGTTTGGCTCATTTCTCTATTCGAGATTTAAAAAATTCAACGGGCAAATAAAAGAGCTGAGGTCTTGAGCAGGACCAAGTACCACTAGGACATGCAATAAATTGACGATGAAGAGGTCCATTATTGTTGTGGAGAAACAGCGGAAGAGATACACCATTAATGCTAAAAAAAAGAGAGAGATATGAACCAATGACTAAGACCATGACTAGCTCATCTCTTGACTCGAAGTCACGGTCACCCAAACTGAGCCAGTCATCAACAAACAAAAGGGAGAGCAGAGTAGCCAGAGGGATTGGATCTCGCAGTGCACCGGCCATATGAGAAGCATTGTTTTCTTACCAATATACTGTATTCTCCAAAGATGGCTTGCGCGAGCTCATCAGCCCCCTTGTATTCTCTCTCTTTCTTGTGCCTCTTGTTGGTGCTATGCCTGCACGTACCTTCATCGTCATCGGTTTCATTCAGCTACAACTTCAGCAACTCAACCGCTGATGACCCCTGCGGTCTCGACATCGTGTGCCATCCCGACGCCGAGTTCTTCAGAGGCAGAGGTATCGAGCTGACAACGAACCTCCTTTCCGAGTCAATTAACAACAGCACAGGTCGGGTGTTGTACAAGTATCCAGTGCCGCTGTGGAATGAAGACACCGGCGAGGTAGCAAGCTTCACCACAACTTTCTCCTTCAACATCACCCCGACGAACAACAGCCAGTACCTGCAGTGCCAGAACTGGTCATCTCGAACGGGTGACGGGATCGCCTTCTTCCTCGCGCCTTGGCCTAATTACCTGAGCAGCAGCGGCGACGGCGTCCTGCCCAATGCAGCGTTTGGCGGGTTCCTCTACCTTTTCAACAGCAGCAACTATCTGAAAGCAACGGGTGACGGTCGGGTTGTTGCCGTTGAGTTCGACACCTACTCTGCCGGTAATAACTGGTGGGACTGGAGCACCGGCGGCCAGCACATCGGCATCGACGTCAACTCCATCATGTCCGTGGCGACCACACGTACACCGGGGATGAACAACCTCACATCCCCCTTCACCAAGGCCGCCGTCATCAGCTACAACAACGTGACCAAGAACCTAACCGTCGATCTCCATATCAACGGCACCTCATACCGCGTCAACGCGACCGTCAACATTACACAAAGCTTGCCCAAGACAGTGGCCGTCGGCTTCTCGGCATCCACCGGAACCTGCGTCGAGCTACACGAGCTCCTGTCATGGTCCTTCAACTCCACACTCGAAGGACCCAAGGCGAAGGCGGTCAAACCGGAGCCCTCGGAGAAATTACTACTCCGGGTACTAGTTCCTGTGGCATCTCTCCTTGTTTGTGCTGCAGCTGCAGGCGTGGGTCTTCTTCTATGGAGAAAGATCCGTGCAAGAAATGGCCAGCCACACCAAGGGGCCGACAGCGAGGAATCCGATGAGCCAAACGACGGTGAGGCTGCCGCCTTCGAAATGACCGTGGCCGGGCCAAGACGTTACCACTACCGTGATCTCGCCGCTGCAACCGGCGGATTTGCGGAGGAGAATTTGCTCGGGCGAGGGGGGTTTGGCAGCGTGTACCTGGGCAGTCTCCCTGGTTCTAACGAGGACGAGGATCAAGAACAGCAGCAGGTAGCCATCAAGAAGTTCTCATCAGAGTCATCGTCTCAGAGCCGGAAAGAGTTCGAGGCCGAGGTAATGATCATAGGCCGTCTTAGGCATCGCAACCTTGTGCGGCTGCTAGGCTGGTGTGATAGCCGCAGAGGTCTCTTGCTCGTCTACGAGCTCATGCCCCAAGGAAGCCTTGATAAACACATCTACGGCACGGACAGAATCTTAAATTGGCCCGAAAGGTAAAACATGTTGCATCCCTGTCCTTGTTTTATAGAACTATTACTACTACTAATTTTATTCAGAAGCACGTAGAATACATATCCATTGCCTACTATTTTTACACAAGCTATATATAGGACGACTGATGGCTAGATGTTTCTGAATTTTATGATTTACCATTTTTCTGTATGTTCTTTAGATAAAGGGATTTTTTTCCAGTCCCTTTTTTTTTTCTATATGTATCTTGTGAATATTAAGGTGAAAGGTCCTCAACGAAATTACTAATAGTAAGATTTTGCATGAACGCATTCAGTGGTATTTACTAACCACAAAGTCGTACAAACCTATGGTGATATTTGATATTTTAATTTAATATTAGGTACAGGATCATTTTGGGATTAGGCTCAGCGCTGCACTACCTTCACCGGGACTGGGACCAACGCGTTGTGCACGGTGACATCAAGCCGAGCAATATCATGCTTGACTCGTCCTACAACGCCAAGCTGGGAGACTTCGGTCTCGCACGCCTCGGTGACCATGGCACCGGCCCACAGACGACAGACCTGGTGAAGGGCACCATGGGTTACATCGATCCAGAGTTCGTCAACACGCACCGCCGGAGCACGGAGTCAGACATCTATAGCTTCGGCGTCGTCCTGCTTGAGATCGTCTCCGGCCGGCCACCCGTCGATCGCCGGGATCCGTCTTTCTCGCTGCTCAAGTGGGTGGAGACCTTATACTGCCAAGCCGTTGGCCGCGTCCTGGACGCTGCTGACGCACGGCTGCGGGGAGACGAAGCCCACGACCGGCAGATGGAGCGCGCTCTGCTCGTCGGGCTATGGTGTGCGCACCGTGACCCCGAGCAGCGCCCATCCATCGCGGAGGCCGTGCAGGCCCTGCAGTCCGAGGACTGCAAAGTGCCGGCGCTCTCGTTACACATGTACATCAAGCTGGCGACATCGCCATCTGCTGGCACCGTTGCCTCCTCCACGGGCGTCGACTCTGGTGTCTCCGGCAGCTCCTTCTCTAGCGGCGTCCGCTCGGCAAACACTGCTGGGACGACGACAGGCTCGTCGGAATAGTTTGGAAATTTATTAGCGGTTACGCCACCGCACTCAATTGTGTCCAGTTTAACTAAAAAGTTGCTTTGTCGCTGCTCCCAGAGTCCCAGGTAGGAGTCTACATGTATAATGTATTATAATGTACGGTATGTAATTGATCATTCTCTGATGATTCTAGTTAAGTATTTTTCCCGCTTCACAATAATATCTCTGTTTGCTATGGCTGTGCTTTCTACTCTACGTATGTATTGGCAGACGAAGCAAGTTTCAGCTTCCTTTTCTTATTATCTATCCTGGATCGGTTTACCGTATATTTGTTAGATGGCAACTATGGTTATTACTTTTTACATTTTTTTTATCAGAACAATTGCAGGAGCTCTGTGTCTCAATTAAGACGAAAGAAATCATGTTTAACCAAAATAGATGCCAAACACAGGGCACCTAAAAAGCTAACCACTGTTAAGTAAATAGGCAATTTTCAGATTAATTCCATCAAATAAATCATGATTAAAAGATCTACTAGATAGAGCAAGTAAAGCATACTAGCATAACATGAATACATAACGCGAGATCATAGCATAGCATAATCGCATATCATAGATCATGACAACGGTGTAAACAGAACTAGCATACCGGATAGATTGGATTGATTTGAACATGACTAACATAAAGATTGGATCCGAAGAATACCGACCGGGCGTTGATGACAACTTGATGGAGAGATTCAAAGCGCGGCCGAAGTTCCTCCAGGTCGCCGTCGCTATCGTCGATCGGTTCTTCGTTGAAGACGTTGTCGACGAAGAAGGGGCGCTGGGCGGTCCTCCAGCGTGTCCTTCTCGGTAGACAAGCCGTGACGAAGATTTGGGAGCGATCGCGAAGAGCGCTTCCCAAAAACCTTATTCGCCTTCTCCCGGTGCAGGATCGCGAAGACGACGGTTCCGGAGACCTGCTCGCCCGGTCGCTAGTGCACGCAAACGATCGGGCTGGAGACTTGGCGACGGCGGCGGCGCCAGCCGAGAAGAGGCAAAAGCTCTAAGCTTTAGATTGGATACGTTTTTAGCGTGGCGGTGGTGCGCTTATATAGTCCGGGTGAACCGACCTCGTGACACACAATCACGATCTAAACCGGTTAGGACTCTACCGTTCGTATTTGATTAGAACTCTCGCAAACCAAAAGACCAAAAAACGAAACGCAAAGGAGACCGCGCCCCGCAAGGCGAGGAGCCGGATTTCGGAAGACCATTCACGCGCATGTCGTGCGCCCGCGCCTTCGCCAGGCGAGGCGAGGCGAGGCGAGCGAGCGAGCGCGGCGCGTGTGGAGTTCCCTTTCTCCTTCTTACACTAGACTTGAGAAGGTAGGAACAACTTCCGTATATAAGTTGGTCCTCTCCACCTTCCATAAGCAATGTGGTACTAAAGGATTCCACTACTCCCTCCTTTCCATATTCATGAATGGGCCTTTGAGATTTCTTTAGGAATTTCAGAATTTGTTATTGGGCCAAGCCCACTTAACATTTAAATTCCAACAATCCCCCCGGATCTCAAATACCCATTAAGAGATTTTGCCTGTTCGCTACCGTTTGATATACTAGTGTTTGCGAGAGACCTGTTAAGTTGAACTTCCGCCTAGAACTTCAAGCTACACCTATCCACAACTTGAACAATGGACTACGCCTTGAATTGCAAGTTTTGTGCGAATAAGCTTTGCTCAAAGCCAAACTAGTACTTGGCCGCCAAGTAGCCTTTCCCCGTGGGTGGAGCATATACGTCATACTCCTCGGTCTCTTCATGAGCTTACTAGAGATCACCCAAGTCTCATAGACTGCGACGTTTAACAGTCGAACTCATATAGGTATGCCCTTTCAAGAATGCTCTGTAGGACAGCATCTTTACTTATAAAGTCAATAGGACATATTAAGGCATTCTTGCCAACCTACCATACAGAGCCTCTTTGCTCTTGAGAGTATTGCATCTTCACATAGAGAGGGTTTATTAGTTTACTCTCCTCAGTTTACCAATAGCTTGTTTTTCCTGTGTCCTTAGTCACGGGATCTCCAATCAAAAAAGTTGGGTTACTACTACTGAAAAACTCATATGGGTCTCATACCCATCTCCCTAGATGCAATTTCTATCACATTACGTGATAGTCCTTTAGTAAAGGGATCGCGGGTTTTTTTATGCCATACGTATATAGGATACAGTTATTACTCCGGAGCTTCTCAATTTCCTGACAGTCTTCAAACGTCTTTTAACGTGTCTTGTTGACTTTGAATTATCCTTTGCACTATTCACTTTAGTGATCACTGTTTGATTATCACAGTTCATAAGGATAGCCGGTGCTTGGTTTTTCAACCACCCAAGAAGTCGGACAAGAGCTCACGACCACTCGCCTCTGCAGATCTTTGTTTCTAAAGCGATAAGTTACGCTTCCATGGTTGACTTAGTCAAAATAGTGCATTTACAAGACCTCCATGACACTGCGCCACCTCCAAGAGTAAATACATATCCACTTGTGGCGTAGATTTGAGCAATATAAATCCAGTTGGCATCACTATATCCTCTAGCAATTTGGGTGCCCGAGAATAGTGAATTCCATAGCTCATTGTACCTTTAAGATAGCACAAGACTCTTTCTAGTACATGCCAATGATCATCACCCGGGTTGGACATATACCTACTCAATTTGCTCACAGCAAAAGAGATGTCTGGTCTGGTTGCATTCGCTAGATACATGAGTGAACCAACAATCTGAGAGTACTTGAGCTGATCTCTAGTACGCTTCTTATTCTTTCGCAATGTCACACTAGGATCATAAGGTGTTGGAGAAGGCTTTCTATCCATAAAGCCAAAACGACTCAGGACCTTCTCAACATAGTGAGATTGCGATAAAGTAATCCCACTCTCTTCCTTAATTAGCTTAATGTTTAGAATTACATCAGCCTCTCCTAGATCTTTCATATCAAAATTCTTTGACAAGAAAGACTTGACCTCATTTATAACATTCATGTTTGTACCAAAGATTAGAATATCATCAACATATAAACATAATATAACAGATTCGCCCCCACCATGTCGATAATACACACACCTATCAGCTTCATTAACAATATAGCCGGCATTAGTTAACGTAGTATCAAACTTCTCATGCCATTGTTTAGACTTCAATAATTTACACACCTTCTGCTCTTCACCTTTTACTACAAACCCATCAGGCTGATCCATATAGATCTCCTCATCCAACTCTCCATTAAGAAAAGCTGTCTTTACATCCATTTGATGAATGATCAGACCATATGAGGCAGCCAAGGATAGTAGTGTTCGAATAGTGGTCATTCTAGCAACAGGCGAGTAAGTATCAAAGAAATCTTCTCCTTCCTTTTGAGTATAGCCCTTAGCTACAAGACGAGCCTTGTACTTATCAATAGTACCATTAGGTCTAAGCTTTTTCTTGAACACCCACTTACAACCGATTGGTTTATAACCAAAAGGTAGTTCTAAAGCTCCCAAGTTCCATTAGAAAGAATCGAGTCCATCTCACTACGAACGACTTCTTTCCAATCATCGCATCACGGAGATGCATATGCCCTGAAATAGAGGTGGGAGTATCATCCACAAGGTACACAATGAAATCATCACCAAAAGATTTTGCAATCCTCTGTCTCTTGTTCCTCACAGGAACTTCATTGTCATCCTTCTCAAGTGGTTGCTCAAACGACTCAATAGGAGACTCGATAGGTATAGTAATTTCAGGAGCTAATTCAGTGGAAAACTTAGCAATGCTATGCATATCTTTTATAGGAAATATATTCTCAAAAAATGTAGCATCACGAGATTCAAAGATAGTATCAACATGCATATCAGAAACTTCAGATTTTACTACTAAAAATCGATAGGCAATCTTTGTTGTGAGCATATCCAAGAAAGATACAATCTACCGTCTTTGGTCCAAGCTTACGCTTCTTATTGATTGGAACATTGACTTTCGCCAAGCATCCCCACGTGCGCAAGTATGAAAGTGATGGTTTCCTTCCAACCCATATCTCATATGGTGTTGTCTCTTTATTTCGTTTGGTATTCTATTCAGGACATGACTCGCAATCAATATAGCTTCCCCTCACCATGCCTTAGATAAACCACAAAAGTGTCTAACATGGCGTTAACCAAGTCGGTCACAGTGCGATTTTTTCCTCGGCAACCCCGTTGGATTCGGGCGAATAGGGAGGTGTCCTCTCATGAATAATACCATGTTCCGCACAAAACTCATCAAATGTTATAGGAAAATATTCACCACCACGATCCGACCTTAGACGTTTAATTTTCCTTTCTAGTTGATTTTCAACTTCAGCCTTAAAGATTTTAAAGTAGTCTAATGCCTCATCTTTAGTTTTCAGCAAGTAAATATAGCAATATCTAGAAGCATCATCAATTAACGTCATGAAATATCTCTTTCCACCTTTAGTCAACACACCATTCATCTCGCATAGATCAGAATGTATGAGCTCTAGAGGTGCCAAGTGTCTCTCCTCCTCCGCCTTGTGAGGCTTTCGAGGTTGCTTAGATTGCACACAACTATGGCACTTAGAACCTTTGGCAATGATGAAATCTGGAATTAACCGCAAGCTAGATAAATGTGACATCAAACCAAAATTCATATGACATAAACGAGAATGCCAAACACTAGAATTATCATCAATTGTGCCACAAATATGATTGATCGACTTATTATTAAAATCGACAAACTTAGGCGGAACAAGCCTCCGCAATCATAGCCTTTACCAATAAATTGTCCATGCTTAGACATAACTACTTTATTGGACTCTAACACTACTTTAAGACCATCTCTTAACAAAAGAGAAACGCTAACAAGGTTCTTTGCGAATAGTAGGGACATGCTGCACGTTCTTGGTACACGATCTTCCCGAAGTAAACTTCAGATCTACCGTGCCAACACCACGAACGAAGCATGTGATCCATTCCCCATCGGGACGGAGGAACCTTGGAGCCCCCGATAAGAAGAGAACAAAGAGATGTCAAGACATACGTGAATGTTAGCACCGTATCAAGCCACCAACTAGGTGATTGAAATACCGAAAAACAAAGTAGGAAGATTACCATACCCGTCATCGGCATTGGTTGCGATCCACGAGGTTGACCTTCTTCTCTTTACGGTCCGCACGCCGAGGACACTCCTTAGAAAAATGGCCAAGATCACCACAAGTGAAACAAGGCATCTCGGACTTGTCCTTCTTCTTCTTCTTGAAGGTAGTAGTAGCTTTAGCATTGAAAGGTCTTTGCCTTTTCCCCTTTCCTTTGTTCTTGCCTTTAAAGTTTTTCTGGCGGACAAAGTGGGCGCTACTTTCCTCGTTCCCTTCTCGGTATGATCTTTAGCCCGAGCTTTCTCCTCAACATCTAGAGATTGAATCAGGTTTTCAACCGATATCTTCACTCTCTTATGCTTGAGGCTTGTGGCAAAGTTCCTCCATGAAGGAGGTAATTTGGCAATAATAATACCGACCACAACTTCATCGGGTATAACATACTCAAGGAGTTCAAGTTCCTTAGCCAAAGGTTGTATCTCATGAGCTTGAACGACTATAGATTTGTTTGCAACCATCTTATAGTCATGAAAGCTCTCCACGATGTACGAGTTGTTTGCCCCGCATCCGAAGCACCATAGGTAGTGTTCGGGATAATCCCACATAGCTTTAGCTTTTATAGTGCATCACACGGCATCATAGATATGATCCCGATATCACATTGCGCACGGCCTCCCACAAAGATTTCAGTGGCCTTTCCGAATTTATTCTGATCTTCATCGAAAAGGTCTCTCTCGGGTAAGCCATCTTTGACCCGAGTAAAACATCCATGGCAAGAAGCCAATCTGTGACCTTCTGCACCACCTCTTAAAGTGCTCACCGAGAGAATTTCTCCCGCCTCGAGCATCAACAAAACTAGCCATTGAACTGGAAAAGACCTATAATAAGGTTTTTGGATTGTTAAGTAAATAGGCAATTTCCGATTAATTCCATCAAATAAATCATGATTAAAAGATCTACTAGATAGAGCAAGTAAAGCATACTAGCATAACATGAATACATAACGCAGATCATAGCATAGCATAATCGCATATCATAGATCATGACAACAAGGTGTAAAAGTAACTAGCATACCAAATAGATTGGATTGACCGAACATGACTAACATAAAGATTGGATCTGAAGAATACCGACCTGGCGTTGATGACAACTTGATGGAGAGATTCCCGAAAGCAAAGCCGAAGTTCCTCCAGTCGTCGCCGTCGTTTGTGCCGATCGGTTGTCGTTGAAGACGTTTGTCGATTTAAGACGGCGCTGACGGTCCTCCGCGTGTCCTTCTCGGTAGACGAGCCGTGACGAAGATTTGGGAGCAGTCGCGAAGAGCGCTTCCCAAAAACCTTATTCGCCTTCTCCCCGGGATCGCGAAGACGACGGTTCCGGAGACCGCTTCGCCCGGTCGCTAGTGCACGCAAACGATCGGCCGAGACTTGGCGACGGTGGCGCAGAAACAGAAGAGGCAAAAGCTCTAAGCTTTAGATTGGATACGTTTTAGCGTGGCCGGTGGTCCAAGCTTATATAGTCCGGGTGAACCGACCTCGTGACACAATCACGATCTAAACCGGTTAGGACTCTACCGTTCGTATTTGATTAGAACTCGCAAACCAAAAGACCAAAAACTGAAACCGCAAAGGAGACCGCGCCCCGCAAGGCGAGGAGCCGGATTTCGAAGACCATTCACGCAGCGCATGTCGTGCGCCCGCGCCTTTCGCCCCGCCCCCGCCCGCCCGCCCCGCCCGCGAGGCGAAGCAGCGTGGCGTGTGGAGTTCCCTTTCTCCTTCTTACACTAGACTTGAGAAGGTAGGAACAACTTCCGTATATAAGTTGGTCCTCTCCACCTTCCATAAGCAATGTGGTACTAAAGGATTCCACTACTCCCTCCTTTCCATATTCATGAATGGGCCTTTGAGATTTCTTTAGGAATTTCAGAATTTGTTATTGGGCCAAGCCCACTTAACATTTAAATTCCAACAACCACATGCTCCCGTGACACGGCCAGAGGAGAACACAAACGCTATGGAACATAAACGTGAAGTTGTGTTCTAGGAAAAACAAAGAGCATGGTAGTATAGAAGCCAAGAACACCAACTTTCCCTAGCGGCATCGCACACTACCCATCCTACGACATTGGCCCAAGCAAGAGGCCCCTACATATCATCGTTGCCAAGCTTCATATCGCCAAGAATAACTTTGACTCTCTATTTCGATCCCACACCTCGCTCTAAAGTAGAACCCGCGGGGGTGGGGAGGGGCGGGCTTTAAGCCTCGTGTAATCATTATCAAACCACGTTCTTGCCGCAAACGGCTTAGACTTCATGCTACAAGAGACCTACCTCCACCGTCGGCTAGGGGCGATGAAAAGCTAAGAGCAACCACTAAAGGCGACATCGAAACCACATTGAATTTCCAAACAACGACGCCTTTTTAACAAGGATGCAACATCGATGATGTCATCATCACTTGTCCTAGAAATTGACCTACCTTTCAACCTTGGAAGACAATGCTAGAGGGAAACAACACCCCTAAGAGGGTAAGGCGCCTCACAGCGTCACAGTTGCCAAAAGCTGTCGGCCAAGGAGGCCTCTAGCACAAATGTCGGACCAAGATGTCCCCGCCAAAGCATTTGTCGGGACCAATACGCGGGGTGAGGAGAAGGGCGTATTAATCGTTGATGATCCGACAATTATCTATGGCGGGAAGAGTGGCTAAGTTTGGCCCGGTGATTGGGCTTGTATTTCTCTATTGGGCTCTTATTAGCAGTAGTCTTCTAGTCGGCCGTAAGGCCAGTTTGAGTCGGCCCGTTGGCCTTGTATCCGGCCATCGCAGTGTCTAAGCAGGCGACGATGGTTTTCGACCGACAACTTTTATGAACTCGGAAATCAAATCCTGTGTTGCTTAGTTCCAACTTTTCCCCATTTCGCATTACATGCCCCCGCTCCCCATTTCTATGCTCAATCTACCCTAAATTCCTTCCAATCCAGTTATCCAAGGACAACCTGATCCGGGTTGTTACAAGCATTGTTGTCCTTGTCCTGCCGCCCGTGCGGAAGCCCCTTAGTCATCGAGACATTGGCGGCACGCAAAGGCATACAACCGCGTCGTCACAACCCATTCCAACCGGGGAATGCACGGAAACTGAACCGACTATCGCCGACGCATAACACTGCGCTCCAAAAAATGGTAAAGCATCTAAAGTTTGACCAAAATTATAGAATTATAAAGATTTGTGACATGAAATAGGTATACTATGAAAAAAAAAATACTTGAAGAATACAATCATACTTAGTTGGTATCATAAATGTCATTATATTACCATATAAATTTGGTCAAGATTGAGATGCTTTCAGATTTACGTTTCATCATGTATGATTGTTGTCGGTTTGATCGGCTCACTATACAAATCCTGGCTCCGCCCCCTGCTATACCGATGAACGCGGGAGGCCATGGAAATTGCTCAACCATGGGTAGGCTCTTCAGGGTGGTAGGGTGGGTGGTGCAAATAAGACCAGAGACAGTGGCACATGCCACAGAGGGAGAGAGTGCTACGATAGACAAGAGGCAGGGTGTGGATACTACAACTAGCAGCCCCAATGTGTGGTGTGGACACTGCAAGCATTACTTGCAGCCTCCATTTAGAGGTTGAGGTTCTAGAGCCCTGTATGTGTTGAGATTCTGGACCATTGACGCGTTCTGGATCGTGATCAATGCGGGCGACGACCGCAGAGACAATGACTTTCCAGCATATTTAACACAACAAAACTAGTACTATAAAGTTATCGAATTGGTATTCTTATAGAGAGGCATTCTTAACCCTTAATATTATGGTTTTGTGATCGGTTTATTGTTATCTAGTTGCAAAGGTTCAGAACCGCCAGAAACTAACACCTTTCTGTCAACAACATTTGCTTAGTTATTTTTATTGGTGTTGGCCACACGTATTGCTTTCTCGGTATCTCATGGCTCTTGCACTTTTCAGTATCGATAGGTATTTTGTTGTTATTGATGAGGTATGGGAGCTTCAAATTTGGGAAACAGTATAATTGGCTCTCGTTGAGGGCAGTTATGGATGTAGAATAATCATTACTACTCGTAAAATCTGAAGTTGCCAAAGAAGCTGATGGCCTGATGGGATTTTACCCTGTCGCTCCAGCTGATGGCCTGATGGGGTTTACTCTGTCGCTTCCAGCGAGCCACGATCAGCGAGGTCGACGCCGGCAACTAGAGGCCAAACGTGGGAACGCGGCAACTACAGCTGGGCCCTCCTCTCCGCCTGGCCGTCGTGGCCGACGAATCGCTGATCGCGCGGGGAATTGAAGCGGCCAGAGGGTTTTTTTTTTAATTTTAAACCTTTTTAATTAATATTTGAATATTATTCCTTTAGAAAAAGTACATGGCAGATCACCTTTGGTCACGCCAGCGCGCCTGACATGATAAAACCACTCTGCCCCGCTACATGCGTTGGCACGATAGGAAGCCGATAGTGGCATCGATTGTTGACGGAGCTCGCGTGGCGGTACATAGGCCAACCTTGCCACATCATGTGGCGCGACAGGCTTGTTGGGCGGTGTGGCTAGCGTGACAGAGTCATATAAGTTGGCACGCTCCTTTCACGCTCTAGGCGAGCCCGAGAGGTCCTGCTCTCCCTCTCAGCTCTCTCTTCTCTTCATCCCTCCTCCACATCGATTTTATGTAGTTTGGATTTGGATCTTGGATTTCATTGGTCCTAGTCCATAGGTACCATATGACTCCATCTCTCTCTTCTCTCATTCATTTTTTCATTTGGCTTAATCAATTTGAAAGGAGAGCTAGCTGAGTAGACTATATTTGTTCAAGAAACATCAAGTTCAACTTGTGATGTCATAACATGTCATTGCAAGAATATGGAGGGCTTACCATGTATTTATCAAGAGGAGCTCCTTGGGGCTGCACGCTCTGCCTTGTTATCTCATCATATGGGTCTTCGGCATCACTCGCTTGTTGGTCTAGAATGTTGGATATCGGGGGTTTAACATGGAGTCTAGTGGACCTGTGAAGCCACATCAAATACTCACGAGACTCTGTGACCACAGAATCAGGCCATTTGTCGGGTAACCCTCTCTTATTCATCCACTTGTCCACATACTTGGATGGAGAGAGAGGGAGGAGTTCAACCTAAACGACAAAAAGGCTCCTGGGAGCCTACAACTACTCGCCCACGGTGGAGGGGAGGGACTGCCCGCCGGCGCTGCCACCCCATGGCACACAGGTAGGAGGCGGCACGTGCTACCCCCTTTGGTGCGCCCCTCACCGTGGCAGTTCGGTGTCGCGTGGAGGAGCGGAGGTGGCGGCCGCCGGTGTGGAGGCATCCTAGTGACGGCGATGGAGGCTGCTCTCATGGGTATCTCGAGCAGATGGAGGAAGAATGGAGAGATGAGAGAGAGAGAGAAGTTGAGTCGGGATGGCCAAAACCTAATTACCCCATCACGCCCGAGGCGGCTAACACGCGATAAGCCGATGCGCTAGAGTTGATGAGGCGACACGGGGAGACCCATCGAACGCCATGCCAGCTCGGGTCAACAACCATTGCCACCATGGAGCTCCCTGTGGTGCTAGCACATGTGGCACGATAGGTGCGTTAAAACCAAAGGGGCTGTGCATGCACATACGTTTCCAGTTAGGTTATTATTAAAATATTAATTAAAAGGTATAATCTAGAATCTAGATACAAAACAACATGTAATGCAGTGGTAGAGGGGGCAAATGAGCGAGAGAGAGGTCACCTTATCGTTTCCAGTTCGAGTATTTGTATTCCATTTGAACAATTTATATTAAGATTTAACATCGTTTTACCGAATTATGATATGGTTTTACCAAATTACTTAATGGTTTACCGATTTGTATAAAAAATTGGTGCAAGCCCTGTGCTCACCTAGGTCCGCCACTAGTCACATGGAATGAAAAGCATGTGATCCACATTCACACAAATTTTCATACATATCCCCTGTTTTAAGAGATCTCAAAGGAATTAGTTTTGATCATCTTCTATACACAGCTTGTGTCGAACCGTACTCATGGTCAGTTTCTTTCTAGCTTATACACGCTCACCATCTAAGTTGTCAAACTGACTCTCAAAATATAAATTGATTGCTGATGAATAAAACAACATGTTTAAATTTCTGCCTTTTGCGGTTTCTATATACGATTCTTCATTCTAATCATATTGCGGAACTAGCTAGCTAGAGTGCAAGTAACATTACTTTCAACTGGTCCATTTTCCATCAAGCTGTCATACTCATATGCTTCGACTCATTCAGTAGAAAGGTACAATTAACTGAAATTTTGGTAACTACAACGTCTGTTCTATTATTGCTTTGTTCTTGTTGCAAGTAGATTGGATTGTATCATGTCATCGGGTGGCCAAGATGGAATCCACCTACATAAAATGAATATGTGGTCCAAATAAGCCAGAGTGTTGTTCAAATATGGTCGACACATCACATAGATAATAGCTTTAGTACAAGCCAAATTCATGCGTATGTATCGTAAGGATCACACATTACACAACAAAGTGGCAAACTCAGCATTGTATTGGAAGATCGTTAGCATCTGTAGATAATGAAAAAAAATTCTCGCTTCAAAATATGCTCTTTTGAAGATGCCCATAGCAGGCCACAGTTAAGCATTTGATTTTTGTTGCAACTTACTAAGTCTATTAATCTAAAGTAGTCTCTAGATTATTGAGAAGTCCTATTGAAATTGAGAAAAAGGACATTTCATACGAGCAATAAATACGTCCCAGTAATCCATGTAACTATCGATGATATAGTAGGTGTGCAGTATACACCACACACGATGTGAACTCTGTGTGTGCTCCGATGATCGAAGGGCTATGAGTGTGTACAACTAGGCATATCTTTCTGAAAAGGACACTAGCTATGTACAAATAAAGGTACAGCAGTGTTCAAGCCATCTATGCTCATCAGTTGCAAATTAAATACTATCTTATCTATGTCGTTACTACTTATGGAAGCGAACCATCCATCTCATCTAGTCATTGCTTACGTAGTAATAAAACATAGATTGTGTAACCATGAACTAGTTCTAGTCCCATGAACATACCAGGTCAAGACTACGATGATAACAAAGTCCATTTGGGACATATCACAACTTAAAAACGGGTACTAGGCACCAGCTTAGTCATGGCATTTTTGTTTGCACTTGAAGCTAGTGTAGCCATCAACAGCTATAAATATGGGCATACAGAACCAATCCATGCACACACCTCTACTGAGCAAATTATTTACAGAACAATAGTACTAGTCCGAGTAGAGAGAGAGGCAGTATAATGGCTGTCTCAAGGGTGTCACTCTTCTTCCTCGTGCCGTCGGTCATGTTCGTCCTGGCCGCTTTTGATGGGGCGAAGGCGCAGGAAGCACACGGTGTGTTAGCGACGTACAACATGTACAATCCCCAGAGCATCAACTGGGATATGGGGAAGGCGAGCACGTTTTGCGCTACGTGGGATGCCAACAAGCCGCTGGAGTGGCGGCAGCGTTACGGCTGGACGGCGTTCTGTGGCCCTGCCGGTGATCATGGCCAGCCCTCATGTGGCCGCTGCCTCCAGGTGCGAATTCGAATGCATATGCACTCTTCTATATATCTCTGTTGTGGGTCTGTCTGTCTGTCTGTGTCTTGTTCACTCGCACTCGCAACATATATAATCGGCAATGGCTTCTTGAGCAGGTGACGAATAGGGCGACAGGGGCGAGCACGGTGGCCAGGGTGGTGGACCAGTGCGCCAATGGCGGGCTCGACCTGGACATGTCGGTGTTCCAGCAAATTGACACCGATGGAGGTGGCATGGCCAACGGCCACCTTTTCTGTTGACTACCAATTCGTTGGTTGCCAAGATTAGAAACAAATGGAGTGAGAGTTAAGGAAAGAAAAACATATATAGGATCCATCATTTGAAACAGAGACCGGGGTGAACCACGGGGAGTAATTGCCTCCCTCTGTACCGACGAATATCATGTCGCTAAGAGTAATAAAAATAATGAGCTTCTATCCCTCCATATCTCACACGTTGTTTTATTATTCCTTTATGTGTGTAACACCACTTAAAATCTGTTCGGCTGATTTAATAAGCATGTAAGATAAGTTTTGATCAAACATGTTGAAAATACTATCGTAATATATACACTTTCATTTTAACTTATACATTCACTACAGGAAACCGGGTCGCCGCCGACCGCACGGTCCCCCGCCGACCACCTGAAAACCGCGTCGGCGAAGATTTCTTCGCCGACAGCGCTATAAAAAAAGTTTCACTTGCCGGCGAAGAGGTCGGCCAGCTGCGGGTCGGCGGAAGAGCAACGCTGGGCAAAGCTGCCTTTGCCGACTACCGGGCGTCGGCGAAGAAAACCCGCTGCCGCTTTCCGAATGACACCGTAACGTTTGTCGCGCGACACGCCGCCGATCGCCCACCGCCCGGCGGGTCGGCAAGATCGACACCTCGCCGATCGCCTCCGCCCCGCGGGGTCGGGCGAAGTTTTTTAAAAAATTATAAAACCGCGGACCGCGAATGCCACGTGGCGTAAAAAATGACGAAGCGTATTTTTCGCCGATCGCCTCAAATAACGGCGGCCGAAGTTTTTTAAAGAGAAAAAACGCTGCCGCATGGACACGTGGCAGCAAAAAATGCCGAGGGTCGATCTTCGCCGCCCGCTTCCCACCGGCGGTCGGGCGAAGAAGTCTTCGCCGACGCGCATCCCCGGGCGGTCGGCGAAGATTGCCTTCGCCGAAAGCACCTTTTTCGAGGCTCGGCTAAGTATAAATTTTTTTTTGAATTTGCTATCACAACTTTTTCTCGTGGCTTAGCTACAGTATATTTAGTACATTGTTCAAGTTTGGGATTTTTTAAAACTTTTTACTATATTTTATGGGTTTTCATGTTATATTTGAATTTCTTCGAAAAACTAAAATTTAAACCGCAAGTGATTCAAATAATGGGTCTAAATGATTCAAAAAATGATAAACATGATTGTGAGTCCATATTGAGTCTCATCCATGGCCATCCATGGCGGGGCACCGAAATTCAAATATCTTGTTCGCGAAAACACGTCGACTCACTTGCGGATCGATCGCGTTTTAAAATTCTATAAAATTCAAAGCGAGTTGAAAAATCATGAAACTTGACGAAGTTGTCCTTATATCACATGTGTACACTACAAAAAAAAAGTTTGAGTCGATTTCGTGGACGTTTGCATCTCGGGTGGCGATTACGGAGACATCTCTAGCATGTGATAACAGAAACTCTAGTTGAGATGTCTAGGTTTGAGCAGTCAGGGATGCAAACTTGCATGAAACCTTTTCAAATTTTTTTTTTCCACAGCTTAAAACATGCAATATAACGATGCCTCGTCAAATTTCATGAATTTCCGACTTTCGTTTTCTTTTTAGAATTTTTAAAATGATTCGCTACAAGACGGTAATCGGAATGTCTCACAAGACAAGATCTTTTAATTTTCTCACGTGTCCATAGATGAGGGCTCAAAAAAATATACTAACAAACAAGAATATTATTTTTCCAATCACATAATTCCTTTTTCTAAGTACCTACGGTTCAAATTTTAGGTGGGAAAAAATATTCGAGTAAAAAAGAAGAAAACTATTAAAAAATAGTAAACGTATGGAAAATGTCCCAATTTTTTGATATGTTCTTGTAAACACTCTATCTAAGGTACGTAAAATTCTTTGAAGTGAAAATTCCAAAAAAAAAAAAAAAAATTTGTCGAGAGCATAACATTGCCCCCGGGCGAAGACCACTTGGCCGACTGCCCCGCATCGTAGGGTAGGGCTGTCGCTGGGTTTTTAAAAAAAAATAAAAAACGCGCCACCGCCGGTCACTGGCGGTCGGGCGGCTTAAAACCAAAAACTGGCCGATCACCCGGTCGAGGCGGGTCGGCGACGTGGGGTTTCCGCCCGATCCCGCCTGCTCGCTGGGGGTTTCGTAATCGCCGGATCCGGGGCGCTCCGCCGCATTGCTTTCTGCATCCGAAGGCATAAGTACAAAAAAAAAAAAAAAACGCAAAACGTGCTATCCACTCACCCACCTTCCTCACTCCGCTCCCTCACTCACGCACACACACAACGCGCACACACACACGATCTACACCGCCGCCCACCGCACGACGCCCACCGCGCCGCGCCGCCTCCACCCGCTCTCCCGGCCAGCCTCCCGGCCCGCCCGTCCTGCGCCCGCCTCCTCACCGCGCCGGTCCGCCAGGCATCGGGCCACGCTGGGCGCCGCCGCCGGCCCGCCAGCACCTCCGCCCCCTCTCCCCGACCGGGCCGAGCCCGACCCCCCGGCCGCGGACCGCCGCCCAGGCCACGGCGACCGGCCCCGGCGCCCCCGGCCCCGGCCGCGCCGGCCCCCTCGACACGGCGGGGCGGCCCCTTTCCCCCCGCCGGGTCCCGCGTGAGGAGAAGAGGGGAAGGGGAGGGAAGAGGAAGAGAGGAGAAGGGGAAGGGAAGGGAAGGGAAGAGGAGGAAGAGGAGGAAGAAGAGGAGGAAGGAGAGGAGGAAGAGGAGGAGGGAAGAAGAGGAGGAGGAGGAAGAAGAAGAGGAGGAAGAGGAGGGAAGAAGAGGAGGAGGAGAAGGTCGACGCTGGCCCCTCGTGCCGCCTGATCGTGTCGTGCTCGTGATCCGTCATCGTGCCGCCTATTCGTCCACCGCCGGGCTAGGTGAGCATTCGTGCCGCCGCGACCGCCCAAACTAGTGTGTATGCATATGTGTTGGTCGGCCATGCGTGCCTAGTTGATATGTGGGTATGGATATGGATATGTTAGTGGATGCCCTAGTTGAGAATGTGCATATGGATATACGGATGTTGGCCATCGTGCCATGTTTTTTTTTCAATTATCGAAAAAGCCTCCGTGTAGGGGGAGGTTACATCAAAATTTCGAATTTATCTCATATTTTTTTTTTCGCGAAAAGAGCCCGTCGAAGTGGTGGAGCGTCCCCGATCTCCTTCCTCTGCGTTGCGGGGTGTGCACCTGCGGCTTCGCCTCACCCCGCCACCCTAGGTATGAATATCCCCTGCTCGATCGCATAATTAAGGTATGTCGCGTAACCTAGTTAGGCGTCTCCGTCGAAAGAGATACGGTTGGAGGTATGCATTTCTTTGCATATCTACGACCGTATCATTCGGATTGTCCACGCATTTTGGACAGCCCACGGATCGTAGATGGGTCGGTTTCCATGTCCCGTTCCGATTGACGAGTTTCGGCATCACCTCCCCACCGTTCTCGGATGCACACTCTCCCTTCGGGACGTGTATCGGGGAGAACGGAGGAGGTGCTGCGGAATTGCTCTCGGTCGGATCGGAGCATGGAAGCCCGACCCGAATCTATCCATCGCGGGTGGGATTAGGACCCTATCACGGCCTATTAGAGAGTAGGAGCGGCATGTGGATCGAACTCATGGTTGGAATCGTGCTTGCTAAAGGATGGACGACCCGGCCGGTGGATGTACGACGGTCGGAGAAGTAAGCGTGATTTTGACGAAGAATGGATTGACAAGACCAATGAGTTCTTGGAAATGGTTTTGGGCCAACGCTAGTGCTCGTGGGTCATGTGCTGGTTTGGTGTGTCTACTGCGGTAAGTGTGACAACCACGAGAAGAGTCGCCGAGAAAGGATATGCAACGTCATCTTCTAGATGTTGGATTCACCAAGGACTACACCGTGTGGGTCTACCATGGTGAATCACAGCGTATGAGAGGAGGTGGTGAGAGCACGCCTCGAGGATTGTGATGGTGATGCGGGGGTTGTAGATATGTTAGATGATGTCCACCAAGGACGTTCCAACGGCACGTGATAAGGAGGCGATGGAGAAGGAGGCAAAGAATTTCTATGCAATGTTAGACTTCGCCGCGAAACCCCTTCATGAGAACACAACGGTTTTGAAATTTGGGCGGCATTTGTAAACACTAGGGCTGAAGTCAGAATTGAACATCGATCGAGCGGGCCGATAGGGTGTTGTACATTGTTGGCACCCGCTTCCAAAGGGCCATAACCTATCATCGAACATGTATGACTCGCGAAACTCTTTACGGCACTTAAGATGCCATATGAGCGTAATACATGCTTGCGAGAATGGGTGTGTCCTATTTAGGAAAAGCACGCCCGATGCAACGCATCGTCGAGTGCAAAGCCTCTAGGTGCGAAGAGGCCCCCCCGGAGATGGTCGGATGGCGGAACAAGGTCGCCAAAAAATACTACGGTACCTACCGTTTGTACCGAGGATTCAGCGACAATACATGACCAGGAATCCGCTAAGCGTATGACGTGGCACAAAAATGGCAAGCGATACACTCTGACAAAGATGATACATCCATCGGATGGTGAAGCATGGCAATACTTTGATGGAAAACATCCCGAGAAAGCAATGGAGGCGGCGTAATATGCGTGTGTCGCCACGGCAATGAATGGGTTCAATCCCTATGGCATGAGTGCGGCCCCATACACTTGTTGGCCCGTATTCGTTATCCCCCGAATCTCCCCGTGTCGCCTTTCAGCGGGACACCATATTCTTGTCGCTTATAATTCCGGGCCACCGGGAATAAGATGGGTGTGTATATAGAGCCACGTGATCGATGAATTGATCAAGGCTTGGGATGAAGGCGTATGGACATACGACCCAGCTACTCTACGGCGGTGTTCAAAATGCATGTTTGGTACCCGATTACTCAATTCATGACTTCGGGCGTATGGGTTGTTCTCGGTTTGGTGTGTTCATGGAAAGTTTCCGTGCCCGGTATGCAGGAAAGTCTGCCCGATTCATCGGGGTTGCAAAGGCGGGCGGTAAGTTTTTCGTCGTTCGACCTACATCGTCGGTTCTGCCTCTTGACCATCCATTCGAGACGAGGACACGAAGAACTTTACAAAAGGGGTCATAGTGACAAGAACCTCGGCCCCTTGAGATGAAGGCGGTGCCGAGGTCCGTGCTCGGACTAGATTCTCTTGTGGCCAATGAACGAGGCGGTGGTTTTGTGGGGTATGGTCAACAGCATATGTGGACTCATAAGTCGGGGCTTGGAGAGGCTCCCTATCATGATGACCTTCTTGTGCCACATCACCTTGACCACATGCACTGCGAGAAGAATATCGGTGAAGCACTTTTTGCACACTCATGGACAGAAAAGTCTAAGGACAACCCTAAGGCTAGAGTGGACTGGCAAAACTTTGCGATAGACCAAATCAAGAGATGAGGCCTCCCTTGGCGGCAAGAGATGGCGAAGGCCCAATGTCAATTTCGTCTTGTCTAGGCAAAAAGAAAGGAGGTACTTCAATGGATGAAGACACCGAGGTTTCGGATGGGTATGCACATAATGTGAAGAGGGGAGTCAATTTAACTACTATGCGAGTCAATGGGATGAAGAGTCATGACTATCACGTATGGCTTGGCGGTGCCGCTTCCCCCACGATGGTTCGAGGCTTTGTCCACGAGAATGTATGGCTAGTCTTTGGCAGAGTTGAGTTATTTCTTCCGCCCAATTTGTGTTCAAAGGCGTCTCTCGGACCGTTTGTAGGCGGTTGGAAAAGGCTTTTTGTGTTACTCTCGTAAGTTGGAGAAAATCTTCCCACCGGCTTCTTCTTGTCGATGCGGCATATGATTGTGCACCTACCGTACGAGGTGCGTATGGGGGGCCGGTGCAAAAGTACCATTGGTGCTACCCAATCGAGAGAACTCTAAAAGAGTGTGCTTTAGAAAATGTAGAAATAAAGCCAAAATCGAGCCTTGATTTGCGAGGCATACGTTGTGGAGGAGGTGTCAAACTTCACGAGAGAAGTACTATCTGTAGAACATTCCTAGCGTGCATGACCAAATCCCTCGTTACAATGCTCAGCCGAAAATAAGTCGAAGCTCGGCCTTTTCCAAGGTCGATGCGGAAGCGCCGGTGCGGCTACTACCGATGCTTGTTGAGCAGCGAGAGAGTGGCGCAAGTATCATGCTATATGTCTTGACCAACTTCGCCCGAGGTGGATCCGTACAAACGTGAATTCATTCGTGAGACTTGGTGCGGATCAAGGGATCGCGAGCCCTACCGAACTTGATACTCTTCTTTCACAAGGTCTTTGGACCACGAGAGACCCGATTTCATTTTCGTGGTTCAAGATGTTGACCAGCATGAGCAGTTCTTGGAGGTACATGAACAACACTACGCGGTGCTTGTTTTGAGATAGTTAATGTGATCTTCTAATCTGACATATTTTCATGACGTGTAGATGAAGCCGACTTGGTTTCTGGCGTCCATGGGGATTCTTTGGGATCAGATCGTGGACAAGTGGTTCACGGAGGAGTGGCAAAAGGTGCACGACGATGCGGGGAAAACGTTTGGTGATGCAAGGTCCATCACACCACCAAGGCGATCGGAGCGTTGAGGAGTAAAAGAATTATGGGTAAGCGCTTTTCTTTTTTGTTAAGCTCAATCTTATTTGTTTCTCTTCCTTTGTTTCTCACGACTCACTAATCCTCTTCCTTTGTTTCTCACGGTGAAGACACATCCGGCAAGACCTGCACCCGGCGGGTGCCTTACGCATGGCGCACAAGAAGAAGAGGGCCGCCTCGATGTTTCCTATGACGTCAACGACCCGGCGGGAGGCGCATTAAAGCAACTCAGTGTGGGCCAACGGATCGTTGAGTACACGGCGGGCGATTTCGGCGAGAAATATGGGGAGGACTACGATCAAAGGCGCCCATGACATTGATACGGATTATCGTCATGGCTACTTTGGAGGCAAGAACGGGAGGTTGGGCGTCGCCGGCAAGATCGCCGGCGGCTTCGCGATGAGACTCCCGACGCCCGAGCACGGAGGGGCGGATTATCGACCGCCCGATACGCCGGTAGGCGGCGTGGTACGGGGGCGTGCTCTGCGCCCTTGAGTGGAGGCCCGGCGGCCCGCCCGGCCTTACTTGAGAGGAAAGGACGGCGCCGTCGGAGGTGGAGGCCCAGCAGGCGACAATGGCGCCAAGTTCGGGAGGAGCTTACTAGGTTCCTTTCCACGACCGGGTGGATTGGCTCGCACACACAGGCTCCTAGGTCGGCCGTTCAACACCGGGCCGCTTTCAGCCCGTTCGGGTACTCTGCGGAGTATGATAGCAAAGAGCTTCGATTTTTCGTTTCAAATAATCATGTCTAACACCGCAACATTGTCTTCTTTGCGCAAGGCTTCCACCCGGGATCGGCGGGTCGAATCAGCCCTTTGCAGGTGCTCCGGTGTTGAGAAAGGCTTCCCGTCCCCGAACCATCAAGTTCCGCCTTTCCCAACCTTTCCGCCACCTCGCATGAACTTGTGAGACTCCCCGCGACTTGTCTAGATCATTTGTGGACTTGTTTATCTTGTGAACTTGATGTTGGACTTGTGGACATGTTGTTGGACGTGTGAGACTCGATGTTGGACTTGTGGACATGTTGTTGGGCGTGTGCAACTTATTTATGTGATATATCGTTGTGTTTCATGTGCCGGAGGTGTGCAATGCGATATATATATGTTCTGTGATTGAATGGATGTGAGATATATTATATATGTGTTTGTTTGTCAAGGGGAAAAGCGAAAAAAAAAAATAATTTTTCGGGGCCGCCGATCGCTTTTGCCAAAAACGGTCGGCGAAGGATCCTCGCCGATCGCTTTTCCCGGCGTCGGCGAAGCCGGGGGGAAATGGCCCGGTTCGCCCCTTTCCCGCCCTCGCCGACCGTTTTATCAAAAGCCGCCGGGCGACGTTTTCCCAAAAAAAATAGAATTTGTCCTTCGCCGAGCAGCACTACGCGGCGGTCGGCGAGAAGAAATTGTAAAAAAAATGTAAAACACCTTTGCCGAGCCGCCCATCTAGGAGCACGGTCGGCGAAGAAATTGTGAAAAAAATATAAAACATTTCTGCCGACCGCCCACGACATGGCGGTCGGGCGAAGAGGAGAATGAGAAAAATCTTCGCCGATCGCCGGGGTCCGAGGGCGGTCGGCGAAAAGAGGGCATAACGGCCGCCTATTTTAAGGCCTCCGCTAACGCCAACTTTGTTCGCCGACCAAGTTTTGGGTGGTCGGCTTAAGAGATACGCCGACGGGTGCCACTTTTAGCGGCCGGGCGTAGTCGTCATCGCCGACCAAGAATTGCCCTCGACCGCCCTTCGCCCGACCACCACGGTCGGCGAAAGGCCGCCGATTTTTTGGTCTTCGCCGACCGTCCGCGGCGGTCGGCGAAGACCCGTTTCCTGTAGTGATTACCTTAACATTTGTATTATAAATCTTGATGCATTTTGGGATGTATGTGAGTCCGATGTCCATATGAAATAAAAGTATCGTTGAAAATATTGAATTAATTAATAAATTATAAATATATGGGAAAATCATATCAATGTCGGGTCCATATATAATATGGTAATGATCATGGGCACATCACTGCTGGTTTTGTACATCAAACCGATAGTCAGTGGCGGAACTGGCACACAAATAAAAGGGGCCATCCTATATTCATCGGTTCAAGAATTTAACAATTCGTTTCAAATTGTTTATCCATACAAGCATATTCTAGCTAGGTAGTCATAAATATAGTAATTAATTATGCAATTCTAATACACAAAAGCGAATAGTTTGCAAAAGTGAGAAATATACCTTGTTCATTTCAATTTCACCGCACAATTCTTCGCCATGTTGAAATCATCAATAATTGAATCCGTCGTGATCTTCATTGCAATTTCTCTCTCAATAAGAGTAACAAACAATCTCTTAAAAAATCCATCTTCCATTTTGTTGCGTAGCCTAGTCTTTACAAGTTTCATCGTGAGAAAATGCACGCTCTGAAGTTGCAGGTTGAGACTGGTAAAAAAGTTAGAACAAAGGCGAATCAATCTGCAAATTAGAAAGAAATATTACTATTCGATGTTGCAATTTATTATTAAGGAATGAAGTACGTGGATAAAAACTCAACAGAGCAACATGCGTACATGGGCTGGGCCATGGGCTACTGGTAATCAACACTGCCGGTAATCATTTGGCCTTTTGTGATTAAGAGTGGCTAATTATTTTCTTTTTGTTTAGGGGGGGGGCACGGCCCCGCCGGCCCCCCCCAGTTCCGCCGTTGCCGATAGTGTTCGTCAAATCAACATTCCTAGCTTTATCATCTTTCACCTGCCTCCGGGGCGCACCTTCTAGAGTCTTCTCAATGGCAAGGGAGGTTGAGTCGAGGAGATGATATGTGGGCCCATATGGCCTAGTGCGCCTAGAGGTTGCGGAAGGAGTTTGTCTTCTTGGTCACACTCGGTGCATGACCCCTGTTGGCAGAGCGGCCAGCAAAGCCACACCCAAGGGGTGGGGCCTAGGAGATCCGGAGCCTTGGTGGCTTGGGGAGTCATCTTCTAGCATCGATGGAATTAAATCCGTGGTAGAGCCAAGGACTAGCTCCCGAGCTCGGAGCGAGAGGCAACGTGCATTCACGGGCTCACCCTAAGTCCCCTAGCCCGAGGGTGCACGTGAGTGCACCTAATGGGTGTAGCCCTTGAGCCCTCGGGTGATCCGGGAGGGATCAATTATAATTAGGGTTCTTTCGGGCATGAACACTTGATCATGAGGCTTGACATACTTATAATTTAGGATCTTGTCACATGGTTGGCTCACCACTTGGTTATAGTGCACAGTCACTAGGGCGAGTCCAAGCCGTTTGTCGCCGCTATGGGCGCAGGCACGACCCTCGCCGGGGTCGGTGGCACTAGCCATCAATGGTGTGGGGCTGGGGCCATGAGGCATGGGGTGGGGCTAGGCCGTAAGGGGCGCAGGGCGGGGCCACCGTTGTCTATGACGATAGGCCAAGGCCGGGAGGCGTTGGGCAGGGTAGGCCATCGGGCGTGATGCCGAGGGCGCCGATGACGTTGTGGACGAAGTTTGATAGGAACGACTGGCAGGCTACCGGCGCCATGGAGACCATGTCGCCCATGCTGCAAAGAACAATTTGAGGGGAGATGCAGGGGGCAGCATGGGGTGCGTAGGCTCGGATGTCGGAGGACATGCAGACGTAGCGAGACCGAAGCTCACCCGAGCCCGTGCGAATGCCACCAGGTGGAAATATATTTGGGAAAGAGCGAGAGGATAACGACAAAGAACATTATAATCATTTTGATCCTTAGGTCTAACATGTGAAGCTGATTTACCAAATAAGTCTTGAAAAAAAAACTTTACTTCATTGAAAAAACTGCTCATAAAACTAAAATCAGAAAAACCAACTTCACTAGTCAAGCGGAGCTGTCCAAATGGAGGCTTATTAAAGTAGTTGTGTTGTGGATTTCAAGCTTTCAAAACAAGGTATCCAATATCATGATGAGAATTTCAACAATTAAATTGGTAGACCACTTTAATTTGTGTTGATTTCGCTACACCATGTTTGAATAAAAAAAACCTTTGACAACAAATCCATATTTCTCTTATTGTCCTCAAATTTTGGCGACTACACCGTTGGAAATGCACTATTTTTGGTACCGAGATGGCAAGACCAAAATGTTGAACCATACGCATCATTGGCGGTCACAGCCACATGCAATGCAGTTGGCACTTCACATTTCTATCGACAGTGACTGTAGGCAGAAAGTACCAAACAATGCTTTATCTGTCTCTTATATATTAAAAAGAGCGCTCTATTAAAAAGCTTTTAGCTTTCTTGTGAAGCTCACAAGATACATAACGTAAGGCAAAGAATATCCGAGTCTGTTGCCCCAAAAAAATCTGGACAATAAAAATGCACGTCCACACATGAATAGTTAACATGTGACACCAAAAAGAACAGGTTCCATTGAGCCGTTCAGAAGGACCCGACCGTCTCAAAACCAACGGTAAGATGGGACAGGGAGAGATCGACAGTTTTCCCATTGCTGCAAGCCTGCAACTCTGAAATTTCAGGCAAATTCTTCACCCCATCTTGCCTCTCATTTCCAGCATCGTTCTCAGAATTCGTTATGGCGGAGAACGGCGTTCAGGAACGCCTGCTACATGCCGGCGACCCTTCTAAGATGCTGCCGCCGGGAAAGGCAAGAAGGTTCCGGCGCTGCCACACGGCGCCGTCTCACAACACCGAGCGATCCATTCTCCAGAGGGAGAACATGAGCCGGAAGGGCGCCAGCGGCGCACTGCCGCCCAATGGGCTGCTCACCAGTTCGCGGCCGAGGTTCTGGCTCGTCGGCATCCTCCTGCTCGCCTACCTCCTCGCCGGGACCGCCGCGTTCTACCTCGCCATGGACGACATGTCCGGCGACCGCAGCGGCAACCGCGTGCTGGACGCGCTCTACTTCTGCGTGGTCACAATGACCACCGTCGGGTACGGCGACATCGTCCCGTCCAGCGACGTCGCCAAGCTTTTTGGCGTGCGTCTTCGCCCTCGCCGGCGTGGCCCTGGTCGGAGCCTTCCTCAGCAAGGCCGCCGACTACCTTGTCGAGAAGCAGGAGGCGCTTGTCTTCCGTGCGGTGCACCTTAACCACGCCGACGACGCCAAGTCGCTGCGGGACATGGAGGCCAACAAAGTCCGTTACAAGCTCTACACCGCCACCGGCCTCCTCGCCGTTGTCCTCGCGTCCGGGATGGCGTTCCTGATGAAGGTAGAGGGGATGCGCCTCGTGGACGCGTTCTACTGTGTCTGCGCGACTGTAACCACGCTTGGGTACGGCGACCGGAGCTTCTCGTCGGCGACTGGGCGCGCGTTCGCGGCTGCGTGGATCATCGTGAGCACGTTGGTGGTGGCGCTCTTCTTCCTGTACGCAGCGGAGCTGGGCGCAGAGCGGCGGCAGCAGGATCTGGCGCATTGGGTGCTCACTCGGCGGACTACCAGCATGGACCTCGAGGCGGCGGACCTCGACGGTGACAGTAGGGTCAGCGCCGCAGAGTTCGCGTTGTACAAGCTAAAGGAGCTAGGGAAGATCAGCCAGGAGGAGATCGCAGAGTTTGTTGAAGAGTTCGACGAGCTCGACGTCGACCACTCTGGCACGCTCACGTCGCACGACCTGGCCGACGCACAGCCCGGAATAGACCGGCAATCACCGGGGGACGGGAGCCACTGACACGCAGCGGGGTTCTGTGTGGCCAGGTGCGCTCCTTCCGCAGGATAAGCTCTGCGCTCAGCTTTCAGATGGGCTGCCATTTTTGTAGCCTCTGCGCTCAGCTCTGTAACACTTATGGCCAAAGTACAGATAATATCTATCTCTACATACAACATAAAAAGTATAAAAAGTAAGATTTGGTTTTCGTGCGGTAAAAACTTGGAGCCCGTGCGATCGGCACTTTACCCCACCCCGCAAAGCCCAGCAGGAAAGCGCGTGACAAGGAAAAAAAAACGCGTGTGCGATCGGCGCCTCTCCTCCGCCCGTAAAAAAACCAAGGCAGAAGGAATCTTCGTCAGTGATCGCGGCACCTGACCCCCGGTCTCGCACTCCCATCTCCTCCCGTTCCTGCTCGCACTACCGAAGGCTAGAAGGCCAGATCTCCTCCCGTTCGTCTTCGCACTACCGACGAAGAGGAGCCAGGGCTGGGGTCGCTGGTGCAGGACGACGTGTGGATCTTGGATCCCTCAAACATTCTCCAGGTCGGTGCTTCTAAGTTTTTTATCTCTACAACAGGATAAAAGTAAGATTTGGTTTTCGTACGGTAAACACTTGGTACGTCGTATGCGAGCCCGTGCGATCGGCACTTTACCCCACCCCGCAAAGCCCAGAAGGAAAGCGCGTGACAAGGAAAGAAAAAAAAACGCGTGTGCGATGCGCCCTCCTCCGCCCGTAAAAAAACCGCGGCAGAAGGAAACTTCGTCGGTGATCGCGGCGCCTGTCCCCCCGGTCTCGCACTCCCATCTCCTCCCGTTCCTGCTCGCACTACCGAAGGCAAGAAGGCCGGATCTCCTCCCATTCGTCCTCGCACTACCGGCGAAGAGGAGCCGGGGCTGGGGTCGCTGGTGCAGGACGACGTGTGGATCTTGGATCCCTCAAACATTCTCCAGGTCGGTGCTTCTAAGTTTTACCGCAGCTTTTCTTGTTCCTTTTAGGGTTGTTTGGAGAAATTCGTGAGTGTAATCTGAGATTGGAACCTGTGAATTGTTCTTCGCGTTCTTGTTTTTCTCCACCAATTTTCGTCCATGTCTGAGATCTGATTTGCCCATGGTTCGACCAAACTTTGAGCGTTCATTTCGTTATGTTCGCCCCCTTACTGCCCTAGATTTATCTGGACTTAATTTCGTGGCAGTTGGATTTGGTTTGTGTCATGAATTGAGTGCTTTTGGTTTGCGTTGTCTGCTCGTGCTTGGTTGTTGTGATCCGTTTCTCTGTCCGATAGTAGCAGCAGGGGTGCTCGTCGTTTCAGGCTAGATCGGACTTGATCCCTCCTAGATCAGCCCCTGTAGTGCTCTGTCTTGATCGATCTGTAGTAAAGCACGGCAGCAGTGTTTCTCCTGGCCTATGATTTGATTTTCTAAGTCACGTGTTGTTCTAATAGCCCTTTGGATTGATTAATATATTTATTTGTTTGGTTAATTCAGTGTGTTCTTGATTTCATCTACATGTGCAGACCCATGTCTGTGTCTCTCTGATTTTCAAACGCAAGCCGCCCAGAGACCCTGCCCTGGTTGTCGTCCGTTCGCCTGGCATTGGAGGCTGCCTCTGTCTTTGTTCCTGTGTCTGAAACGCGTACGTCTGTTTGCATTTCATTTTTCTGAACATCGCATGGCAACAGCTTGCAGCTTGTACGTGTTTGCTTCCTGTTTTGATTGGTTCAAGGCATGATTGTTGCACCCGTGAAATACTAACTAAAGCCATCATTGACTAATCATTTGAAGCATATTAAATTACTTCATGGTTTTGCGTTGTTGATCTTGGCATCTGCAGTTCAGTGCCCAAGCATTCTCTCTCTAAATTTCTAACGTGCTGATCAACTGGAATACCTAGCATTGTTTTCATGCTAGGCTTTGTAATTTGCCGGAGAATTTCTCCGTGCCTTCCTTCATCATTATTCTTCACCAGAACTGTTTCCTGTCACTTTCTCTCTAATATTACATTGAACAAATTAGCTGTCATTGAGTAGTGTTAAGCAGGTGTAGATAAAGTAGAGGGAGCAACAGAGCCACCAAAGTTCAGAGTACAGAGTTCAGATGCATCTACATTTTTTAAGGGGCAGGCCGGAGGGGCCGCAGCCACTATCTTCGTTAAGAGTTCAGATACATCTTGAACACCGAGAACACTGTCTCACACGTTAGGGATGAAGTAAGAGAAATCAGCTGGTCGGAACACTGGAATTACTCGTGGTAATATTCTGAATTTCTGATATTTTTTTAAGCTGTAGAGATTATTACTGCCTCTGTTGGTGTTATCGGTAACAAACAACTCTGAATATAGGCAATAGGAAAATGAGCTCAAGTGGACTGCTTAGATTTGTTTGGGGACAGAGCTACCAAGGTTTTTCTTTTGTTTCCAGTAAGCTTTTAGTATGATCACATATATAGAATGTTGCATTCAAACAGTCCTTGGTCCATTCTAATTGAGGGAGGACACTAGCCACAACCAATAAAGTCCTTGGTGAGAAAAGTTCTAGGCTGCTAACTGTGTTGAAAAGGTGACTATCAGTTCCATAGTAAATTTGGAGTGAGTTGTTTTTTCCAATTTTCTTTCACAAAAAGTTGTTTTTTCCAATCAATTTCTAACCTACTTGCTTTTTACTATTGTAAAAAAAAACTATTTGCTTTCTACTGGCGGACTGTTCTTTGTTACGGTTCTTAGACTCATCTTTGGTCGCCTTCTCTGTTGTTCATATTGTCTACTTATTTTTAAAGATACAGTAGTAGACATCTCATTTGATAACATTGTATGATTTATCTCAGTATACATTATGTCTAACCTATGTCAAACAGTGGTGCAGCTCCAAAGGTGACACCACCAAGAAAGCAATTGTAAGGTGCTACAACATTGATATATCATTCTTGTGTCTCCAAAGGTGATCTCTGGTTTCAAATTCACCTATATCTTATCACCTTAATTTAGAAACTATTATACTCAAGCAGACCTAAGAAAATGCCTTGACAAAAATCTGAAAACTAATTGACAGGTTGTGTTGATGGGCACTCGTGGGCGAACCGGTGATCGGGTACCTTTTGGGGACCTTACAAATATAGCCCATGGAGGTAGGTTTCATTTTCTCACATAATAAATCATGTTTGCAAGTCCTCACCAAGATTCATTGAAGCTGATCATATCCGATCGACCTTGGTGCCACTAGCAGATGGGGATCGTAATGAGCACAAGAGGTCGAGGGAGATAGAACAACATGCAACAATGACTGATGAAAGGTGTGAAATAAACAAAAAACGTTGCGAGAGGGATAAGACGAATAGCCATGAGACAGGGAACTATGGAGACTGCCATGCCCTAGGCATTATTCTTCACCACAACAACATCACAACAAGGCTAGAATCATGCAAGACGGAGTCACACCGCGCAATGATGGGAATTAACCCGTGAGTACTCAATTGTACTCCGCAAGACTTACCCGTCTTAAACAGAGAAAATAAGGAAAAGACTCCAAGGATTATGCTTGGCTTTATATCGGAGCTAGTGTGACTCACATTTATTTTCAGAAATAAAGTTGATTAGTGCGCCTACACATACTACTCAGGTTTTTCCAAGTTAAAAGGTTATTATTATATACATAACCATAAATCCTGTATAGTCAAGATTTAAACATATGCTTAGTAATATATAAATAACAAAGCATAAGTAACTTGATCAACATTTTAACATCGGCAACATGATAGAGAGTAACAATTATTGTAATATTAAGACTACGATTATCGGCGGAAGCATCCGGGTTCTCACAAATCCGGGAGAGATGGCGATTCGAATCGATTCTTGACCGGGCGAAAATACCATCATACACTAGGTCTACGTAGCGACGGGCGGACCTAATCACTTCCAAGATGTTAGGGGGGACGTATGTCTCGGACCTGTCGGCAACCCCCTCCTCTCGGGCCACCAAGTGAGCGACAACGAAGACGATGCCAGGCGCACGCGCTGCGCCCAATCAAACCCAACCTACCACGCCTAGGAGGGGCGTTGCCGCAAAGTACCGGCCCCTAACATTCCCACAAGCTTCGTGGCTCACGACCCAGCGGAGCCTACTATATGAACAAGTACGTTCAACTTCCGACCGTCTTCCGACAAAGTACCAGTCCTTAATCGATCAGATGGAAAGACCACAATATCCATCCGACCTTAACATGTTGTATTAATCAAGTTCTCGGCGCTTGTAGCTTGTTAACCACAAACATCCTCTGGGATCGGAAATCAACTCGAGCATTTAATAGGATAGGGTAACAACTTCAGCAAGGATATACATTGCATCAACGGTTTCAACCATTTCCTATACTTAATGCAGCAACAACCAATAAAGGACTTAACAAATTAGTTCGAGAAAGCATAGGAAAGTTCAGCATGCACGGGGGGCTTGCCTTTAGAAAAGTAGTAGGAAAAAAGAAGTCGGGGCACTCTGGAAGCTTGATTAATCGTTCTCCTCCTCCCTCGTGTGGGTCTTTTGGCTACACTCGAGATGATGAAGGTTGGCTTCTCGCTCCTTGATCTCCTCCCGAACTAACTCCTCGATCCCGATATGATGCATGCATATGCAAAAGTTAATATTACGAATGCACGTAAACATGCTTGTATATAAATAAAATAGAATGATGGATGAATGCATTATGACGTATGATACTAGTAAGTGCATATCTCTTCGTAGACACACAAACATAACTACACAAGAAACCCTAGTAATCTACATCAAGCAAACACCCTATTCCACTAATACACGAAAATGGCAGCAAGACGTGCTGTCGTAAATAAAACGGTCACACAGGGGAGTTCTATAACTCCAAATGCAGCAAACAAATACTCGTTGGAAAGCTAACAAAATTATCTACAAAACATTCAATACACTCTCGACCAGATTCTAACATCTACAACCTCGAAAACAGGAAAAACAGAGACTCTGTTTCTAGACAACTTGCAACATCTACTATAAATCACTCAAGCATGTACTTCGTCTAGGACTTTTCCAGCAAGCAAGACAAATCATAATCTACCAATTAAACCTACTGGTCAAACCAAAAGAAAAGATGAATTAAAGCACATAAAAGGACATGCCCTAAATATCCACTACACATGCACACTTTAAATATAAAAGCTAGGATTAATAAATTGACCAAAAGCACAAGACTATCAAACATAAGCACATCAACAGGTCCTATTCATGCTAGGAACAAATAGTATACCACCCAAAGTATATTACCATAACATTACCATGCATTTTTCAAGCATTTTCCATGCAACATAAATATGATAAATATGCAAACACCTTAGAAAACTGTACAAAAATTACGGGGAGCATCCCTACTGGTCTAACGTGCCTACCATAAAAAATTCATAACAAACTCATGCATATACTTGCCCTACACAAAAATGGCATGCTAGCATAAAAGCGAGGGCATGAAAATACTTTGTACTATGAAATGCATGAAACTGCCTAACCATGAACATGAAAAGCTATATAACAGTAACAAATGCATGTACACAAATTATCATGGCAAAAACCCTAGTAAATATTTTTCTATGAATTTCCTAAGAAAGCATGGTAAATAGCACATAAATCAAAAATCACATTTCCACCACAGAACATAGCATGCATGTTATTTTTTCCTGCACTATACATCCAAAAACATGAACATTTTGTCGCAGACACCACTATTTTATCATGCACCAAAAATTAGATATGCATTTATCTAGAAACATAGCAATTAAAGCAATAAATCTAGATAAATATAAAAACTACCGAAAAATGCCAACTCATAATTTTATCCTGTAGATCTATTGACAAGGAGCACAACAAAATTTGTCCCATGCAAAACCGACCTAAAAACGAGGAAGATATGGATTTTCTAAGGTAAACAAGCATGTTGGAAAATTGAATAACGAAATAAATAAAAGATCGGCAATTTGGGGCCCGCGGCGTCATACTCACAGGAGAGCAGAGGACGGCGACGCTTGGCGGTGGCAGCGGCGGCGGCGAACTTCCCGGCGATTCAAGGGCATGGATGGAATGGTCTCGTGCGGATCTATCGATTGACACCCCTAACTCGAGCTATCTCCGCCCGGAAAGCCTCCCGACGGGTGACCGGGCGGCGCGGCGGTAAATACGCATGGCGGCGCGCCATGTTTTTTTTTTCGGTGAGGATCGGAACGGATGCGAAAGCAGCAGGTTCAGGATACCGGAGGCGACGAATGCACTACCTCGGGTCGTTTTAAACGACGATGGGGAAAGGGTTTCGACGGCGGCACACCCGGCCGGGGCGGTTTCCGCGACACGGCAGGCGCTGTCGCTGCTCCGCGAGGTCGAGGGCGGATCGCCTTGTCTGATGGGGCGCCGCTTCCAAGAGGTCGAGGCGTCCTCGTGCACACGGAAAGCGCAGAAGGCGTCGAGCAGCTCGCCACGGGCACCGACGGCGGCACGCGAGCATGGTCACGCGGCGATGGCGTGGTCCGACGAAGCCGAGGGCGGGCGAGAGTCCGAGCCTCGCCTTTGAACAAGCTACTACACGCCATACGCAGCACAAAAACGCTGGATTAGTTTGAGAAAAGCAAGCGATCGACGACGACGGCGACGCAGCCGCCGGTGGTGGCGCTCCAAAAACCGGGCGGCGACTTGAAACGCCGATTCTACCTTGGCTTCCGCTAGTTTCAGCGGTTTGGGGAGAAGGAGGGCGAGGTTGGGGCGCCGGTGCGTGTGGTCGCGGGACGCGATGTTGGTGAGCGCGCGCGACGGCAAGGTCGGGTGATGGCCGCGGGCGGCGCCGTTCTCGGGCCGCCGCCTTCTCGCTCGTGCTTGCTTGGACAAGAAGGGAAAGCCGAGGAGAGTGGAGCGCGTGCAAGGGACACCGCTCCCTCGGGGCCTTGAAGGTGGTGCGTGCAGGGATGGTGAGGGCGAGGGCCACACGCGCGGGTGGCGCGCTGCCGTGACAAGGGGGCCGGCGATTCAGAGATGTGTGAAAAGAGAGCGTCACTAAAGACCGATTTCCAACCCTAACCGAGCTATTTTGATCTCAGGCGTCGAGATTCGTGCCGATTCAGCAAAAACTCTAATTGAACGAAATGTTCCACATAAAAATTCTAAGCGTTTCATGTATAGAAAGTTTTGTCTAGTTTGGCTCGGATTTGAAACTATGAGCAGTCAAAGCACGACTACTCCGACGGTCAACGGAAACCCTAATTTACATCCAAATCAGACAAACTTCAACTTTTCGAACATGATTCACTCAAAATCACACAACCGGCCTATGACATCTTTTGTTCTACAAGAAATTAGCTACACATTTCATGAAGGGTGCACACACATGCATAAACCCTAGCTAGGACTTTTCAAGAAAAACAAGTTAAATCACCTTCAAGGTCAAACAAAGTCAAACTAAATCAAACTACTCTAATTAAACATGATCGGGGGGACATGACCAACATGAATCATGCTCTAAAACATCCTATGATCATAACTAGGAATAAATAAAGATTACACAATTAATTATGCAAGCATTTCATACATAAATGACAAGGCAAAGCATAGCAAGCAAATTAAATACATTTAAACAAGCAATTGACCTCTATCATTTCATTTGCATGAATGCATATGACTAAATGATGATTATGCCCATGAAATGCAGAAGCTAATGACATGATTAACACCGGGTGTTACAGGTGAGCACTTCACTTTCGGGGAGTCACCGATAGATCCACCAAAGAAGTCTCAAGATCAAGTGCCTCAAGGCCTTTGATCTCAGAGGTACAAGCGTAGAGGAGTCACCGACAGATCCGGTACTTCCCCTTCTTCTCCTCTACTCACTCTTTATCTCTCAAGAATAGATCTAGTCACTCTTGTGGGGTACTAAGATCTAATCTCTCAACTTTCTAACTATCTCACTCAACTTGATCTAAGCTCTTCTTCTAATTCGAGAGGTATGGATTTGGTCCGCCGATTAGAGGTTGAAGTCGATGAATAATGATGTTCATTCTCAATCAAGAGGTAGGGGGTCATCCTTATATAGCCATGGTCGATGAATATGGACCCTTGGATCAAACCAACCTTCAGCAATGGTATAGATACAACCTCAATGTCGGTTAGAAACCGACCTAAGAAGATGAGGCTGACAGGTGGGTCCCACCAGGCGGTCGCCATGAATCTTCCCCGGGCGATCGCTAGGATCTTGTGGCACAACCACCACTTTTGGTTTCTTCCCGGTGTCTTCTAGAATGTTTTGATTCGGATTTTTGATTGAAATTCATCACCGACTATTCTCCTTATCGTATGGGGTGCAATCTCTGGGTTTTTAGTGGCATTTACCTGTTGAGTCCCTGAAAAGATATAAATCACCAAAACTTGTGGAACTATGTTAGTAAAGCCCCTAATCTATGTATATATTCAATTTATATCCTTATTTCATGTTTAGTTGAGTTATAAATATATAGCTTAAGTGGTGTCAACAAGGTCCCCCACACTTAGGCTTTTACTCGTCTCGAGAAAAGGATAGATATAGCGAGTTGTAAGTCAAGACATCAAACATAAAACAATCTCATGGTCATGCTTATAACAAGGGATTCACCGTGTCTACCAAGAACTTTGAGGAGTTTAAGAACAGAATAGTCGAAATAGAGTACCTCTTTCCTTTCAATCAAATCAGCTGGAGTTTTTGCAATGATTTTTGAAAAGAAACATAGCTTACGTTCTTCTTTTGTGGTACTCTCGAATCACTCATTGTATGTGTATGTGGTATTTTTAGATCCTCACAAGGCATGTATGACTAATGCCCTTAAAAACATCCTACTTCTAATAAAGCTTCATCTGGTGTTTCAGGTTTGTCAAGGATGTAGCATACTTACCTTGCATGTATTTGCAACGTCAAAGCTGGATCCGAGGAAAGACATTCTCTTAGATCAAGATGTGCATGTGTGTGGATAATATGGTGGATAGCCTAATTTTACTATGCCCTTATAAACTTCTCTCTTTTTGATATATGAAACACTTTTGCAAGAAAAGTCATGGGCTATTTTTATTCTTTCTTTCTTCTCTCATTTCTTTTTTTTTTGGAGAGGTGGGCTCTACTCACCCTAGATTTGTGTCTTTTATTTCCTCTCTTTTTAAAGATGTGGGTTCTACTCACCCTGGGACACTTGTCCATTTTTCATCTTTTCTCTCTCTCTCTCTCTCTCTCTCTCTCTCTTTTCAATACTATTTTTGCATAGCCCATGCCTTGCTTTATAATTAGAACAAGACATTGAATTTAGAGAGATAAAAACTGGAGCATATAATTATTCCTATAAAAATTTTGGTTCTATCTCGAGTAGAGGCGTAAATTTTTGATGGATAAAAGCATGTTGTGCGTACTCTCGTGGTGAGAGCGGCATAAATACGTGGGTGTATATGATGTTGGTCTTTTAGAGCATGACAAGTCTCTCAACTTCTCAGGACTTGAAATAAATTCTCGGTTTTTATTATTTTTGAAATAAATAAATTCTCTCAACAAAGCTCAACACAAAGAAGAGGTATAGCTATCAATTTTAATATTTTTGAAATAAATTCTCCAGTGAGAAAAAGATATCAAGAATCAAGTTCTCACCAATCTTCTATCTCATATTCTACAACAACTTAAGTAACTTGGGGTCTCTAACAAATTAAGCTCCCAACAAGAATTGGTGCAACCATGAAAAAGTATTATGTGAGTCTAACTTTGAACAAAGCATATCAATCTCTTTATTTTTTATTATTATATTGGATTATAAGCATATTAGCAAAAGCTTGAAGAAGTTTTTAAACAGAGGCCAAAATATAAATGAAACAAAGTTCAGAGAGCAAACCGAGGGATAGATGAAGTTGGGGATGAGAGGAGGTGGTGGCCTCCAGGATTCTTTCTGGCGTCGCCAGAGCTCTGTGGCTCAATGAGTCGATCTTCATCGTGTTGAATCCTCATTCTGTATCTTTTGTTTTACTCTAGTTTTTTGGGTTCAGTTTCGTTGTTCTCGACGTTCGTTCTGTCTCCCCCACACTATCTTTTATTATCCTTTATTCAAAAACATGGAGGAGACAAGAAAACATATACAAAAAAATATAGAGATAATAACTGAGACAATGGATCAACATTTATTAAAAAGAAGAGCACTCTTTATTCATTCCAAACCAATCTAAGCAAACTAACTCGAAAACAAACTGACTCGATACTAAGAAAACTGACTCGAAATTAAGCAAACCGACTCAAAACTAAGATGAGTGCTCTGATCAACCAAGCTTCCTATGGCTTTTCAAAAACCTTATTGATAATCCGCTCAAGAGTGCCAACTCTCTTAACTAGCGCAGCGTTCTCTTTCTCTAAGGCATTTAAGCCTCTAGCGGTGGCACTCCAGTTTACATGCTCGGTACTAAGGAAATTTTTCATGTGGGCATACTCGGCGCGAAGTTTAGCCATGGTCATCCTGCCTGGCTTCACCATAAGCTCCCCTGTCTCCCTGGGCTAAATGAACTTGACTTGCTCCGGCGTAGCACGTACACCATCAATGGTGACACGAGGATCGTTGCTTCGAACTTATCCCACCGGACGCTGGCAAGCTTCGTTAGGGACCGGGAGGGACAGAGTTTAGTGCCCTCCGGCACCTGGACCTTCTTCTTCATAGCTTCCTCATGGCGAACAGCGAGCAGACATCGTGCAAAGAGTTGAGTTCGTGAAAGCTTGGGTTCTGGAGTTGGTGGAGTAATAACAGCGAGAGGCTTGGGAGTATAGGGAACTATAGCTCTGGAGGTTGGTGGTGGTGCAGAGGAAGAGGATGGCGCCACCATAGCTGGGTCGTAGACAACCATACGGGTATCAGTGTTCTCCATGGCTAAAAATAGTGGTGCTGGTCGTCGGTCTTTGAGAGATGGATGAGATAAGATTAAAAGAACATGGGGCTTGTTTATATAGGCAGGATGTCTTGGATAGGAGGTAAGGGTTTCGCAATACTTTCCTATCTGAATGGCTCCAAAAAGTACGGCATTATAATGGGCAAGTTCTAGAATGTACGTAGGGATGAAGATGGACACGAGGGGAGTCAGTGGGCCGGCGGTCGCCAGGGCTTATTCTGGCGATCGCCCGATGCCCTCACGCACAATTGGATCGCCCTTTTCCCACGGTCTAATACTCCTATTCTAATTGTAATGCTTATAGTTTTGGCCCATAAAATAGATCCTATATAAACTCAAATCCCATGGTTAGGATAAATCATAAACCCCATTACATCTAATTCCTCAGGCTCATCGGGCTCATAGAAAATTTTAAGACGTTGGCCATTTACCTTGAATAACTTACCTTCGGAGTCCTGGAGAGTGATTGCTCCATGAGATGATGAATTCACCACCTTGAAAGGTCCTTCCCATTTGCTCCAAAGTTTTCCATGTCCAAATAATTTAACCCTAGAATTAAAAAGTAGTACCTGATCTCCTGGAGTGAAAGTCTTTATCTTAATCTTCTTGTCATGACATTTCTTGGTTCTTTCCTTGTAGATCTTGGCATTATGATAAGCTTTCTCTCTCCATTCATCCAACTCAGATAGTTGCATCTTCCTCTTTACTCCTATGGCTTCAAGATCCATATTCCATCTCTTGATTGCCCAATGAGCTTTAAACTCTAACTCCATAGGCAAGTGACATGTTTTCTTTGTAGACAAGTTGATATGGAGTCATTCCAATTGGTGTCTTGTAGGCTGTCCCCGTATGCCCATAGTGCTTCTAGAAGTCAATCCTTCCACTTAGTTCCCATTTCTTCGATTTGTTTTTCTCGCAAGATGTTCTTGATTTGTTTGTTTGAAGTCTCGCTTGCCCTCTTGTTTGAGGGTGGTAAGTCGTGGCAATATTGTGACGAACTCCATGTTTTGCTAAATAGTGTCGAATCTTTGTCAATGAAGTGGCTTCCTCCGTCACCGATTACCATTCGTGGTACTCCAAATCTTGGGAATATAGTTTCTTCAAACATCTTTATTGAGCTATTACCATCTACGGATCTGCATGGCAAGGCTTCAACCCATTTTGAAACATAGTCAATCGCTACTAAGATGTGTTCATAATTTCGGATTTTGAAAATGGTCCCATGTAATCAATTCCCCGGACATCAAAGAGCTCTATCTCGAAGATTGGTTGTTAGAGGCATAGCATCTCTTGCATTGATATTCCCGTGCCTCTCGACAAGCTCCACATCTTCTGGATGAAGTCTTTGTGTCTTGATACATGGTTGGCCGTGAGAAATACCGCTTGCCAAATCTTTGCATGTGTTCGAACGCCCCATAATGTCCTCCGTATGGTGATGAGTGACATCTTTCAATGATCTCAAGTCCCTTCGTTGGCACACATCTCCTCGAAAGCAGCCCATCGAGCAAACTCTAAAGAGGTATGGCTCATCCCATAGGTGGTGACAACTCTCACACATAAGCTTCTTCTTATCTACACCTGGTGCAACATATCCCGCAACCATAAAATTAACAAGATCGCATACCAGGGGATCGATATGGGTTATCCGATAGAACATATCGCCCCCCCGAGTGAGTCATTAATGGGCAATTCATGTGGTTTTTCAAAATGCATTCTAGACAAATGATGCAAGCAATGTAATTCTCTACTCCCTTTTTATCTTTAATTTCTAAGTCAAACTCTTGGAGTAACAAAATCCATCTTATCAAACGAGGTTTAGCATCTTTCTTGGTGAGCAAGTATTTTAAAGCAAGCATGATCAGTGTAAACAATCACTTTAGCTCCTACCAAGTAAGATCACGAACTTATCTATAGCATAAACAACTGCTAGCAACTCTTTTTTCGGTGGTAGCATAACTAAGTTGTGGCCCGATCAAAGTTTTACTAGCGTATGCAATGGCATGATGTTTCTTGTCTTTAGTTTGCCCTAACACGCCCCCACAAAGATAGTCAATGGCATCACACATAATTTCAAAAGGCAAAGACCAATCGAGAGGGTTGGATGATTGGTGCGTAAACAAGAGCCTTTTTCAAAGTTTCAAAAGCTTTTAGACAAGCATCATCAAAAACAAAGGGAGCATCCTTGGCTAACAGCCGGTAAGTGATCTAGCAATATGTCAAAATCTTTTATAAATCTACGATAAAAACCAGCATGGCCTAGAAAACTTCTTATCCCTTTAATATTCACGAGGGGAGGTAAATGTTCTATAACTTCTATTTTTGCCTTGTCTACCTCTATTCCCTTTTTCAAAATTAGGTGACCAAGTACTATTCCTTCTCTAACCATAAAATGACATTTTTCCCAACTAAGGACTAAGTGCTTTTCCTCACATCTTTGCAAAACCTTATCTAAATTTTCTAGACAATCATCAAAAGTTTTTCTATAAATAGAAAAATCATCCATGAAAACTTCCATAATCTCTTCAATCATTTCGAAGAAAATATAGACATCATACATCTTTGTAAAGAAGTGTGTGCATTACATAACCCAAAAGACATTCTTCTATAAGCATAAGTTCCATATGGGCATGTAAAAGTGGTTTTGCTCGGGTCACAAGGATGGATTGGGATTTGGTGATACCAGAATATCCATTAAGGAAACAAAAGTAAGAATGGTTTGCCAAACGCTCTAACATTTCATCAATGAAAGGCAATGGAAAGTGATCTTTCTTTGTAGCCTTGTTTAGTTTTCTATAGTCTATGAACATTCTCCATCCTGTGACGGTTCTTTGAGGAATTAATTCATTCTTATCATTTTTAACAACTGTCATACCTCCCTTTTTAGGCACAACTTGAACAGGGCTTACCCACTCGCTATGAGGCATAGGATATATAATCCCGACGTGTAACAACTTAAGAACTTCCTTTTTAACTACATCTCTCATCGCATTGTTGAGTCTACGTTGAGGCTCTATAGATGGGGGAATATCCGGATCTATAGGAATGCGATGAGTGCGAGAGAGCGTGACCGATTCCTTTAAGGTCTTCGAAAGTGAATAGCCTAAAGCTAACGATGTTTTTCTAAGATGCTTATCGACCTAAGAGTCCGTTTCTAGAGTAAGTTTATCATTTATGATCACAGAGGAGACTCGGATCTTGATTGAGGAAAGCATAAGTGAGGCCTGGTGGTAAAGGTTTAAGTTCAATAGGAGGTCTAGGTGGGTTCTCAAATTCATATAGAGGTTCTGAAGTGGTAGGATTTTCATCCTCCTCTTCAATAAAGAACTCTGAATCGTCCTCATAACTAGATATGAAAAAATATTCTACAGAAGCCTCTTTAACTTCCCCATAGGGTCTGGTTACGGAGAAGACTCGGTTTTAGCATGGATAGCTTGGATTATAGGCAATGAAAGTCTAAGATCCTGGCCTAGCCTAATGTCTAATTCTAGGGTTGTTCTAAAGTAAGCTTTTCTATTGGTTGTCCTATCAAGAGGTCAAACTCCATGATATCAAAGATGTAAACGCTAAGATGTACCATGATGTTATTAACCTTGATTGGTATAACATAAAGAATTCTTGAGCTTTGGACAATTTGTCCTGAAGGGCTTAGTAATAACTTTGTAGTGGGACTTAATGGCATGTTTTTGAGAAGTTCATGAGCAAAAGACAATGCCATGATATTTATTCCCAAAATAGGATTGTAGAGAGCATCAAAAGTGTCTTTATCAATTTGGCAACGAATAGGTACAGAAGGTGAATGGAAACGGATTACATCAGAGGAAAGCTCAGATCCTTGTTGATGCTCTTTTAATGCATGATTTATGACCATCAATATGCACATAAAAGGATAAGATTTCATATAAAATCATAATGAAATATTATTTATCTAACGAGTTCCACGAAGTTTCGATGCTCTAGTTGTTTTGCAGGACATTCTAATTTTTCAAAGATAAAAATATCGAAATAACAAAACGGAGTACACCAATGGATATCATTTGCTATATTTGGATTATGGAATGAGAAGTTATCACGTAAACAATATTTGCACGAAATGATGGGTCTCCCACGCCCAAATATACATCCCCATGCATGGTGTATTGGAGCTCGACACACGTGGCGGCCGGTAGTGAGTTGCCGCACAAATTCACACGCGCAAGCGTGGGAGAGCATGACTTTTCGACGTACCTATTCTTGGAAATGTTTTTCCGCCACATGGAGACGGTTGCATGTGGGGAATTAAATTTGGCGCCAGGTTTTACTCGAAGACGCGGTTGCATGGCGCCCAAACTTTCACCATGCGCGCCCGGGACTCAAGCGGCGGTTGCATGGGTGCATGGTCTAATCTCGCGCCAAAACTCCCGAAACCTCCCTAGAATGAGGAGAGCCCTCCATTCCCCCCGTGGAAATCGATACCTTGAATACTCCGGTGAAAGCTACAACGGTACTTTCCGCGGCGCTGCGGATTTATCCTTATCGGTGCGTTAAAAAATACCAACAAGCTTTCTGGCGCCGTTCTTGGGAACGGTAGCTGTTCTAGAATCAAAACCAAGTCAGTCCGTGTATCCCTTTTTATTTTTATTTTATACACCTCACCTCCATTACCATCCCAACCACATGGATTCAATGCTAATATTTTAAATCTTCAGCTCGAAGGGTGATTCGTTAGAGCCTCCACCACCATTCACATCACATACTTATAAATGGCTATGAGCTTTGCCCCGCTTTTATAGCCATGGTTCGAAGCAACCCTTTCGGAAAAAATCTTAAATTCTAAAAAAAAAAAAAAAAACATTGAGAAGGAGGCTCTACAAGCGGCCGGGGCTAAGTTCACAAATCCTACAAAATACTAGCCCAAACATTTCTTTGCCCGACAACATCCTAGTTAATCACTTCCATTTTGGTCTTAGCAAAGAGGCAGCTCTCGAACTTGGTCAATCTTTGGGAGGCTCATTCATATTTAAATTCATTAGTGAGGGGAAAGCTATTCTAAATAAAAATCCTTGAAAATACCCCTTAGTCTAGCATTCATGATGAGTTTCCCACGTAAAAACAATAGAGTCAAGCCCGAACAATGAGAGGAGGCACCTACAACCGAATTTGAAATTCTTTTAAATCCTTTTGATAATTTGGTTGTTTAGGAACCTCCCACAAAGGAAACATGCTATCACACTCCTATGGATGTCAAGTCCTATCTTTTTGCATGTCCTTTTGAATTCGAGGATAACCTTTTTCTTGATGATGATTTTTGGAATGCTTTAGAAATTCCTAGATCAACATCATCATATGACTCGAATTTTTATATGAGACATCAAGAACATTGACAACACATAAAGGAGAAATTCATAGAGAGGAGAGAAAGAGACAAAGTACGGGTGTAGTTGATCGGCAAGGGCGTAAACCGAGGAGGAGTCCTGTTGAATCCTCCTCGACTTGTACCTTGGCAAGTGTAAGCTACATCCGGGTTACTCTGGTATTTCTGGCTCATTTATAAAAAAAAAAAAAAACTCTCTCCCTCTATGCCCAGGCTCCTTTGTCTCATCAAAATCCATTCCGGATCTCGGGGAGAATTTGAAATAGACTCCACAATAAAAATAACATATCCATGTTTTGTGGAGTAGTCACACTATCATAAAAAAAAGATGCTCCCCCGAAACGAGAAATTTCATTAATAAGCATGGAAGTTATTCCTTAATTGTCCCATCCATTCGATGCTTATATGAAAAAAAAATCTCACAAGTCGATCAGTAACTCAGCCACCACTTACAAAAATCTACAACCCCTTCATTCTCTCTATTCATAAAAAATGTTTGAAAGAGGTGTTGTAGATGATTCTATCTATCACAAATTTGGCAAATTTTGTTATGTCTTGGCATGAGTACTATAAATCAACAACAAAGGTTGGTGTTGGGGGAAACCACATCACCAACATTGGTTTCAATTTCAAAAGGTTTCCCAAGGATGAGCTTTCATCTTTAAACAAAGCACTTTCGGGAGATAACCCGATCTCTAATAATTCTCTCTTGAAAAAAAAATCATCCTTTTACTTTCATAAATATTTTTTTTTAATAATATGACTTTCGAAAATGAGATTAAGAACATATTTATGAGCACAAGGTAAAACCAATCAAACATCATTCAGCAATGAAGCACTTTCGACAAGAGTGTTTCCATCCAAACTTGATTTTTGCATCTTGCAAAATTCAAGTGTGGGGTGAACAACTTTAAACATCTCATAACATGCTTCATTCATTTCTCTTTTGTTTTCTCTACCTTGACTCACACTTATTCCTTGCTCATTATTCCAAAGTCACAAAAATTATTATGATAAAAAGGGATTGAAAATATAAAAAAAAGAGTGCTATTATGAGCCCGGGGTGCCCAATCATTCTTGCATAATCAAATCATCACCCCCCGCCATCGCATAGATAGGAATATATATGTGCACACTAACTCTATGCAGATGAAGAGAGAGGTCACCGTCAAAAGGAAACAAGACCATGATATGTGACGGAACGACTACATTGCATCACTCACAATTCAATCATAAATTGTGAGAGGTAAGTCGATCAAGGTAAAAGAACCAACCAAAAATATTTATTTTCTTTTCCAAATTTATTTTCACCACTGCATATTTGCTTGAATTGTCATTTATCTAGTGCTTTCAATGGGTGGCTCCTAGTCTTTTGAGTTGTATTCGGGTGCCATGCCTAATCTAGGTAGATGACAATTTTATTGTTGTCTGTCTATTCGGTGCTCCTAGTCTAGCTTCGTAGTAGTCGGATGTTAAACGGTACCATCTCGAATCATATGTTGGCTTCGCCAATCTATATGATGACTCCGCTTGATGGTCAATGCTACGAGCAAAAGCTAAAGCCTAGATTGCATGCATATCGCCCATTTAACCTGTTCTTTCAAAACCATGGCATGTTTGTTTAAGCTCATTCATCCACCCCATTGCATTGCTTTGAAAAAAAATGGTTCTCTAATTCATCATTCAATATTCACACATCCGTTTGAATCAATCTCATGTTTATGATTTTCATGCTACCTTTCTCTTTACTAGTATGCTTTAGTTTGGGAGTGTAGGTCCTTTGCAATGATCTTACTTCCATAGGCTTCTTAAATTAAGCATGGTGCTTAGGTTAAAAAAGCCTACCTTAATCAAATTAGACATGGAGTCAAGTTTGATTGCTGAACCAAAACAACTAGTATAGACTTTGGTTGTATGCCTGGACTAACCCCTGTAGAAATTTCACAAATTCATAAGGGTGAGTCTTTGAGACAAATTCATAACGGAGGTAAATCAAAAGTTCATTTTCGTGATCTTTGAATGAACCTTGATCACACATTAAAAAAATATAAAGAGAAGGAGGACTCTCCTCTTCTAAACCTTTGCTATAATCAAAGCTTATCATCCATGCACACCATAATCTGTGTGTGGGTCAAGCCTTGATGATTGCCTCGAGTTGGATCATGTACAACAAATCAACCATTGCAAGCAACTTCAAACTCCATCTCCACATACCGCTGGTAAAGTACACTCAGGTAATACAAAGGTAACCAACTCATTGACTCATATTTATCTCCATGGAAAAAAAAATAATATATCATGCTTCCTACGTTTATGTCATATGCTCTAGTTTGGGTGTGTACTGTATATTGTACAGATACAGTACATCTATAGGCTCTGTTGAATTAAGCGTGGTGCTTAGGTTAATATGGCCTTCTTTAATCAAATTTTTGACATGGTGTTGAATCTTGGTTAATGAACTTAGAGTAATTATTTTTTCATGAACAATGAGAAGTAATCAATGCCGAGACAAATCAAGACTACATTTATAATGCAAACTTTACCTTAGTCTTGCTTGAGTTTAAATGAAAGGTTGGATGAACATAGTTCAAATAAATAAATAAATAAAACATGGTACCATCCTTCGGGTATTCTCTATCACTAACATTTACAGGAACGAAGAGGTGACACAAAGAGCTTGCACCTAGAGATAAGATCCGGATGTTCAACTTAGAGGTGAAACTCTTTGTCCAAGAAAAAAAACTTCAGAGTAAATCAGAAGGGCCAATCACGGTAATCGAGCCTTCGTTCACATGGTGCCATCACACTCCAAAATGATGAAGGTAATGTACTCAAGGTAAATGGCCATCATTTAAAAGTTTTTTTCCTTGAACCATAAAATGAAATTGACTCGATTGAATTCTTGCAATTTATTGATTCAATCTAATGTTCAATCTTGTCTAATAAAATATATGAATATTAAGAAATAAAAAAAAGAAAACATATAAAGAATTTAGAATAACATAACGCTTTGACTCTCTAGTGTTTTTCTACCAGAAGAGTCCATGTTATTTTCACTTGTCTTTGTCTTTGAATAAAAACAGATATAGCTCCAAAAAGTGTGGGGGAGTGCAACACTCCATTGAAGAACAGAAAGCAATCGAACCACATCATGAGGCTGGTGGAGGAGAATACACAAAAATTCGATTTGATCACTTCCTTCCCACCTGTTCATATGCATGCTCCCTGGTTATATACTTGTTTAAACCCGCAAACCTTAAAAAAGAACCAAAATTCCACACTTAGATTTAAAATTTATAAGTAAATATGAATATACCTCTTTGAGTTTGGCTTGCATAAATTTTATTCCCTACATATCCTTAGTGCTTGTGGGCAAAATATATATAGGAAAAACATATTGCCTAAGTTGTTGTGAAGTGAGATATGGTTTTGGCATGGGAATCCAACCTTTTCCATTCGAAGTACTTGGAGAATTTCTGTTTTATAAAAATGCTAAAAACCATAGTCTCACATACTCCTCAATGGTGAGAAATTCCTACCAAGGCCAAATATATCATGGTACAATTTGAAAACCTTCTACATATGCTACTTGTTTTTGTATTGAGCTTTGTCAAACATTGTTGACCCGTGTTGAGAAATTTATCATGCTCTTAAATCAAGATCACGTACACGCCACCTAATATATGCACTACTCCTACATTGGGAGTAGGTGCAAAACATGCCTTCCATTTAGATCCACCAGAAAATATTCTACTCCTACACTAGAGTAAACAAAAATATCTTTGTTAGATTCTTTCAAAATAAATGCTCCAAACACTTGCTGATAACTCCCTCTCAAAGGTTTGAGAAAAAAAAAAAAGACATGAGGCATCATCAAAAAAAAAAAAAAAAATATATATATATATATATATATATATATATATATATATATATATATATATATACAAAAAAAAAAATAGAGAAAAAAAAAAATGGACAAGTGTCCAAAATAAAACAATGGGTACTTAGATGCCCGCCTCTCTATAAAAAAAAAGAAGAAGAAAAGAAACAAAAGATGAGAATAAAAGATAGCCCATGTTCTCACAAATATTTTCTCTAAAGTCTCAATAAAAAGAGAGATATCTCAAGGAGCATAGTAGAAATAGGATAGCCACTATATATATCCACACACTTGCACATCTTGATTTGATTGTATGACATTTTTTCTCCATGGATCCATTGTTTGACTAAGCAAAATGTGCAATACAAGTATGCCCACAAAATTTTCCTACCTAAGCTCCACATAAGCCTTTTTTAGAAGTAGGAAGAAAAAGAAGGCAATACTATAAATGCCTTGGTAAAGGGAACATACACCACCGAGCGATTTGAGAGTGCCATTTGAGGAGTACATGTGAACTATGCTTTACTCGAAGACGCGGTTGCATGGCGCCCAAACTTTCACCATGCGCACTCGGACTCAAGCGGCGGTTGCATGGGTGCATGGTCTAATCTCGCGCCAAAAACTCCCCGCCAAAACTCCCGAAACCTCCCTAGAATGAGGAGAGCCCTCCATTCTCCTCTCTCTTTTCCTATATAAAGAAGGGCACACTACACATTAGAAACACAACACACTACACTTGAGTTCTTTAGTTCCAAATCCCTTCACCATGTAGTGGTTTCCCTCTAGGTGTTCTTCACCTAGTTGTACAAATTAGAAAATAGGAAGAGAGTGAGAGGAGAAGAGGAGAGGAAGGGAGTCGGGTTTGTCGGCTTTGCCTCAACTTTGTACCTCTACGGAGCCGACTATTTGTGAGTAATATCCAGGGTTATCTTATGGTGATTTCTTGATTATTATTTAACTAAATTCAAGTGCTTACTTTATTTTACTTACTGGATCTCCGTTCAATCCGAAGAAGGCTCTAGTTTTTACGTGAAACTAGTTTCGTACTCGCTAGCGTGAGACATGGTGTTTGGGCTAGAGTTTACCCCGAGATTGCGCCCAATACTACGGAATAGTTGTGGTAGCCCCGGGGTGACAGCTCCGACCGGGGCCTTTGTAGTCCACCACGTGCGTATTGGTGTTTTCGTAGAGCTTTTGGCTGGCCTTCCCGATTACCGTTTTTCGGTGCGTTCGAGAATTGGAAAGGTCATTTGCTCAAGTAAGTAGGGTCTAGTAAGCTTTGAACCTTGGTATTTAGTAATCTTGAGAAAACCTTAGAGAACCCCTCTCTACCTACAAAAAATATTTATTCTACCTCATCTCTTGGACGTACTTGATCCCTTCTAGTTCACTTCTCGTTCCCCGTGGAAATCGATACCTCAATACTCCGGTGAAAGCTACAACGGTATTTTTCCGCGCGCTGCGGATTTATCGTGTGCGTTAAAAATACCAACAATCCTTCTAACCATTCGCTACTTATGATTGAGACAAGCTCTTCGTGGTTCCTTTTCAATGAGATTGGTTAGAAGGAGTTATAGAATATGGTTGTGATGTTTTAGCCTTCTGTGGTTCTAGTCTATATCTCGAGGTATTTCCATAATCTGTAAAGAGATCATCCTCGATATCGAGTAAGAAGTCAGAGATCGAAGTGACCTCTAGTTCTTCTAATTCTAAAGGTTCTGATCACTGGTGGTTGTAAAGGATTTGGAATAGAATTGGGTTCAGCTAATCCTTCTTCTTCTTCTATTATTTCTTCTATTTTTAAGTGTTTCCCTACAGTTGGATCATCCTCCTTGTTTTCCACTATTTTGTTTAGGACAGCTATGCATTCAGGGATTGTAAGGTGAATAAAGGATCCATTCGCAGAGGTGTTCAAGTGTTTTCTAGATTTTCTATTCAGACCAATATAAAAATGTTGAATTAGAACATAGTCTGGTATGGCTAGATTAGGTCGGATTTGGAAAGAAGATCAAAAACGCCTCCCAAAGAGGCTCTCAAAGATTCATTATCCTTCATTTTAGAGGATACGATCGAGAGCCTAAAGTCGACTAATTTGGACATGGGGTAGAAGTCCGCACAAAAGTCAGTCAAACAAGTTCCCCTGGGCCGCCTCCCATTTCTCGTTGTTTCGATTGTACCACCGGGCGAGCTTTTTTCCTTTCAAAGAGAATGGAAATAGCGCCCAACGGATGGTTTCAAGGGACATGCCTTCAATATGGAGGCACTTACATGTCTCCTCGAAAGTTTGGAGATGAAGGAAAGGGTTTTCATCTAATTCTACCGAGAATGTATGATTTTGGACCATCTCTATTAACCTAGGGCGAAACTCATAAGACCCGGCATGGATAGGTTTAGAGGATAACACCGGTCTATAAGCTTGCTCCATGGGTGCCAAGTATTGGTAAAGGGGGGTGGTATCCATTTGGATAGTGGTCAAAAGATAAAAAAGAAAAATCTATACTAATGATATGATACAAGATTTAGTTATGCTCACGTGTTCCAAGAACCGTTCTCCCAAGAACGGCGCCTTAAATGCTTGTTGGTAAAAGTTATCCCACGTAAATATTTATAAATAATCCGCAAGCGAATGGATACCGATGAGCACTTCACCCGAGAGGGTTTTAAATATCGAATCCACAGGGAGAAAGGTGTGAGAATAGTGAGGCTAAACTAAATCCCTGAGACTGTAGAAAGGTCTGGAGATTATAAAGTATGAGAAGATATCTATGGTTGTCTAGTTTATATCCTTGTAAGGCTTGAAGACATTTCTTAATGGGGACGTACTCAAAGGAAAGCAGGGACAAAACGTGCAATCCTCCAGTAACAGAGTCCTACTTGGCCTATCCAACAGGAGGTGGACTCCAAAGGAATCAATGGCACTGTCACTACCACGAACTTCCACACTCCGGAAGGTAGAGTGTATTTACGAGCTATCTAGTTCAAACACCGCGCTTGCACTAGGGGTAGCAACTTTAATTCAAGAGCAACAAAAATCAAAGTACTCTAATAAAAGAGTCGTAAACCAAAAGAAAATATAAGCAAGGTACTTTCTAAAATATAAGGTTGATCCACCAAAGAAGTCTCAAGATCAGGTGCCTCAAGGCCTTTGATCTCAGATGTACAAGCGTAGAGGAGTCACCGACAGATCCGGTACTTCCCCTTCTTCTCCTCTACTCACTCTTTATCTCTCAAGAATAGATCTAGTCACTCGTGGGGTACTAAGATCTAGTCTCTCAACTTTCTAACTATCTCACTCAACTTGATCTAAGCTCTTCTTCTAATTGGAGAGGTATGGCTTTGGTTGTCGATCAGAGGTTGAGTCTGATGAATAATGATATTCATTCTCAATCAAGAGGTAGGGGTCATCCTTATATAGCCATGGTCGATGAATATGGACCCTTGGATCAAACCAACCTTCAGCAATGGTATAGATACAACCTCAATGTCGGTTAGAAACCGACCTAAGAAGATGAGGCTGACAGGTGGGTCCCACCTGGCGGTCGCCATGAATCTTCGGGCGACGCCAGGATCCCGTGGCACAACCACTTCTGGTTTCTCCCGGTGTCTTCTAGAATGTTTTGATTCGAATTTTAGATTGAAATTCATCACTGACTATTCTCCTTATCATATGGAGTGCAATCTCTAGGTTTTTACTGGCATTTACCTGTTGAGTCCCTGAAAAAATATAAATCACCAAAACTTGTGGAACTATGTTAGTAAAGCCCCTAATCTATGTATATATTCAATTTATATCCTTATTTCATGTTTAGTTGAGTTATAAATATATAGCTTAAGAGGTGTCAACACACCCCCACTAGCATACCACCTCACCAGCCCACTAACCCTTCCTTGCACCGTGTCATCAACATGCCTCACATGTCTATGGGCATAAAAAAAGGTTATAACTCATGAACCAAAAAAGATAAATCTAATTCTAATTACACCATTAAATTCATTTTAATAAATCCTTTAAAATAAGATCTCACAGGTATATATTTTGATAATATTATAAGTGGGACCCATTGGTATAGAGAAAAAAGAAAAAAAGAAAATAAAAAAAGGAAAAATGAAGAAAGAAAAAGAATAGGAGGGTGATAGTAATACTGTAACTCGAATTCTCCTTCATACTCGTGGCAACGCACGGGGAATCCACTTGTTGGATCAACACAAAACAAGAAAAGAAGACCCATGGGCAAATGTCAAAACGGAGGCAATTTCATACGTATTTCAATCTTGTTTCTAGAATAGCCCCTAAATGCGTATGTTCACATCTGAGTTCCCAATCCTAGTGGCCTCACACTCATCTTCTATCTCTATGGTGTCATGGATTGACCGATGGAGCCTACCTAACAGAGGCGGTGCACGGCAAAGGCGGTTGCCAAATGGGCAACTGGTATAAAGACCGTTCGGAATGAGGGGAACGGCAACGAATCTTGTAACAGGGCATTGCTAGCTTAGCTATTTGTAGCTATTCTGTTAGCAAGTTGGTTAAGCGGGCAACCGCTCCTGTACCAAACATTAAGGTTCATCAATAAAGTTGCGCTAGTTCTTCCCAAAATCCATCCCGAATCCTATCCCCGACCACCTCAGCTACCTGTGTTCATAATAATTGGTATCCAGAGCCTGTCAATCGGGAAAGAATTTTTTCCTCGTGCTCGTGAGTACTGACGCCCGCAAGGAAGCCCACCAAATTTAGATGTCGGCGTCGATTGAGGAGATCTAGAAGACGATGGAGTCCATGGTGGAGTAGTTGAGAGCGTCAAGACGTTGGCCACGAGTTCAGCAGATTCCAGAACAAGATGGCCACCGCCTTTGACAAGCTCAACGACTTGCAGGCTTGGAGGACGGTTGCGGAGATGTTGATCGGGTCGGTGATGGAGCAATCCAAGGAGGCTTTGACACGGATCTAGCAACTCGAGTCACGGCCGATACCGCCACCGCCTCTGCTGCATCCGCTTCCACCCTTACAGTCGGTAGTGGCGCCGATGTACCAGGCGCATCAGACCCTACCCAGGCACCGGTGCTACCGCAGTTGGCGATTCCGCCTCCGCGACTCGACCTAAACATGGCGCCGCCCAAAGATCGGGTCGACATCGCACTCGCCAAATGGCACGGCACCTGACGGTGGATTTTGGCGACCCACCGCCAAACATCACATCGTACTATCCATGACTCGAATCTGTTGAATTCGATGCCATATGAGTTTCTTCCAGTTCATTCCTCTCGTGGACCTCCTACCCCTAAATTTGATTTTTCGACCGATGGGGGAAATCCAAGGTTGTGGCATGATCATTTGTCATCTATTTCGAAGTCTACGGTGTGCATCCGGCAATGCTGACACGATTCGCAGCACTGAATTTCAAGGGCGCAATGGCAACCTAGTTGTAGTCTGTGGATAGGCAAGGAAGAATCATCGATTGGGATAAGCTCTGTGAATTGGTGTTCTCCAAGTATGATAAGGACAAGTACCAATGTCAGCACAAGCAATTGGAGGGATTGAGGCAAGCTGGACAGTGGCTGAGTATCATGCACAATTTGACAGTTAGCCCATAGTATTCTCCTATACAATCCATCATATGATCACATTTACTTTGTCACTCGATTTGTGTTGGGGCTCAAAGAAGAGATTCGATCGCCTATTGCACTGCATTGACCTCAAGATGTTGATACAACATGTGAGTTGGCAAGGTTACAAGAAGAAGAACTACAAACAGTCAAATAGAGGACCTTTGGGCGGGGATTCACCAAAGGGATAGAGAAGGTTGTTGAGAAGAATGCCCCAAAAGCTCCTAGAACCGAAGTTGATGAGAAAGTGATTGCTCTCAAGCAATATCGGTGCAAGAATGGATTATGCTTTAAATGTGGTGTGAAATGGAGTACAACTTATACTTCCCCATAGCAGATTCCATTACATGTTATGGAAGAGTTGTGGGATGCCTTGGACACCACAAGTATGCAAGATGATGAGGGAGATCAAGCAGAGACAATGTATGTAGAGAATGCTATTTGTGAAGTACAGTGCCCTGACTCCAAGAAACAAGGGCATCGACACACTCTTAAGCTTTTAGCTAGAATCAGCAAGCAGCAGGTCCTTGTGCTAGTGGATTCTAGGAGCATAGGCACATTTGTGAGTGAACAAGTGTCTCAGATATTGGGGCTAGAAATTGAACCTTGTCAAGCTATGTCACTCAAGTCAGTTGATGAGGGACAACTTCATTGTGAGGAATCTGTACCTGCTCTTCAGCGGTGGGTACAAGGGCAAAAGTTCACTTCTAAAGCCAGAGTGTTGGCCCTTCAATTCTATGACATGATAGTAGGTGAAGATTGGTTGGAGGAGGTGACTCGTGTGTAGGTGGACTACACAACCAAAGAGATGAGAATCATAGTCAACAGCAAGAGAGCCATACTGTAAGAAGTCAAAGATTAGATGGAATCTTGCTCTTCTATTGGCCCCAAGAAGTTACAGAAGTTGATGGACAATGGTGGTGTTCTGTGCTATTTGTAGTTGTGTCAAGAGAATAGAGTTACTCTACTGTCAGAAGAATGTCGGGAGATATACTCTATTTAGCAAGTAGAGCTAGGAGTAGCTGATCAACCACCAGTTCAGATTCAGGAATTACTGGATTAGTATAATCATCTATTCAATGCACCCATAGAGCTACCACCAGCTAGAGAGGCTAATCACAAAATAAATTTGATGACAGGAGCTCAGCCAATGCAAATAAGGCCTTATCATTGTTCTTCAATTCAGAAGAATGAAATTGAGAGCCAAGTGCAGCAGATGCTCAAGTCAGGAGTTATCATACCTAGCATAAGTGATTTTGCTTCTCCTATGCTATTGGTTAGAAAGAAGGATGAGACTTGGAGGTTTTACATTGATTACAGAAAGCTAAACGCAATCACACATAAGCACAAGCACCCAATGCCAGCGGTGGATGAGTTACTGGATGAGATTAGTGGGGGCTCAATGGTTCACTAAATTGGACTTTAGTGCTGGTTATCATTAGATAAGGATGGCAGCAGGACACGAGTACAAACCTGCCTTCAAAACACATCAGGGCCTCTATGAGTTTTTGGTCATGCTATTTGGCTTAACCAATTCTCTATCCACATTTTAGAGTTCGATGAATATCACAAAAATGTTGAGAAAAGGAGTGTAGGTGTTCATGGATGACATACTCAGCTATAGAGCATGTCAAACTGCTTCAGCAAGTATTTCAGATTCTAGATCAACATCCGTTTTTTATCAAGAAATCAACAAAGTGCTTGTTTACACAACCCTCTGTGGAGTACTTGGGCCATGTGATCTCTGCAACATGGGTAGCCACTAACCCAGCTAAGATACAAGCAGTGCTAAATGGCCCACCCCTAAGAATGTGAAGAAACTTAGAGGATTTCTAGGACTCACAGGGTACTATAGGAAATTCATCCAACATTATGGATTGATGGCTAGACCTCTCACTGATTTTTTGAAGAAAGGCTACCAATTTGAGTGGACACCAAACACCGATCAAGCATTTCAGTTGTTGAAACAAAAGATGGTCCAAGATCATGTGTTGGCCGTGCCAAATTTCTCAAAGGCATTTGCCTTGGAAACAGATGCAAGTGATATGGGAATTGGGGTTGTATTGATGTAGGAGGGTCATCCAATTGCTTATCTTAGCAAACATTTGTGTGCAAGAAATCAGAAATTATCTGTCTATGAGAAGGAGTGTTTGGCTATTCTTATGGCAATTGATAAATGGAGGCCTTACCTGCAGCGCCTGAGGTTCACAACTAGAATAGATGACAAAAGCTTGTTGCATTGAACTGAGCAAAGGGTGTCATAAAAAATTCAGCACAAGACATTAGTTAAGTTGATGGACTTAGACTATGTCATTCAGTATAAGAAGGTCATCAACAATGCAGGTGCAGATCCATTGTCGAGGTGTACAAAAGGACAGAAAGTGTGTGTTGTGTCTGAATGTATACCAAGTTGGATTCAAAAGCTAGTTGAGGGATATGAAGATAGTGAAGACAAGAGTCTTATGGCTGAGCTTAGTCCGATTTGGTAGCAATTGTAAGGGTTTTTCCTTGCTTAATGGCGCCATCGGCTACAAAGGGAGAATATAGGTGGGAAACAATGTGTTGGCACAACAACACATTCTACTGTGCCTTACATGCCGTGGGTTTGGTGGACACTAAGGAATTCTTTGCAACATACAGCAGGGTGAAAAGTCTATTTGCTCGGACAAATCTGAAGAAAGTTGTACAATTGTTTGTGCAACAATGTAGCATATGCCAACAAGCCAAGGTGGAACATACAAGAATCCCTGGATTGTTCCAGCCACTGCCAATTCCATCCAAGGCCTAGGAGGTGATCAGTTTGGATTTTGTGGAAGGATTACCACAATCTAACAAGTTTAATGCAATCATGGTTGTTATTGACAAGTTCTCAAAGTATGGCCACTTTATTGCTATTCATCACCCATACACTGCTCTCCAGATTACATTTATATTCATGGATAACATATACAAGCTGCATGGTCTCCCAAAGAAGATAGTTTCTAACAGAGATCCAGTGTTCACTAGCAAGCTATGGAAGGAGTTGTTTAAACTGATTGCAGTTGCTGATGAGCTTATCTTACCATCCTGAGACTGATAAAAAACTGAATGACTTAATCGGTGTTTGAGGGATTCTTGCGTTGCACCATGCACTTTCATCCCAGGAAATGGAGTAAGTGGCTTTCGGTTGTAGAATTTTGGTATAATCATACAACCCTGGGCATGACACCATTTGAAGCAATCTATGCAAACACCTCGACAGTTAGGCGTTCAGAACATTCAGTTGTGTACAATGCCAGATCTAGAAGATTGGATGAAGGAGAGAGATTTGTTGAGCAAACTTATCCAGCAGCAGTTGCATAGGGCTCAACAAAGCATAAAAAGTCAAGCTGGCAAGCAAAGAATGGAGAAAGAATTCGGTCGAGTGGATCGGGTATATATGAAACTACAACCTTATGTGCAGTCGTCGATGGTTGACATGTCCAATAAGAAGTCTGTCATTCGGATACTATGAGCCATATAAAGTCATGAAGAGAATAGGAGTTGTGGCATATAAACTGGAATTGCCACAAGGAAGTCGAATTCATCCTGTTCTCCATGTATGGTAGCTCAAGAAACAAGTGGCTCTAGGTGCATCAGCTTCTACCGAACTGTGCACAGTATGCATTGCCCTCCAACCAGACAAGATTCTCCGGTCCAGAGTGATCCAGCGTGGTGATCCAGTGTGGTGATCAAGCAGGTGTTGGTTCAGTGGGAAATAATGACGCCAGAAATGGCAACATGGGAATACAAGAGTGACGTACATCGACAACAAGCTAAGCAGGCCACAGGCGGGGACAGCCTGCGTTTCAAGGGAGGAGCAATGTCGGGCCCGACCGATGGACCCTACCTAACAGAGGCGGTGCACGGAAAGGGCGGTTCTTTGGATCGGCAAAGGTATAAAGACCGTCGTATGAGGGGAACGACAATGAATGTTGTAACAGAACATTGGTAGCTTAGCCGTCTATAGCTATTATGTTAGCAAGTTGGATAAGCGGGCAAGGTTCATCAATAAAGTTGTGCCAGTTCTTCCCTAAATCCATCCCGAATCCTATCCCCAGCCACCTTAGCTACCGGTATTCATAACATATGGACAGTGGTGTGGCTCCGTAATAGTAACTAGAAGTATACCCCGCCCGTTGCAGCGGGATTCTCTTAATAATACTTTTTATATAGAATATTATGTATACATATATAAGAATTTGTCTGAAAGTTATTTTAACTAATCAGCTCTCTTAAAAAACAATATAGAATATTTGATTACATTATAGAGGTATAGGTGATGAAGCAAATATTGTATGTAGGTATAACTTCTATGTCAATAGATTAAGATTTAAATCATTTTACGTGATAGAGATGACATGGATTTTTTTGTAAATAATAAGGGATGACATGGACATAGTGGGTAATGATGTGTACACTTTGCATTAAAAGATAGAATATGTAGTGGGTTCACTTAGTGGAGAATGATGTGGACACCTTTGCATGTAGAGAGAACTCATCTAGTGGGGTTTATCTTTATAAGAGTTATAGATTATAGATAGATAGATAGGTCCTGACGGCTGCGGCTTGATCGAAGTCGTCGAAGCAACTTGAACGCTCATCTTTGTTGATGGGGAATAGACCAGCGTGTTCCACAGTCAGCCACACGACGATTGTGAGCTCGCACCATTGGCCATTGCCGTGGTGTTTGGCATGGAACTCTTTGAAGCTTCCGAACGCATGAATTAGTGTATATTAAAATAATACGATGTATTAAAAGGCCAAATTATCTTATAATTTATAGAACGGAGTCACACTACATATATAAACACATTGTGGGCGGGCCAAAGCTGGATACAAGTGACATGTGACTACCTAATACATACGACTTCTACTGCTAGGTAGATGTATGCAACTTTCTCCCGTGCACGGACATAAGAAGTTCAGTCAAGACGGAAGGGCAGCTTGTTTCAAGGTGCTTATATCCCTGTGTGGTTAAGACGGCATGGAGCGTCTCGGGACTCCCAACAATGAAGTCGATACACTTGGCCTTGAGCCGCCGAAAGTTGTGATGCTCGGCTAAAGCAAGAGCTTTTGCCGCCATGTCAACATAGATGGCACCAGATTGAAGCTTGCGTTTGCATATTAACTTCAGCCCGTCCAGCTTGTACTTGTGAGCCGCTTCGAGCAGATGGCAAGCCAACGTTGTCACCGCCTCCTCCTCTCCCCGTTGTTGGTCGAATTCGGCTACCGTGCCGGTGTAAATGAAGTGAATCATGGCCTTGAAGGTTGCCGCATCCATGTCGTTGACCTCGATGGGTCGAGACTTCTTGTGTTCCCTATGGCCGACCAACTGGCGCAAGAACACAGCGGACTTTCCGGCAAGTACGTATCTGTGAGCTGCAATAGACTCGCCGGAGACGACGAATGTGACGTCCAATCCTGCCCCGTCGCGCCCCGTTCCGCAGAGGTTCCCACGGAACAGACGCAGCGCCTTGTCCGGCTTGATCCCGTTCCCCACCTCACAGAACAACAGTATCCCCACCATTGCGGCCACCCTCTCGACCCGCTTCTCATCCCTAATGTCACTATTCGGCTCCCCCAAGGGTACATCCGCCCTGACCGTCGGCCATGAGTCCGCTCTTAGCAGCAAGTCGGAGTAGTAGTGCCACGCGAGGTCCTGCTTCGCGCCGCCGGTCCCCGAGATCCTCCCCGTCTTGGTCTCCGCGTCGGGGCGCATCAGGCCGGCCACGACTGTCTCCACGTCCAGGAACCGCGTGGCCTCGTGCACCATCAGGAGGAGCACCACGAGGGCGTCCTTCGCCGGTCGCTGCTCGCCGACGGCCTCGGCGGTGCGCGAGGCGAGCGCGTCCACGGCCTCCCTCATCTGCCGCCGCCCGAGGTCTACGCTGCTCACGTCGCGCGTGCCGGTGCCGCCGAGGAGGTCGCGGTACGTGCCGCCGAAGCCCAAGGGCGTGGAGCCCGGGATGAGACTGCGGCTCGGGAACATCCCCATCTTCCTCCCGTGGCTGAGCTCCCACCACGTGCCGTCGCTGCTCTGGAAGCCCGCGAGGTAGAGGTTGTCGGCGCGGGTGGCGAGCGTCAGCGTGCTCGCCGGCGTCCTGAGTAGGACGTGGAACCACCGGCGCGGCGGGACGCCGGGCTCCACTGGTGGAAGCACGGGGCGGCCGTGAGAGACGTGCCTCGGGTTACCGAGCTTGTCACGGATGCCGGCCAGGAAAGCGGCATAGTCATCGTCGCTGCTCGCGAGGTCGAACGCCACGGTGAAACAAACAACGAGATGAGTTGATGATGGATGGATTGTCAAAGTTTAAATGGGTCGCAACTCACAACCTGCATTCCAATCAAATGTCAACTCTCTAGCCAAATTTGCGTTCGTCAAATGATACTGTACCGTATGGCATTGGATAACTGCGAATGGATCAACACACTACAGTACATGGTTCCAAATTATAAAGCGTGTTGACCATGACATTTCTTAATACAACAGCATTCTTAAAAAAAAACAAAACATTCTACAATTTAGAACCAAGAAAATACTTGTCAAATCAATCATTATGTTTCTTTGAAAAATTGATCATGCGACGACACCACAATAATAATGTTCTTTCACGACGATGAGCAGCTATTTTCCAGCCAGGACAAACTAGAAAGGAGTTCCTCGCCTTCGTAGCGGCGCAGCTAATTCGCGGTCGTCCGCGAGGTAGGTAACGCGCAGTCGATTTCTGACCATTTTTTTTTTTTTTGCATCTTTCTGCAAGGTGCCAAAAAAAAAAGGAAGGAGAGCTGAGGGGAAAGCGGGCGCTGTCGGCTCGACCGCCAGGAAGCTAATGCGCGGTCAACCGCAGAAGGAGAATTGGGCCTTCAAAGAGGAGAACCGACCCCTTTTCAGCGTAGAACAACAAATATTACCCATCTCTAAAGGAGATTGAGGTTTGCCACGTGTGCTACGGTCCTTAAGAGAAGAGAGAGAAATAACGATGGAAAAGAAAAACAATGTATTATGTGGTTTGGCTAGATAGAGAACGTAGTCGGTCGTATAATACTCTTAAGAAGCAAAACACCACTAGTTATTTCTTTCAATATACAAGCTATTCAACTAGGCAATGCAAACTATCACAAACAATTAATATGCACTAAGTTTAAACCCCACTAGCTATTTATCTTAATTAACATATAAGTTATCCAGCTACTGTCACATAATTAAAATCCGCTAGCACATGCAAATGTAATATCCATATCAGCAAGATACATAATCATTTTATTTTCCATGCCATCATACCATAAAATCCAATAATCCACAATTTTCTATAGCAACACATAGGTTATGCTTTTAGTTATATAAAATAGAGTTAAATGCATCGGGAACCCTCGAACTTGTGAGTGTGTGTTACATAGGCCTCTGAATTTTTAAAATGCATTTCTGGACCTCTAAACTTGTAAGTAGTTCATACAGACCCCTGATCATTAAAAATATATTTTTACCTCACTAAACTTCTTAAGTGGTACTGGTACCACAACCCCATACTTGTCATGTGGGAATTTTGGCGTTGCTATGTGGCAAAAAATACGCACCAAACCCCTGAACCAATCCACGTCGTCGTCAATGGCATGAGAGCTGCCTGCGCACAGAAGTGCTCGCCATTAGGAAGGATAACGAGGGGAGCATCAGCGAGTGGAGTGTGAGGTGGCATCATGGCGCGTTGTAAAAAGCACGAGCCTAGGTGTTGGCGATGCTCCTCCTAGTCCCAAAGCTTATGCGGCGGATGCTCCCCTCATTGTCCTTCCTGACGACAAAGCACTTCTGTGTAGAGGCGGTTGCCGCTCCGATGACAGCGACGCAGATTTGGTTTCGTGGGTTTGGTGCATATATTTCACCACGTAGTGCCACAACAGCAAACAACAGTGACAAACGCATACAAGTTCAATGGCCCTGATGCATTTAACTCTATAATAATAACGAGCATGTTTGGTCTTCGGTGGCAAGTATTTTTTTTATAACAAACACATAAATTAATTAACAACACAAAGTCACAAAGTTGTTAAGTGGGTGAAAGGTCCTAATGGCTAGAGGGGGGTGAATAGCCTATTAAAAATTCTTGCAACAACACTAAACACACGGATTAGTAAATAAGATGGCGAAGCTATTAAGCAATGCTACAAGCTATCTATGCAAGCCACAAGTCAATTCTATTGTCTCTAATCCACTCAAAGGCTATGTCGCTAGTTTACTCCTAGGTGAACAAGCAAGTCTAACTAGTTTACCAACTAGGAGCTAACAAGACTAAGCAACCTAGCACACTACTCAAGCTAAGCTAGTGAAGGTAATGCAAAGAGGCTAGAATACAATACCACCGTTGTCGAGTAGAGGTTGTGGCCAATCACCGTGTACAATGAAAAATCTCCAACAAGCTCAAGACAATAGACACGATGATTTTTCACCGAGGTTCACGTGCTTGCCAAGCACGCTAAGTCCCGTTGTGGCGACACACTCACTTGACGTATGCTAAGCTTAATGGCCGGTGCCAAATCCCCTATAGGAGCTCAAGCAAACGATCCCAAGAGAGGGTCCAACAAGCCACGAGCAATCCACTAGTGCTCCTTTCGCGAATCTCCCACGGGGTAAGGAACGACCCCTCACAATCACCACCGGTGTGGCCTCGAACAAGCTCCAATCGAGCTCAACACCGCCTCTTGCTCCAAGCCGCTAGGGAACCGGGCAAATTCCCAAGAAAACAAGAATCCCGCGGCTTCTCCAAGGATGAAGTGCCTCTAGATGCAACCACCAATGCAATGCACTTCTATCACTCTCAATCTCACCAAGAATTCGAGTTATGGATGGAGAGATGAGTGGAGAGGAGTATCACAAGCTCAATAGCAAGTTGGAAGCATCAAATGTGCAAGAGAGAAGTCCCAATACTGGCCAAACCAATATATATAGACCCCCTCACGAGATAGAGCCGTTGGTCTTCAAATTGGGCTTCTGCGGGGTGACCGGGCGCACCGACCGGACTCACCCCCGAAGTCCGGTCGCGGGGCCGGCCACCGCTTCCGGTCACAACAGGACAAGGTTCGGGCCCCGGGCCGGACGCCGATCATCGTGCTTCCCGACACGCTTCCGGTCACCACCGGATGCGCGCCCGGTCGAGGTTCCGGTCCATGCGTCCGGTGAAAATGGGCTCGCAGAGCTCTCGCCGACGCACCCACCGGAGCCACCGGTGCGTGCGTTGGTCGAGCCGAAGCGCCGTCCGGCCACCCCCGCGGATGACGGTGATTCTTCATCATTTTCTTTGCTCTTTGCTTCAATCTTGTTTCGCCTCTTGCCAAGGGTTGCCAACACGTCCAAAATGACCACGTTATCACCAATGTTAGCACGTCAAGATGTTAGGCAAGATCGGTTAGTGCTCTCATGTCCTAAATGCAATATGCAAGTCAATTGGACCTAGAAGCACTTCTTCAGAAGGATTGTCGCGGCATCCCCTCTTGATAGTCGGCTATCTATCCTATAATGTGATCACACGCTCTATCGTGTCTTGATCACCGAAAAAGGAAAACCCTATCAAGTATACCTTTGCCTTGATCTCCCGGGTTCCTCTCAAGCCGATCACCGAGCTTGATGATCCATCATGTCCACCATCATTGTCCATGTTCATGATCATCATGCTCCTTGTCATCAACATAATCCTATCTCAAGTCATACACTTAGAGTAAGGATTAGTCCACAAGAGTGTGTCATCAATTTCCAAAACCAAACAAGAGATTTCAATCTCCCCCTTTTTGGTAATTGATGACAACCAAACTCACAAAGACAAGAAATAAATTCAATTTGACTTGAATTGCTTGCCCATTGAGTTTTGATCAAAAGTCAAGGAATGGACAATCATTTCAAGGTTCGGTTTTGGTAGTAGTAGCTCCCCTACATATGTGCTTCCATGTGTTTGGATCAAGTTGGCACATATGTAAAGATAGAAACCTTTGGGGAGAGATACTAATACCAAAAGAGATGCTAAGGTTCTAGAATTTGGACCTTTGAAGCGTGAAACCATCGGAGTCCTTAGCATCATGTAACTAGACATTCATCAAAAACTCAACATACCCCATGAGATCAACATTATAGGCTAAAATGTGAGCTTTGTCTAGATACATCCTATGCATGCTAGTTGGTCAATCACCAATCAATTTTTCAGAAACTAGCATACACCATGCAATCAAGTATATTGAATTTAAATTGCCAATGCAACATTTTATTATGATCATGCACATACAAATGCACAAATAGTCTATGAGCTTGCTCCCCCTATTTGTGTGATCCTTTCCAACATCTTTGTGACTTATTTCTCCCCCTTTGTCAACAATCACCAAAAAGGTGTAAATAAGAGAAATCAAGTCAATCAAAGTATCACATGTGGTCTCATCTAGATCACTTGTCTTTCCATGTATTCAAGTTTGAACCAAGGACAAGCTTTTTCACACCTCATATGCATAAGGGTTATCTTGCACCATGTTAGAATACACATCAATAGCTCATTTTCTAGAGTTGACACTAGGATTGCAAGCACATAAACATGTCATATGCCACCACTAGTTCATAGAACCAATCAAAGCAATAGTGGTGCCACACATACATTGAAATCATTTTATTTTCCATGAATGAACCTATTAAGCATGGATGATGGCTAGATGCACTAACAAGTCCTTAGCTATATATGAATGCCATGACAAACAACTTTTACCATGGGGTTTGTCGAAGGAGAGGCATGTCATATAAGTGGGGTGCATCAACTCAAGTTGGAGAAGTCAATAATGTTCAATTCTCCCTTTAGCATGCAAAATCTTTTATCATCAAGTGGCTTGGTGAATATGTCGGCTAATTGATCTTCGGTGCCAATGCCCATGATACAAATGTCACCCTTTTGTTGATGATCTCTTATGAAGTGGTGTCTTATATCAATGTGCTTTGTTCTTGGATGTTGAACCGGATTTTGGGTCATCTTTCATGCACTTTCATTGTCACAATACAATGGGACTTTGTCAAATTTGAATCCAAAATCCTTCAATGTTGACCTCATCCAAAGCAATTGAGTGCAACAACTTCCCGCACTAATGTATTCGGCTTCAGCGGTTGAAAGAGCAACACTATTTTGCTTCTTTGAAGACCATGAAACTAGTGACCTTCCAATAAATTGATATGTGTCACTTGTGCTCATTCTATTGATCTTGAACCCTCCATAGTCGGAATTCGAATATCCAATTAAATCAAACTTGGATCCCTTTGGATACTATAGACCAACATCTTGTGTGCCCTTTAAGTACCTCACAATTCTCTTTGTTGCTTTGAGGTGACTTTCTCTTGGATCGGATTGAAATCTAGCACACATGCCCACACTAAATGCAATGTCCGGTCTTGATGTGGTTGCATAGAGCAAACTACCAAACATGGACCGATATTTCTTTTGTTCAACCATGTTGCCACTAGGGTCGGGGTCTAAGCTTCCATTGGTTGCCATTGGTGTAGACATTGACTTGGCATCTTGAAGATCAAACTTCTTGATCATGTCTTTGATGTACTTGCCTGGACTAATGAATGTGCCATTCTTCAATTGCTTGATTTGGAGTCCAAGGAAGAATGTGAGCTCTCCAAGCATTGACATCTCAAACTCTTTGGCCATCATCTTTGCAAACTCTTCACAAAACACTTGGTTGGTTGACCCAAAGATAATATCATCAACATAGATTTGCAACACAAACAAGTCATTTCCAATCTTCTTGGTGAAGAGAGTGGTGTCCACCTTGCCCATCTTGAACCCTTTAGAGAGGAGAAAAACCCTCAACCTCTCATACCATGCTCTTGGTGTTTGTTTCAATCCATACAAGGCCTTCTTCAACTTGTAGACATGGTTGGGATACTTATCATCTTCAAAGTCCGGTGGTTGTTCCACATACACCAACTCATTGATGAAGCCATTTAAGAATGCACTCTTCACATCCATTTGATAGAGCTTGATATCATGAGCACATGCATAAGCAAGCAAGATTCTAATTGCTTTAAGTCTAGCAACCGGTGCATAGGTCTCTCCAAAGTCAAGACCCTCTACTTGAGTGTACCCTTGAGCTACTAGTCTTGCCTTGTTTCTAACCACAATTCCATCTTGATCTTGCGTGTTCTTGAAGACCCACTTGGTTCCAATCACATTGTAGTCTTTTGGCCTTTCCACCAATTCCCACACATCATTTCTCTTAAAGTTGTTCAACTCTTCATGCATGGCATTTACCCAATCTTCCTTCTTTAGTGCCTTCTCAATGTTCTCCGGTTCTTCTTGTGCTACAAAGGCATGGTGAGCATAAAAGGATGCTAATCTTCTTCTAGTAACCACTCCACTATTGATGTCACCGACAATTTGATCAATTGGATGATCTCTTGCTATGTTGGATGGTTGCATCACTTGCACTTGATGACTAGGATGAGTGGATGGACTAGCTTGTTGCCCTTGATCTTCATCTTGAGTACCACTAGTGCTTGCTTCATTTGCATCAATCTCAATGGTAGTGGTAGGCAAAGGAGTGTTCTCATCATCATCAACTTGCCTTGGCCGAATGTCACCAATATCCATATTTCTCATTGCATTCTCCAAGTTGGAACCACTAACATCATTATGATTTTCAACTTCATTTTGAGAATCTTGGGTTTCATCAAATTCAACATCATGAACCTCTTCAAGTTTGCCACTACCCAAGTTCCACACTCTTTATGCTTTGCTTGTGGTTGAATATCCAACTAGGAACCCTTCATCACATTTCTTGTCAAACTTGCCTAATCTTGTGCCTTTCTTGAGAATGTAGCATTTGCATCCAAAGACTCTAAAGTAACCAATGTTGGGCTTCCTTCCATTGAGCAACTCATATGGTGTCTTCCCAAGCATACCATGGCAATAGAGTCGGTTGCTACAATAGCAAGCCGTGTTAATTGCTTCGGCCCAAAAGAAATGGCTAACATTGTACTCACTAAGCATTGATCTTGCCATTTCAATCAAGGTTCTATTCTTCCTCTCAACTACACCATTGGATTGAGGAGTGTAGGTTGGTGAGAATTGATGTCCAATTCCAAGCTCATCACACAACTCTTCAATTCTTGTGTTCTTGAATTCACTTCCATTGTCACTCCTAATCTTCTTGATGGATGTCTCAAACTCATTTTGAACCCTCTTGACAAATGTCTTGAAAATCTCCAATACATCATTTTTGTCCTGCAAGAAGAATACCCATGTGTATCTAGTGTAGTCATCAACTATAACAAAACCATACTTGTTGTCTCCAATGCTAGAGTATGATGTTGGCCCAAACAAGTCCATGTGTAGCAACTCAAATGCCTTGCTTGTACTCATTGTGCTCTTGGTTGGATGTGCATTGCCATGTTGCTTGCCGGCTTGACATGCTCCACAAGGTTTGTCCTTCTCAAACTTCACATCATTCAAGCCTCTAACCAAGTCATGCTTCATCAACTTGTTCAATTGCTTCATCCCAACAAGACCAAGCCTTCTATGCCACAACCACCCTTTGCTAGTCTTTGAGAGTAGACATATTGTCAACTTGGCTTCTTTTGAGTTGAAGTCAACAAGGTAGAGATCACCATATCTAAATCCCTTGAAGATCATATTTGCACCATCACCACTAACCACTTCAACTTCTTAACTTTTGAATATGCACTTGTACCCATGATCACAAAGTTGAGAAACCGACAAAAGATTGTAATCAAGATGATCAACTAGCAACACCTTTGAGAGACTCTTCTCTTGAGTGATAGCAATCTTGCCTAGCCCCAACACATTGCCTTTCTTGTCATTGCCAAAAGTGATTGACTCATATTCATCAATGCCCTTGATGCTAATAGACTTGAACATATGAGAATCCCCGGTCATGTGTTGAGTGTACCCACTATCCATTATCCAATGCTCTCCTCCGGCACGGTAATTGACCTACAAAAAGAGATCAATTCTTCTTAGGTACCCAAACCTTTTTGGATCCTTCAAGGTTAGTCACCAAGGCCTTTGGTACCCAAATGACTTTCTTCTTTGAGCCCATCCATGGTGTACCAATGTACCTAGCACGAACACCATTGTTCTTCTTCACAAGCATATAAGAGTTATCAAGCTTGATGGAAGAAACATTGGCCTTCTTGTTCATGCACTTTGGCTCTAAATGACCAACTTGCTTACAAGCTTTGCAATAGCTATCATTGTTCTTCACAAAACGAGTCTTGTGAGTTACAAGGGCGGCCTTGCCTTTCTTGGGGATATAGCCTAAGCCCTCCTTGTATAAGGATGCCCTTTGGCTACCCAAGCACATAAGCAAGCGGTCCTCACCACCATAAGCCTTAGCCAAGGTGTGATTGAGCTCCTTCACTTCCCTTTTCAAACAAGCATTCTCATGAATAAGCATAGGGTTGTCATTATCTTCACTAGAGATGGATATGCTAGTGATAGAGCTAGTGGAGGTCTCACACTTGGGGGTTGATTCATCAACAAGAATGTCACACATGATGCTAGCATTGCATGTATCAACATTTTCAACCACTAAGCACAACTTGTGCTCATCAAGTAGAGAGAAATGAGCTTTCTCTAACTTAGAATGAGATTTCTCAAGCTTCTTATAGTCTACCTCTAAACTCTCATAAGATGCCCGAAGCTCATCAAGTTCTTGCTTAAGGCTCTTTATTTCCTTACGTAAGCCCTTGCATTCCTTCCTACTTTGCTTGAACATGATAATGCAATCATCAAGCATGCTTTGCAATTCCTCCATAGTGAGTGTTTGCTCCTCATCATCACTATCACTATCACACCATCATCATCACTAGTGATAGATTGTACCTTGGTGGCCTTAGCCATGAAGCATGAGGAAGGAGTGTCGAAGAGGGAGATCTTGTCATGCATAGCAAGGTGAGCTTGTCCCTTCTTCTTGTTCTTCTTCTCCTCTTCTTCATCACTTGAAGAGGATGAGCCATCACTATCCCACATAGCCACATGCAACTCATTCTTCTTCTTGGGCATCTTCTCCTTCTCATTCTTGGCATCATTCTTCTTTCTTGCTTTCTTGATGCCCTTCTCATCATCACTTTCATATGGGCACTCGGCAATCAAGTGACAATCATCATGGCAACGAAAGCATGTCATGTTGCCTTCATTCTTGCCATCCTTAGTCTTCTTCTTGGATGATTGCTTCTTCTTGTTCTTGAAGATGTAGTTCTTCTTCACAAACTTTCCCAATCTCCTCACAAAGAGAGCCATTTGCTCATCCACTTCACTTCCACTTGTAGAAGTGTCATCCTTTTCATCACTTGATTCTTCCTTCTTCTTCTTGCCCTTTGATGATGAGCTTGCCTTGAGTGCCAAGCTCTTCTTGTCCTCTTTATTCTCTTCTTCCTTGACCTTCTTGTTCAACTTGTTGATGAGTTCTTGCTTCTTCTTGTCATCTCTATATGAATCATCGGTCATCACCTCATCAAGCAATTGGTTGGGAGTCAAATCCTTCAAGTTTGACCTCACTAGCACGGTGATGAACATCCCAAACCGCTCGGGCAAACACCTCAAGAACTTCATGTTGAAGGTCTTGTCCTTGATCTCTTCTCCTAGAGCATTGAGATCATTCACCAACACTTGCATGCGGTGAAACATCTCCGGCACACTCTCATCTTCTTCCATCTTGAAGCTATTGAATTGCTCAAGCTTGATATAGGCCTTTGCTTGCTTGACGCCTTTGGTGCCCTCATAGCACTCTTCTAGCTTCTTCCAAATCTCATGAGCAATAGTGAGTGACTTGACTTGCTCAAAGGCTATGTCGCTAGTTTACTCCTAGGTGAACAAGCAAGTCTAACTAGTTTACCAACTAGGAGCTAACAAGACTAAGCAACCTAGCACACTACTCAAGCTAAGCTAGTGAAGGTAATGCAAAGAGGCTAGAATACAATACCACCGTTGTCGAGTAGAGGTTGTGGCCAATCACCGTGTACAATGAGAAATCTCCAACGAGCTCAAGACAATAGACACGATGATTTTTCACCGAGGTTCACGTGCTTGCCGGCACGCTAAGTCCCCGTTGTGGCGACACACTCACTTGACGTATGCTAAGCTTAATGGCCGGTGCCAAATCCCCTATGGGAGCTCAAGCAAACGATCACAAGAGAGGGTCCAACAAGCCACGAGCAATCCACTAGTGCTCCTTTCACGAATCTCCCGCGGGGTAAGGAACGACCCCTCACAATCACCACCGGTGTGGCCTCGAACAAGCTCCAATCGAGCTCAACACCGCCTCTTGCTCCAAGCCGCTAGGGAACCTAGTAAATTCCCAAGAAAACAAGAATCTCGCGGCTTCTCCAAGGATGAAGTGCCTCTAGATGCAACCACCAATGCAATGCACTTCTATCACTCTCAATCTCACCAAGAATTCGAGTTATGGATGGAGAGATGAGTGGAGAGGAGTATCACAAGCTCAATAGCAAGTTGGAAGCTTCAAATGTGCAAGAGAGAAGTCCCAATACCGGCCAAACCAATATATATAGACCCCCTCACGAGATAGAGCCGTTGGTCTTCAAATTGGGCTCTCTGCGGGGTGACCGGACGCACTGACCGGACTCACCAGCGAGTCCGGTCGCGGGGCCGGTCACCGCTTCCGGTCACAACAGACAAGGTTCGGGCCCACAGCTGGACGCCGATCATCGTGCTTCCGATCACTGCTTCCGGTCACCACCGGATGCGTCCGGTCGAGGTTCCGGTCCATGCGTCCGGTGAAAATGGGCCTGCAGAGCTCTCTGCCAGACGCACCCACCGGAGCCACCGGTGCGTGCGTCCGGTCAGAGCCGAGCGCGTCCGGTCACCCTGTGACAGCTGATTCTTCATCCTTTTCTTTGCTCTTTGCTTCAATCTTGTTTCGCCTCTTGCCAAGGGTTGCCAACACGTCCAAGATGACCACGTTATCACCAATGTTAGCACGTCGAGATGTTAGGCAAGATCGAAGTTAGTGCTCTCATGTCCTAAATGCAATATGCAAGTCAATTGGACCTAGAAGCACTTCACCGAAGGATTGTCGCGGCATCCCCTCTTGATAGTCGGCTATCTATCCTATAATGTGATCACACGCTCTATCGTGTCTTGATCACCGAAAGGAAAACCCTATCAAGTATACCTTTCTCTTGATCTCCCGGGTTCCTCTCAAGCCGATCCCCGAGCTTGACGATCCATCATGTCCACCATCATTGTCCATGTTCATGATCATCATGCTCCTTGTCATCAACCTAATCCTATCTCAAGTCATACACTTAGAGCAAGGATTAGTCCACAAGAGTGTGTCATCAATTTCCAAAACCAAACAAGAGATTTCAGTGGGTAAGATGTACCCACTGTACAAGATCAAGAGCAGTCCGAAACGGACAACATAAATTACATTGACGCCTGCAACAAAATGTTGAGGAATTCTAGCTTGAGAAGCAAGGACATGAGCAGAGGTATTTAAGTTCCTAGAGACTTTGTAGACCTTGTAGTTTTTTTCCTTCCACCATGTTCCTGAAATATGAGTGAAGATACGGGTGTCCCATCTTGGAATGGTTCTATTGGAGGTAGAATTTATGTGGGTGACGAGTTGCTGGTTATCAGAGAGGAAGGATGCTTCGTTGACGCCCAGCTTGTAGAGAATGGTACCTGCAAGAGCAAGAGCCGCAACTTCCGCCATGAAGATCTAAGTAGCAATCGGAAGATGAGCTTTCACTAGTAACGAAATGATTTTGCGAGCACTTGCAAAATCTTTTCCGTGGCGGGCACTTTTTTGCCCGTCACGGAAAATATCCCGCCACGTCCTGTTTTTCTTTTGCGTGGCGGGCGTGCTTTTGGCCGTCACGGGAAAGATTTTTTACGTGGCGGGCACCTTAACACGCCCGTCACGCAAAATAGCGTATTTTGCGTGGCGGGCGTGTTAAGGTGCCCGCCACGCAAAATCGACTTTCCGTGGCGGGCGTCATATAAGGCCCGTCACGCAAAAAGAACTGGCCCAACTGGCCCCGGCGAGGCCCAATCATACAGCCGAGTATATAATAGGAAGTTAGGGTTAGGGTGCTCCATCCCCAGCCGGCACCTCATTCTCTCCCTCACTTTCTCTCTCCACATCCCTCAGCCGGCACCTCCCTCTCCCTCACTTGCTCTCTGCTCGGCACCCCACAGCTCCTCTCCTCCCTTTCGGCCGATCGATGGCGGCGTTCAGGGACACGGCGGCGTTGGGGCGGTACACGGTGGGCGCGGGGCCGCAGCCGGCTTGGCGAAGGGGCGCGGGAACTCAGCGCCACAAGAAGGGCACGGCGGCGCTGTGGGGCCGCGGTGGCGCTCCACCTCCCGGATCGACGACGACGGTGCGTCCAACGGCGGCCGTGGCTCGCGGCCGCCGGATCCGGACCGGACCGGGCTCGTGGCGGATCCGGCTACGGGAACGCGAGATCCGGCGGCGTCCGTGCTTCGACGGCGCGGGGCCACGACGGCGGGCCACGGCAAGGCGTGGAAACGGCTTCGTCCTCTCCGGTGGCCACGGCAGCCTCCTCCGACGGATCGACGACGACGGCAGGCTTCCTCCCTATCCCTCCGGCCTCGGCGGCCGATTCGCACCGCATCACCGCCCATGGCTCCACTGTCCGATCTCGCGACACCGGCGGTCGATCACGCAACCCCGGCGTCCCGATCTGCGACGATGGCGCCCGGGTCTACGACCCCGGCGGTGGAGGAGTGGCGGCGGCGGCGGCCGGATGGCTCGCAGCCTAGATGGCTCGGCGGGCCCATGGATGGGCTTGGATGGGCTTGGCGGGCCTGTCTAGGTTTTTTGCTCTTTTTTTTTTTTCGAACCATACCGTGGCGGGCATCCTAATGCGCCCGCCACGGATTTTTTTTCCGTGGCGGGCATCGTAGCCCGCCACGCAAGTCACGTGACCTTTCATTAGTGGCGGGGCTACGATGCCCGCCACTTTAAAAGCTAAAACGCCCGCCACCCAAAAGCTTTTTGGTACTAGTGTTTTATGTAAGCATTGTAGTGATGACCCTGAGTGGAACCTATGACAAAAACACCGAGACCTGCAATTCTATTAATAATTGGATTTTGATCAAGAGTAACAAAAGCATCCGTGTAGACGCGAACTCCCTCCAAAGTGACTAGCAAGTTTATCCTGTAGAAAGGTGCACAAGGTTGTTCCTGCAAAGCATGAGTGACAGTCTGGAGAGGATTATAAGTAGGCATGGTCGGTTCATTGTCAGCATAATGTTGTTGTGGAGGTGACAAATCCTCCTGGGAGATCTGTACATCTTGTGCTAAGGATCTAAAAACCTGCAAGTCAGCATTTACAACACTACGAACCTGTCAAACAGTCCACTCTTTATTGTTGAAAGTTTTGTCATTTCTAGCCTTCTAGAGGTACCACATAGTGTAAATGAAATGAGTTGTCATCGTACTTTGATCATTAATTAAGGAAGCAATAATGATTTGAACACCATCATCTTCTTGAGGAAGGTTAGAGACATGAATAGGAGGATTATAAGTGAGCCAAGTAGCTCTAGAAAGATTGCAATGGAAGAAGAGGTGACTATCATTTTCTAAAGAATTACAGCTAGAGCATAACTTGGAGATATTGGCAGACCTGCTCTCATACTTGTGGCCAAGGCCCTTCTAATCAGTCTCCGAAGAAAGTTTTAAGGTTTGGAGGGAAATTCTTGAGCTTCCGTGACACGCCTCATAATCTGCATGGCTTGTGGAGTTACATTTCTTGGACCTTGGGATGGCAGCTCCACATGGTTATCTGCATTTAGAAACTAGAAGGACTGTTTTGCAGAACATGAACCGTCAGGAGAAGGCTTCCAAACAAGTATATCATCCTCATTAGAAGGGACAATGGCAGTGTTAGCTATTACATGAGTTGCATGATTTGAGAAAATCTGATTGATGAGATCCACATTCCAAGTTTGAGGAAGATGATTCCAAAGTTGATTAACAGTAAGAGAGAGAGGACTCACTGTTACAGGAAGGTTGAGCTCAGAGTGGATTGTATCCCAAATATCACACCACGGGGTATTCCAAATATTTGTGTTTCCTTTGTGGATCTGTACCGTGGACTTGGCCTGGAGAATGTCCTTAACTTGCATTATAGAAGACCAGAAAATAGATTTCGGAAAATTTTTGGAGGTTGTCCAGAAAGACCTATTATGGTAGTATTTGGATTTCAACATTTGTTGCAAGGAACACATCCTTTTCTGAGCAATCCTCCAAGCCGCATTAAGAATTATACTTTTATTAACAGTATAAAGGTCTCTGATTGCTAAGCCTCCATTGTCCTTTGATCGGCAAATGTCATTCCATGACCTGTAAGGAATGGTTAAACATTGTTGTAAGGAACACTATTGCAAGGAACTCATCCTTTGCTATATGGTTTTGTAAAATAGCAAGTCTGTCGTGGACCTCTTCTTTTTCTAGAAGTTTTTTGTTTTACAAAATGGTTAAACAATAACATTAAATTATTATGTTTAGCTAAACAGGTTGGAGTTGCTCTAAGACAAGCACCAAACAAGTAACTCATTAAACAACTATACCTTCGTTTATCTAATGAAATTTCCATGTAATTTTATTCTTCAACATGGCCACGCCCTCCACCCGTCAAGTATCGCTTGGGGACAGAAGAGCAAGGTAATATATAATAAAAAACTAGTTAAACGCCCGATGCGTTGCTACGGGATAACTAAATTTTATATAATAATAAAAACATATAGATCGCATAATAAGATAACAATACTATAAAATTAAACAATGGTATTAAAGTAACATTTAATCTAAATAAGTTTTGTGAAAGTAACACAATCAATCATGGATATCACGGGTTTTAAACTCTTTTTTTATGGGCTTCTTCATAATTCGCCTAAGGTAATATTATCAAGGACCTGTGTATGCATACTTGACCATTGGTGCGGCGTGGGGGAGGCGGAGAGACCGCAACTTCCAAATTTGCGTGTGGGTGGGGGAGGCCGGAGAGACCGCACCTTCCAAATTTGCATACGGGTGGGGAGGGTGTGTTGATCGCACCTTCCAAATTTGCATGGGCGTGAAGAGGGCGTGATTGATCGCACTTTCCAAGTTTACATGGGGATCGCACCTTCCAAATTTGCGTGCGGGTGGGGAGGGCTTGATTGATCGCACCTTCCAATTTTGCATGGGCGTGGGGAAGGCGTGATTTATTGCACCTTCCAAATTCGCATGGGTGGAGAGGATCGCACCTTCCAAATTTACGTGCGGGTGGGGAGGGCGTGATTGATCGCACCTTCCGAATTCGCATGGGCGTGGGGAGGGCGTGATTGATCTCACCTTCCAAATTCGCATAGGTGGAGAGGATCACACCGCCCAAATTTGCGTGCGGGTGGGGAGGGTGTGATTGATCGCACCTTCTAAATTCGCTTGGGCATGGGGAGGGGTACATGCAGATCTTTTTATTTTTAGTTTCCTATTTTCTATCACGGAAGCTCAAAAAGGAAAAAAGCATGGTAGGTAGGGTCGGTGATTTTCCTCCGAGATTTTCCCCTTCGATCGAGAGGAGAATGGGCCTTTGGGATTTTTTTCGTTTCCTTCTAGATTTTCTCCTATTTACGTATGGGTGGAAGACGGGTGGAAGAGCAGAAGTCACAGTTTCCTTCCTATTTTTTATCGCAACAACCAACGTGCGTGATTAATTCCTTCCTTTATTGTGTGGTTAATTCTTTCCTTTAGTGCGTGGTCAAATGCTTCCTTTATCAGGTAGCATGGACGATTCATTTTCTTTTCCTTCCTTTATTGCATGGTTAATTTTTTTCCTTTATTACGTGGTTAATTCTTTCCTTTATTAGGTCGCATGGACGATTCGTTTCCTTTTCTTCCTTCGGGTTCGCATGGGGTGGTGGTTGGGCAGACTCAAAGCGAATGTCGCAAAAAAAAAATGCCCCCTCTTTGTTCTTTTTATGTTGTAGAGATGAATGCTTATTGTTTGTGTTGGAGGGTTTGTAGTGCCGATAGACGGCTGCTTCGACAAGCTAGATTGTCTCGTTGCTCTCTCTTCCTGCAGATCACCACTATTGTTGCATGCCAAGCGATACGACTAGCCATTGTACTTGCTCTTATTGTAGCACACATGATCGAGCCTCATATGGCAAGTGAGAGGCCATTAGCGAGCGGCTGTAGCCAGATCTTGGGCAGCAGTTGGCCAAATGCAGCCATGGTAGATATGGGAGGGCCGTCCTGATGGATTGCGATGCGGGTGTGGCCTTTATGCAGGTAACGAAGGTCAAGCGGGCCTTGCTTATGGTCAGCTGGCCAGGCCGGCTTCACCTTTTAAGCTGGCTTAGCTGGGTCCTCAAACCGGTTAAGCTGGCTTGCCTGGCCAGGCCGCCTACTGCCCTAAAACCGGCTTAGTCGGCTAGTAATCTGGACAAGTTTCTCAAAAGCAAGAATGGACTTCATCATTTCCTCTCATCACGCTGATCGAAAAATATATATGGTTTGCCACAATTGGAGTACGAATGAATTAATTTTGATTTTTGGAAGATTGCAGCTAGAATTTCTACCAGTCAGTCGGCTTAGCCGGGTCACCTAGCCGACTAAACCAACCTGGGTCGCTTTCAGCCTGTTTCCAACGATAGGAACTCGAGGAAACCGGCCAAGCACACGCCCGACGAGTCCCTCCTGGGTGAGAGCTTCGGCAGCTCTTCACCGCCGAAAGCGTATTGGTTATCGCTGCGTTCTTCGGTCCGTGGTGGCTCGGGCAATAACTTTATAATAAATATTTTTTATATAGAAAATAGAAGTTAAAGTTGTGCTTTGGAGACTGTAACAATATCCTAAACGATTTTCTTTTTGTATACGAAGGGAGTATATATTAAAAAAATTTAAGTAGGGGCTTCCCTTGCTGTCTGAAAAAAGATCAACACAATGTAGGATTACTTTGTATAGCGCATGAAATTATGATTCATTTGCGCAAGTAGGCAATTAATAATGTTAAGTTACTTTAATTGTGAGAATTCTAGATAATAACCATTTTTTGTGCCACTTGGTTGGGACAACCTCGTAAGCCTGTTTCCCATAAGGCCAATTAATGTTCTCTCTATAGACACAAATACTATTGAAATTATGAGTTGGGAGGGTTCATTTCTCGTGAATATTGCTACATCGATTCTTTAAAAACTATTCATAGATATATAGTCTAAGAAAAAAAAAAGCTTTAGGGGTTGTTTGATTTTTATAAGTCATGAGATTTATTAAGTTAAAAAGTGAAATAAGTGACTTATTTTGCTAGATAGTAGGGATATATTAAGTTATGGGATTTATAAGTCACTTGCAACTATTTTCTCTTATTTTCACTCTAACTTATAAGTCACTTATTTTCTTTCTTTTTCACACCGACTTATAAATCATTTGCAACCAAACCGACATGACTTATACTCCCTCCGTCCCAAAATAAACGACGTTTTGGGTTTTCGTGCCACAAGTTTGACTCGATTTGTAGAAAATACGTAGAAGATTTAAATCTCCAAATAAATTTGTTAAAAAACTAGATCAAAAGATCTTTCCAATGATACTAATTATGTAATATAAATATTAATCCTATTTTAATATATAATTGACGGCAGATGTTTTCGGGAAGTTTAAAACGTCGTTTATTTTGGGGACGGAGGGAGTAGGTCACTAACTTTTTTAGTCATCCGACTTAATAAATCACCCGACTTGAAGTTCTGTTCGACTGATTTTAGCTGATTGAATAATATTCTGTGAGAAAGAATAAACTAAAAAGATAAGACAAAAGAAGCGAACACGGCCAGGAAACAAACATGACCTTATATACGAGGCGGCTCACGTGATGACCAGGACGATCTATAACAAAGGACGAGGTTGACACACAATCTCGTCACCATTCAGCATCTAGAACACAACATAACAATAATAATAATAACAACAAAACAAAATCACACTCACGTGGCTACCGTCCATCCCCATTGGACCCTCCCTCCTCTTTCCAGATCCACGGAAGGGAACAATCCCTCTTTTTGCTTTGCTCTGTTGTCCAAAAAAAAAAAAAAAAACACCTAGTATTTGCATTAACAGCAGGAGCGCTGCAACTCACCACTTGGAGTTTCGAGATCTGCGGCGCTGTTGCTGCCCCTTCTCCTCCCAATCCCCTTCTTCCAGCCCTTCCCTTCCCTTCCTTCCGCCCACCCACGCGGACGCCGACCGCGGCTTCCCCTCCCTGACGGTTGCTCGATCCTTCGGGTGAAGGGAGGAGCATGCGGAAGAAGGGGCGGGCGGTGCCGGAGTGGCTCAACAGCCCAATTTGGTCCGCGACCCCGCCCGCGCCCGGCCCGCCGGACCCCTACGGCGTCGACCTCGCCCCGCCGCCGCCACCAAAGCCACTGCCGCCGCCAGCTACTGCTGCCCCTCCGGTACGTCCGCCGCCATCGTACGAGCAGGCCGTAGGGGTGGGTGGTGGCCGACGGGATGAGGACGAGGACGAGGGCGCCGGCGCGGTGATACGGGCGCACCTGCTCTCCGACTTCAAGGCCGCGGTGCGTGGCTGTTGGTTATCGCTTTGGATTCTCGCGAGGTTTTTCCTGTTTGATTTGACGCTCTGTTGTGGGTGCGCGCAGCTGTCGAAGAAGGTGGTGAACATGGGAGAGCTGCGGCGCTTAGCCTGCCTTGGCGTTCCCGACGGTGGTGCCGGTGTCCGACCCGTCGTCTGGAAGGTCCCCACTCGCATTCTCTTCTGACTGTATTCTGAATTTCGGTTGAGTTCGGAGTTCAGCTTTTTCCTAGTTGCGCCATGCAAGGGTTTAGTGCTGATATTTGCTTGGGGTCTTATTTTGCAATTTAGTCATTATTTGTAATGAATGCGAATTGTTTATAGTAATGTTAACACATGTGTCCTGTGCTAGTGAGCCGATGTCCCTTCTGCACTGCTTTTAGACTGTAATTTCATGGTGAGAGATTGAGCTGGTGAGATAAATGAGGAAGGAGAAAGGTTCACAGCCCAAAATGCTGGTCATATTTTCACTTGCCATACCTGACTTATATCTGTCGTCAAGTTTTTCTTGTTGAATCAAGACATGGAGATAGAGTTACAAACTGTGTAGTTTTTTAAGGTCACAATAGGGTAGGGATCTGCAGGGCTGGTTGTTGTTCGGTAAATGGCGAATGAACAATACCTGTTGGTCTGGGATGTAGTTCTTGGTGCAGCTACATTTTGTGAAAGAACACCCACTCAAAGAGTGGTTTCTAATTCGTGTAGGAAATATAATCCTTGAAAAGGTTTCATGGCCTGTTTTCAGTGAAAGTGAAAGCCACAAAAAATCTCAATAAATGTCTTATTATTTTATCCTACTGGATCATATCTTATATTCAATCTTGTCCTGTGTTTGACTACCATCAGTGTCCATTTGAATTTGCTTAAACTGATGTTCTAATTTTGATAGTGTGGGTTTACCATTGCATTGTGTTGCACATTGAACCCCAATTTATGCATTGTTTTTAAATGGTTATGATTAAGCATGCACTCTAGGAGCTTCTGGAAGTATGTCTGTACAATTTACATCAATTTTTGTTATCTATTTACTCTCTACACGAGAAATTTATTCTACTATATTTATAGTGTGCAGCTTCTTTTGGGGTATTTGCCAACTGATCGTTCCTTATGGGCTTATGAGTTAGAAAAGAAGCGGAGTCAATATAGTGCATACAAAGAAGAGTTTCTTCTAAACCCTGTAAGTTTCAGTTGCTAGTCTCCAACTCGATGAGTAAAGATCTATCCATCCTTTTTATCTTTGTATATACTCCTTCCATTCATTTATCTCCATCTAAGCCTTTGGCGCAATGACCAAGGAACACTCATTTTGTACTTAATCATCTCGGGCTGAGCGCATTCGAGGAGTCATAAGCAAGAAACAGCCAATAAGCAAAAAACGTGCAATAAGTGGAGGCAAGTGGTAGCTAATGAGCACCAAAGGGGCAATAAATGCACGCAAGTCCCTAGCTAATTTGAATTTTTTTTTTTGAATAAAAAACGTTTTTTGCGTAGATGAAGGAGATAAATGAATGGAGGGAGTATAATAAATATGAAGGACAATATCTAGAATTTCTAGGGAAACTTGTTTCTTGTTCTGTAAGACAGTGTTATGTTGTTGTTTCGCCGGAAATAAATCAAGAATGTGCCCCAAAAAAAGAGAAGTCAATCGGCAATACAGTAACAATGATAGTTAAAATGTTAAGTAGCTCTCAACATTTGCCATAGGTGTCACTTAAAAGTTCTAAGATAAGAGAGATACCAGGCAACACAACTAGTTCTTCCGAGCCTTAAATCATATTATTTGGATGTTTACCACTGCTGTTTAGTATATTATAGTACAGAACTTTTTTTCTGTGATTGTTTCTAAAGGCACATAAATTGTTCAGTTGTTAATGTAAGAGTTCTGACAGTCCTTTATGTGGTCAGTCAGAAAAACTACGAAGGATCGAGGAAACAAAGCTGTCGAGAAAGAAAGAATTAAATATTGAGAGGATTGGCTTTCTTCCGAGATTAGAAGTTACTAATGAAGAGCATCCTTTAAGCTCTGGTAAATCTAGCTTGTGGAACCAATATTTTCAGGTACTATTTCTTTAGCTCTGCAAACTTTTGTGCTACTTGAAGCATCCAGAGTTTTATGCATGGTTGAAAACCAACAATGATAAGTGGCTGCTTTCCTTTTTTTTTTTCCACAGTGGCCAAAGCCGAATTTCATTACTGATGTAAAAATTTACATATTTGCACAGTTTAACGAAGTACAAACGCTGCTACCTGAACACTAACATGACCATGGAATTGATCACCCAGGGATCCATCCCATGATCGGACACTACTACCAACCAAAAACTGTAACACTGAACCTACCAAACAAACCCACACATCAAGTGTTCAGTACAGGGCACCTGCCCAGAACAACACACAGGTTGCACAAACACCACGCCCTCACACTTAACCGACACAAGGGACCAGCTGGTGCTCCTCTTGGATGTGCTTCTCCAGATCCTTCTTGTGGAAAAACTAGCGCCGCAACTGGCTGCTTTCCTAACACTCTTCAAGTACCTTCAGATATGGGATTGGCTAGAATTAGCCAAAATAACACCATTTGTTTCCCATGAGAAACTCTTCACAATTTGGTGCAGTTTTCTTATGTGATGTGCGTTATATGCCTTATGTGAGTTTCTTTTTCTCTCTGTTTTCATGGAAGTCATGTTTTCTGGCTTTCTTGTTTGGATTTGCCGCCAAAGGCCTGCCTTCTTGAAACTTGAGATGCACCCAGGACCCATGGGAACAAATTCCTATTCCTATTCGCCCTGTTTTCATGGTCTGGATGTGAATCGAAAACACTAGCCGTACTACTGATGTGTGTGGGATGCATGTTTACCTCATGGTAATCTAACATAGTGCAATAACAGTACGTGTCACTATGTTCTATTTGTTTGGTCATGTTCATACCACTGGTGGTGACTGCAAATTAATGTTACTTCAGCTGTCTAGCTTTGGAGTTGCGTGTTTTACCTGAACGCCCCCTGGTCATGTTCATATCACTGGTGGTGACTAAAAATTAATGTTACTTCGGCTGTCTAGCTTTGGAGTTGTGTGTTTTCCTGACACCCCCCCTCTTAAAGGCAAGAGTAAACGAAATGGAAAAGTTGGTTCTCCTGACTTGTATTCTGTTGTGTGGGGCCAGACTTATACTCAACGCAGACGCCAAGACGAGATGTGCAGCGTGCTGCAGAACGCGCTGAAGCGCACGACGCGTTGGAGCCAGCCACCGGTGGCTAGTTAGCAAAGAAGAGTCCTTCTCTGTTTAGAGTTCCAAGAATTATGGGTCAAGTAATTCCTAGTCCTAGTTGGTTGGAAGATAGATCCTATATATTGTAATCAGGTCTATGCAATACGCAAGCAAGAATTATCAATCTAATCTCTATCTCTCTCTCTCTCTCCAACTAAGCTAAGCCGCGGCAGAGGAACCAACCTCGCCGGAGAAGACGGATCGAGGCTACGAACCGTGAGCCAAGGTCCAGCTACCCGAGGGTTTGACGCCCTTGACATATTCTGCTCAAGATTGTATTACTTATATTTATGACCGCTGAACGTTTTAATGTGAATGTACAAAAACAATGGTTATGTTTTTATCATTTTGATGCTCATGATCTAAACATATATTTCAGGATTCAGAGATACTAGAACAGATAGACCGTGATGTAAAGAGAACGCATCCTGATATTTCGTTTTTTCTCATCAAAGTCTAACCAGGTTCGTTTTTCAGTGTTTATAGTGTTCTGACTGATACCAATTGTACCAGTATGACTTGAACTTGATTGACTGTTTGTTCTTTTTCGACCCTATCAGGAATCTCTCAGGAGAATTCTAATTATATTTTCAAAATTGAACCCCAATATAAGATATGTGCAAGGGATGAATGAAGTTTTGGCACCTCTATTTTATGTATTCAAGAATGACCCTGACCCGAGCAGCTCAGTAAGTTGTTCTCCATTATTTTTTTTATTCTGACTTCCCTATCCTAACCTCCCTAGATGGAGACCATAATTTTTATTAATATGTTAGTTTTTATGTATAACTCGAGAACTTTTTGTTGATTATTAACTTCAGATAGATAGATGACCATATTCATGAACAAACTTACCATTTGGAAATGCAGGCGTCAGCTGAAGCAGACACGTACTTTTGCTTTGTTGAATTGTTGAGTAGCTTTAGAGACAACTATTGCAAGCATCTTGATAATAGCAGCGTGGGTATCCGATCTACACTTTCGAAATTATCACAACTATTGAAGCGGCATGATGAGGAACTATGGCGTCACATGGAGGTCACCACAAAGGTAGGCAATTTCAGTACTAGCTTCCTCGTGTCAACTGTCAAATATGAGAATGATTGTTGTCAAGAACAAAAATATGAGAATGGTTTGCTATAATTTTGTACTAATTAAGCTTGTCATGCTGAGAAAGCGCACTTTTAACTGCATGCTCCGATCCAGGACCAACTGGGGCCAACAAATGGTGTGTTTAGGCCCACAGCACTGTTCACCTTCATAAAGTGTACTGTGGGTACTGTAACACTTCTGTCACTCAGGGGCCAGGGCGCCATGAATTCTGGGTTAATGAAGTAGGGTATGGTAGAACCTACTTGGTCAGGAATTCTGTCTGTTGTTGACCTTGTTTCTTTCATCCCCAAACTTATGGAATAGGGTAGGTTAGGGTAGGGATTAATCCTTCCGTCCACAAATAAACGTTTATTTTATCATTCTTGATTGACCATTTGTCCTATTTAAATTTCTTATGTAAATAATAAAATTAAAAAATCATTATGAAAATATCTCTAATGATAAGTTAAGTCATAACAAAATAAGTAATTTTTATTAAACCTTTTGAATAAGACAAATGGTCAGACAAGAATGGTGAAAATCAAAGAAATGGACTTATTTGTGGACGGAGGGAGTACTTAGCAATCAAGTCAGAGTCTCCTCTTTATATGTTATATACAGAGGGCCCATGTACCCTTTTTGAGACTTAAGCAGAACTAGATCAAGGGCCTGTCCATCTCTCTGCTCCTGAGCACCGGCCAGAGGCTGCCGCTCCCAACAATTAAGCTTCCCTAGGGTGTTGATCATACTCTGGCCACGGTTCTCCCTCTCCTCCCTCAGTACTCCCTTGAATCTTCCCTCCAATCTTTGGTAATCTATGCATGTAACATTGCATCAAGACAAAATTCTGTTATCCTAGTCTGATGTTTCATCAAAAGCTGAAACTAATTAGTCATTATCAATGTCACCAGGTCTTATCCATTCAACAGCAGAAATAGCATAAACTGAATAACTGAATGTTGAGATAAAGTGTGTATACAGTTTATATCAAAACTGAATAAACAGTACATTTTACAATCCATCACAGAGATTCCTGATATTCCAAATTTATTCTTGCTGACTATAAAAAAAAAAAAAAAAAAAAAAAAAAAAACTAAACTCGACCTGTGAGGGGCAAGCCGCCCCCGGGCATTGTACGTAAGAAGGCCTTCTATTCTTGCTGACTATAGATGCTTGGACTATTTCCTTGTTTGCTTAATTACTTAAGATGTGTAGTATACATATCACAATGGTACATACTAGTGTAGCCACCTGTAGAATACTCTGTTGTTTAGAAAATGGTGTAAAAATAAAAAGGAAAAAAAACTAGACCAACCTAGTAGTAACTAGGTAGCAATTTATTAAGAAAATAGGCACAGAATTTGCCTCGATGAGAACTCGAATCTGTTAGTTCCTACAGCCAGGAACCAAGGTGAGCAGACCCTGCTCACCGCTGCTCTCTCACTCCTCCCTGCTCCAAGTAGAAGACGAGCCCCTGTTCCCTGCAACCAGGGACAGGTGAGCAATCAGCTCACCGCTGCCCTCTTCCTTCTTCCCTGACCAGGGAAGAAGAAGAGCAGGAACTCTCTTCACTTACACACTCACACCACTCAGTTTTAGACTGAAACTGAACACCTTGAGTTCAGCGTTGGCTGGACTGAAAACTCTGAATGTGTTGCAATTTGAGCTAGGCACCAAGGCAGAGCAGACCCTGCTCACCTTGCCTCTCCCTCCTCTGTCACAAGGTAGAAGAAGAGCTGAGCTCTCTGCTACCACACGCACACACAGCACACTGGTTCAGCAGTGGCTGAACCTGGACTCTGAATGTTGAATGTTGGTGGCAAAGAGACTGCCTTTTCCATTGCATTGCATAGGAATATATACACGAGTTGGCACTGAACTGCTACCTACCAACTACCCCTACAGTACTAGTTTTTGCTCAGCCATGTTCCACACTTTCAACTGGCTGGAGTCAATCAACCGCTACTGCTATAGTACTACACAGACTGGACAGCCATGCTATCCTGCAGAGACCTAGAAGCCATGCTGTCCTGCAGAGACCTAGAAGTCCTACTGAGACAGGCACAGGAGTCTGCCTCGTTCACACAACATTATAGATGGGTCGGCAGGAGATTACAGCTAACAGAATCTGGGTGGTCTTGGTCATGCATCAACACCCTCGACCAACTAAGCTAGCTCAGCTTCCTGTTTAGCAACTGGCGTGAACAGAGATTCTCACATGCATGGCAATCAACCAAACCTGACATGATTTCTGTTTTGTTTATACAGGTTTACCCACAATATTATGCGTTTAGATGGATCACACTGTTGTTGACAATGGAGTTCAGCTTTAATGTGTGTATACATATATGGGATGCTATCTTGGGTGATCCAGAGGGCCCATCGGTACATTACCACCACTGAAAATTTTTTTGCAATTCTCCCAGCAGTGTACTGTGCTAAACTGTTGCATGCTCTCATGCAGGACACATTAATGAGGATATGCTGTGCCATGCTCATCCTAGTCCGGAAGCGCCTCTTAGCTGGAGACTTCACCGCAAATATCCAGCTGCTGCAACATTACCCAGCCACCAACATCGATCACCTCCTCCACATTGCCAACCGGTTGAGAGGGACCGTAGCTGCCTAGTGATTTGTTGTCTTTACTGCAATCTGTACTTCAGTTTTGGCCATGTAACCGTCTGGTTAAATCGCTAAATGCAATGTCGGTAGCTTCAAATATCACTGTATTCCTTTCGTGTTCTGTTTTGTCTTTTTTGGTGTGGACGGGCAGAATGTGGATGAATATCAGGTGAGACTGCATGGAGATATTTGCTATTATATGACATGTGTCGGAGCTGTCTGTAGCGCCTTCTGTTTTCATTCACATGGAAAACACTCCTGGAGCTCCTTCCATCTTGCAGTACCCGGTAAAGGAAGGAACAAATGTATTCCAATATTGAGAAAACTGAAGATGGGTTCTGCTGGATACTCTCCTATGTACCCAAAAAAAAAAAAAAAGGAGTGCTGTCTTTTTGTAGTGTATTTTCTTTTAGCGTTTTAATAATTAGAATATGTAGAAAAACTTGAGAAAGAATTGAAATAAGAATGGCTGTGAAAAGTTATCGTCTTGATGAAATATTCTCATGGCTAGTTTGCCCAGAACAACTTTGGCAGCTCCTTAGGGTGTGTAGGGTATGGATACAGATTTTTCTAAAACTATTTCAAGTTCACATTCTTTCTGTAAATTCTGCTGATATACTTTATGAAACCGTTTGGCTAGAATTTTCTAAAGTAATTCAAATTCACATTCTTTCTGTAAATTTCTGTTGAGATACTTTATGAAACCGTTTGGCTAGTTTGTTGGATTCTTAAACCAACAAATACAATTAAAAGAAAATCAATACCTAACAGATCTGGTATTCTGATGGGTTTTTTTTTTTTCTTCCATTGTACCCTCTCTGGGAGGTCTGGTATTATCTGATGGGTTCGGTAGTGACTTTGGTATTTGCTGAAGTTGTGCTGATTGTGTCCAGTTCGAGTTGCTTTGTTTCCATCGTCTCGCATTGATCTCGTGTATGCTCAATACTTCACATTTGACATCTAGGTACTAGTTAGCTTGTGTGTTGTTCGTATTTTTTTGAGATCAAGCTTTTTTGGGGGTTGTGTGAAGAACGGAGATTCAAAAAGAATGAAAGATTTTTTGAGCCTCCTATTCACACCCACCCCCCCCCCCCTCAAAAAGCCGCCAACACCGGTCCTTTACGGGGGCAGGACCAGGAAGTGGTTGGTTGGCAGAACGACCAACGGTGAGGTCATCGCGACCGTGTGCCTTTCCACATAATTGGCTTGCTTGTACCATGTTGATGAGGACAGGCTTGAGCTCAAAAAAGCATTTTCCCTAATCTCAGATCTTGTCCGAAGTTGGAGTAGAGAACTCATGGAGTGTCTTCTCAGCCATGACCTCAAATTCTCGGTGTTAAGCCAATTATGATCTTCGAAATAGAGGGTGGTTGTACTTTTTCTGAATTTGGATTTCATCCTTCTAAATAAAAATTCTAGATTTGTCTATATAGTTCTCTGAAAATTTGATCAATTCATACATCACCCTGCATAAGATAAATACAAGTAGACAAAACAAGGGTAATCTTGTTTGAGTAGTGATAAATGGGTCCTCAATGCATTACGTGATGCAAGTGATATCCATATCCATGTGTGTGCGTGTGTGGCTAGCACCCTTCCTCGGCAACGGCGCTAGAAATATTTGTTGGTAAATCTAACGCGCTACTAGGAATGGAGTTAATCTCACTCCTAGGAACAACACTAACAATGCTTGCTTGGTATTGCTAAGTGTCACTACCAAAAGTGGAGTTAATCTCACTCGTGATATGCACAAAGGTTGACCACCTCTCTCCATAGCATCACCTTAATACTATAGTGTCATCTCACTTGTTGGAGTTTTGCTTTGAATGTTTTGCGAACTTTGGGTTTTTCCTATTTAATCCCTAAAAATTTAAAGATTTAGCAAAACTCATGGAATGTTGTTAGTTCAGCCCCTAAGTCTATGTTGATATTCATTTTATGCCCTTATTTCATAAATGGTTGACGGCTTAAAGTAGTTGTTAACTACCGTCAACATGGGTTCGTCTCGAAAGGGGGTGTGCGGCGGGAGGAGAGGTCATCGATAGCTTAGGCGATGGTCAAGGCGGGTGAGGATGGGGCTAGCCGACTGTGCTCTTGAGGAAGACGAAAGTGTGCGCCAATGACTTTAGCGGCGTGCCCATGAGGTAAGAGGGTCATTCACCACCTCCAACATCAGCAGATCGAGCCAAGTTTCCTTTGCCTCACGCGAAGCCTACATCATAGAACTGTGCCTTAGCTCATGTCGCTGAAGATCTCTAGTTTGGTTTTGGCTAATTAGTGACACCTAAGGACTAATCTCTCGATGCTAAGTGTTTGATTAGATTGGAGATTGGTCGGGTCAAGATTGGAGCATGGTGATCATGGAGGATGGATCGAGGTGATCCAAAAGGTGATCAAGCATCCAACTTGATGAGGTTTGGAGATCAATTGAGCCCAAGGCAAAGGTATAACCATATGGCCTTTTGATTTTGCACTCAAGACACCATAGAGGGTGTGAGTGATTATAGGATCGATAAGCCGTACTATAAAGAGGGGAAACTTATCGTACATATCGGTCCTCCAGTGCCTTTAGGTTCAAAATTCATATGCATGCATTCTAACATAAAGAGCTAACTCCGTACTTTATGAAAATGGTTTCGAAATGCTAACACATGGTGTCGGGGTGTTCTTCGACGTGTCGGCAACAAGAATCAAGTGATGGAAGTCGGTTTGGAGCAAAGGCGAAGGAATGACAACACAACAACGGATTTTTGCAGCTCAGGCGTGACCGAACCCGGTGACCGGACCCGCGACTGGAAGCAGGCACTTCGACCGGACGCTCCGATGAGTGGTTCCGGTCAGGATTCCAGTAAGCATGTTTTTCGGTTCGGTCTCGTGGACCGACCGGACGCATGCACCGGATGCAGTGACCGGAAGCGTCGCATCCTGACCGGATGCACTCAGAAGCGTGCCAGCTCGGCTTGTCGGTTGTGACCGGACTCATCGACCGGACTCACTGGTGAGTCCGGTCGGCGCGTCCGGTCAAGCTGAAAACAACAAGTTTTGCCTCCCAACGGTTGGATTTCGTGATGGGGGCTATATATACTTGTTTGGCCGGCTTGTGCTCTCTCTCTTGGTCATTTGAATCATTCCTAACACCCTAGAGCTGAGCAACAACTCTCCCTCTCTCTCATTCTTGCTTGTGAGCTTCATTCTTGAGAGAAGAGGTGATCCAAGTGCATTTGCATCGAGTTCTTGCATCTAGAGCCACTTGGGGATCGTTGTGAGCCGGTCGGTTTCTTGTTTCTCTTGGAGACACCGCTCCTAGCCGGCTTGGTGATTTGGTGGAGGCGTTGGCAAGAGAAGGTGATTGTTCTTGGCCACCTCCGATGATTTATGAGAGGATTACGCACTCCTCGTCAGGAAGACAAAGTGCAAGGAATACATTGCTTGTGTCTTGGGTACCTCACTTGTGAGTGGTGGCTTGGGGCTAGCAAGTGCACCGCCTAGCTCAAGCACCATCCTTGTTTTGGTCGGCACAACCGGAGACTAGCTTGTCGGTGAACAAGTGAACTCCGGGTGAACAAATCAACATGTTCATTGTCTTGGTGATTGGTTCATCTTCATATTGTGTTTGATTGTTCATCTTCTTCACGGTGATTGGTTCATAGCCTCTACTAGTCGGTATATCACTCTCTCACTTGTATTTACTATCCTAGCTTACTTTGAGTAGAGAGCTAGCACTTGCTTGTGTAGTTGTTCTTGCTAGCCTAAGGATCATATTAGGATTGTTCACTAGATAGAGTAGTGACTTAGCCTTTGTGTGACTTAGAGATCATAGCAACATTTAGTCTTGTCACTAGAAGGCTTGCAAGACCACTAGAGCTAGTGCAAACCGCTTAATCGCCATTTGTTCTACTAACCGGTTTGCTTAGTGAGTTTGTAGAAAATTTTTATAGGCTATTCACCCCCCTCTAACCATCTAGGACCTTACAGTCGCGCACTTGAGCTACCAGTCATCGCTTGTGCATCTTTTGCCTTCCGCAACAACTCCTACACAAGCTCAAATGCTTGTGCGTCGTGTCACTCTTCCTCCCCACGATGCGAGAGAAAATTGATGGGTCATATTTGTGGTGGAGCACACTAAAAGATTCCATGGTGAGCTATGTCGAGGATCGAGGGAGGAAGGGGTGTTGGATAAGAGACAAAATAGGTTGAAAAGGGGAAAATATATCAATGGACAATAATGGGTCACTCGTGAGTAAGTCTCTTGCATCGTAAAAAAGAATGACCTTATGAATTCGGACCTACTTTTGGTTGCTACTTGCTAGAGTGGAAGCCTGAATATTGATCCAAAAAGAGTAGAGCCAAGCTCCAAATGCCAAGTAAGGGTTCTTGATCAAGATGCTCGATAGAGCTCTTTTAATTTCTATCTACTATTTTCTATACTAAATAATTTCGCTCGCGCGCACTTTGCTTTCCACATCTTCACTGCCTGCCTCTGACCCTTGCACACATCTCTTCTTCCCCACATGTCCACTCCACATCTTGCCTTCGCTCCACAACCTGCCTTCACCCTTAGCCCTAGGTGTCGTCGTCCCTATCCCAAATCCCACTACCGTCCAAAGTCCCTTCATCGTCCTCTAACATCCAGCCACCGCCTCATATCCTACTGTTGAATGACTTTCGAGCATACTTTGTCATATATGTCAATTCCAATTGGTTGGTTTTCAATGTGATGATTTCAATTTTTGTTTTTTATCTACTCTATAGCAAGGTCCAACAACTTCGACACTCTATTCTGGTAGTGAAGGATTGTAAGCTTGCACTTTGGGGTTCCTCTTATCTTTGTTCTTTTGGTGGCTACTAGATCTCGTTAGCGTGAATGAGCTTTTTTTTCTGGTGACTAGCACGACTGAGCTTTTGCAGTCTTCAAAGTCTTGTTAGGCGAGGGTGTTTGTAGGTGTCCCTTTTCTTTTATATCCGACAACCCATAGACGATTGAAGGCAGAAGAGAACTGATTTGGTATTTGATGTATTTTTATTGTTTGGAGATTGTTCGTGATCATATCATATTTTTTAATGTCTTTATAGAAAAATGATACCAAATAGAAATACTTTAAAACTACTTCCTTCGTTCTAAATTAGAAGTTGTTTTAGCTTTCGTCGTTTAACTTTTCTATGTACAAAATTTTGCTACATTTCTAGATATATGTTATGTCTAGATTTGTACCTAGAAAAGCTAAAATCAACTTATAATTCGAAATGAAGGGAGTAATTACATGACAAATTTAATGGTCCTAATCCGGTATCATAAATATCAATACATTCTTTTTTATAAGTTTAATCAAAACTATAGATTCTTAACTTTGACTAAATTTATAAGATCTTTCTTTTTGAGACAAGTGGTAGTAAATGACAAGTGTATAATAGTTCGAGTGGCTACCATGTACTCCCACATATCGAGGTACACCCAAATTACTACTCCCTTCGGGATGGTATTAGAAGTCGTTTAGACAACAGCGACACCGGCCTCTAAAAACACAACTTTGACCTCTTATTATTATTATAAAAATATTTATGAAGATGTGATATGCGTATACTTTTATCAAAGTATTTTTAAGATAAATCTACTCATAATTTTTATATTTACAAACCCAACAACTTAAAAATTATTAATGATTTATATTCCCGATGTTTGACCCAAACCTTGTCCAAAAACGACATCTAATACCAAACCCGAGAGAGTATTTGAGTATGAGTTGAGATTACCATATCCAGGCACACCGACTAGTATTTGACCGAAATTTGATATAACAAAAGCAATTTATAGTTTGAGGGTCTAAGTAGTTTAGACATCACGATTATTAAAAAAAAAAAAAAAAATAGAGTATAGAAATCACTGCCTCGGCAATTTACCCTACTATACAAATTGGAGCAGGACATGTTTGACATCGCGTAGGTAATGAGATTGAACATATTTCGATTCAACAAACTCATCATTTGTTGAGTAGTCTACGGGGAAATCAAACGATGGTTGTACCAAGAAATCACCAATTGTACAGAAAATAACGACAGCTCCACCTATATTAACACTGGCTATACAGTATCGCGCAAAGGCTTCTAACTGTTGTTGCTGCCACGTACACAATTCACGCCATTTCACTCTTCAATGATGATTAAACTATTGACATACATATTGTTTTCTCAAAACCCCAATATGACCAGACATATCCAAAATCTGGTTCGGTGCTCTCCTGAATACCACCAGATACCACACCACACAGCATCTCAACCGCTCCAGCTAATCAAATCCCGTAGTGAGCTTGTGCCATCAATTAATACATTCCTTTAAGGTTGTTGTATCTGGATCTCTCTGATGAACATTCCAAGTGTTCAAAAATGCTTCTGAGCAGTAATCCTTAGTTGGTCAGTTAAGTCGCCAGCTCTTCTATTTGGCTGGATGTGTCAGTCTGATTAGTGGCTCTTGCTTCTTCCATTTCTTCTTCGCTCTGGAACTGACTTTCCAGAACATCATTTATATTATCAGGGGGGCACCGGTCTGCTTGGTTCCTGGCATTCGTCTGGCAGAAGCACTCTGGCCACGAGTTCGTGTAGAAAGACTCTGGATGGATGCGCTTGTGAGGGCCACCAAAATGAGCGTTGAACATTACCCTCCTGATTCTCTCAGAGCTAATTCCACGACCTTCCATCCTGTCAATGAATATCGGGGCAAGGGCCTTTCTGTTTGGTGTGATTGTGGTCCGGAAGCCATAGTACATACGATGGCCCATGAGGTTGTTTGCAAAGTTGCTTGGGCCATCATATGTGGGTATGAAAATGTCAGACAAGAGACAAACCATGTAATCAATTGCTGATCCTGCTAGCCCTTGGGTATTCTCTTCCAGCTTTCCAGGTCCAACTGTGCTGTGGTTCTCTAAGCGTGGAAACATAGCCTTGAATGGTTTCATGAAACGTTTCCCACCAAAGAGCTCACCAGAAGCAAGGTAAATGCGTGTTCTATTGTCAAATCCCATAGCATGTAGAATAAGACCTACCTGCACAACAATACAAATAGAATATATTGGATTACTTCGGTAGTTCAGCTATTAAGAAGTCTTCCCAAAAAATTCTTTCTAAATTTTCATACTAAGTATATATGTTTCAACTTCCCTCCCTATTATTTTTATATCAACCAAAAGGATTCATTTAATGCTACGAGTACAGAATGGTATATCATGTGCAGGCAACCACGGAAATTAATACAGCATTAACTTCTGACTAGACACAGAGCTCCAATCACGCTCAAGGAATATCTGGATCAATGTTTGTAAGGAGATTCAGTACCTCTTCTGGAGTTAAAGGGCACTTTCCCAAGCGCCTTCTTTCCATGGGGATAAGTTCCTTTTCTGCAAAATGTTCTTTCCTGTACTTCAACAGAATTTTTTTGCTCTTGAGGTTTGAATATGTCAATGCACCTGCAATTTTCATTTTAGAAGTAAGATAAGAAAAAAATTACATAGCAAGTAATATTCATTGTGCATATGGCAAGAGTAGCTAGAATTAATGAAAAAAAAAATAGTTTTCTAAAATTATAGTATCAAAGACTGAAATGGCAAGAATGCTTAATGACAATGAGTTCACATTTGTTGATAACTTTTTCTTAATCGATATATATGCATGAATGTTGCCATTTCCACACAAGGTAGCCCTTGTGAAGATTTCTCGAGACTAGATTAAAGACTTCAGGGATGAACTTACCTATTGATGGACACAAAAATAAAGGGTGACATATTCAGCATCACGTGATATAATTTTACAATAGTTTAGTCAAAGCCCTACCCTGCAAATGCAAGCATATCCAACTCAAATCGAAGATGAATTGACATGAAATGGCCTTCTGAGCGGAGCTTGTTCACTATCTCACTGCTTGTTTTCATGATATGTGGCTTGAATCGTAGTGCATGGTAATTCACCCTGCATCTCAATCTCTGGAGCTCTGGATCATCAATATCTTCTGCCAAACGGTGTGAAAATGGAGTTAAATATATAGCTCCATATTTCTTCATCGTCTCCAAAGCAACGGTTGCATACCAAGATACTGGTGCATCTCTGGGTGGTCGAATCTGTGAGGACAAAGTGTCTCATGAGTATAGTATGCTCCTAAAAATTGAGTTTTTTTATGATAGAAAAATGAATTTAACACAACTAAATGTAGTGTCCTTTAAATTTATTCACCTGATGGCCTTTGAGCTTCTTGATCTTTCCATTTGTACTGATTTCAGGAATGCTCATAACAATTCGAACGTCATATTTCAATGTCTTGATGAAGTGGGGAACATCATAAATACCTACAAAGCCACTGGGTGCATATATAAATGCAGAAAATAAGTAAACACCAACAACAGATGAACTTGCAATCATTAAACACAAACGAAGATGGCCACGAAATTATAAAATAAAATAAGTATTTCTAAGAAATTACATGTAAATGCAGCACATGATGCCCTTAAAATATGAATTAGTCCAGCTCCAGATATATAATCTTATACAGTAACATCTTCATGATGGCAGCCCACATACATGAAAGGATTTCTAACCAAGTCAAGTAGATACATCACAACCTGCTCCTAAAAGATGCTATAATCCGATAATGTCTGCATTGTCGACCATGCATGCTTTCAACTCGAAATATTTTTTACATCTTAAGCTCAAATTTATCAATGTATTATGACTTATGAGCAAACTTTCAGGCTGGATAGTTTCTCATGTCCTACATAACGGTTCCTAGACTAGAGATCCATTTGTTTACCCCCAAACTTATATAATCCATCTCATAGGCAAAGAAACCCTGAAATATGCTGAAATAAGCGGGTCCAGGGCAGCTTATAGGATTAAGCTGGGGGAACCTAGATTATAACAGCTGGATTACAAGTTGGTCTTTTTGTTGACCGCATGAGTTTATACAAACTGGGTTATAAAGCTGAAATAGCTGAAGTTTAAACAAACAGGCCTGAATTTTAACTGCAATGCAAAGCTAATATTTCCAAACAAGTTCCAACACTACACACTAACTATATCTAATCAACTGACCAAAGAAAAAATACTCATAGGGCATTATTCAACATGTCCGTCTACATGGAACACTTGGACTAGGTTAACTATCTAATGGTAGCCACATATCAGGCAAAAGCAATCACTAATCCAACTTAAAGTATTTGGAGAAAAACACAACAGATATCTGACCGAACCAACACAAGAACGTTAATTCCATCCCATTCAAAAAATTGGGGGTGTGGTGCTGTTAAGACAGACAGAAGGATCCACAAAAAAAAAAAAAAAAAAAAAAAAAAAAAAAAAAAGTTTGTCACATGTCACATGCAAGATAAACCATTTCACACAAACACATACCTTTCATCATGCCAGAATGAATTTGTGTCTAATTCTGGCAGCACCAGTGTAGCATTCATGATCCGTGCAGCAACAACAGCATTACATATCTACAGAATCAAAATAACAGTGAATGTCTTAGCTATGTTACCATGAATATAAAAATTGCACATGAATCATGATGCTTTAGAGATAAGTTTGTTCTCTTAATCATACTGCACTACGTTGTTGGTTCAAGCCACCATTGCACCGGACGCGCAAGTAGCCATTGCTCTCAGATTCAGTTGGCGGGGCTGCAAGCAGAGAGATACCATGTCAGTATATTCATTTACGGATGGTATGTAACTGGACAGTAACTGCTGCTAGGATACAGTGAGAAACTCACGAGGCCAGTAGGTGCGTGGTGCAGAAGATGCTCTCCAACCATTTGAATCTGCAGTTCTCCACAACTTATTTACATCAACATCCTTGAGTAGTAGCATTGATGTCAGTACAAGAAATAACTGACAGAAAATCCAAGTAGTGAATATACATTTAATTTCAGTACTACAGTCCAATTCCACGCATTTAGCAAAGCTCAGCCTATACCTCAAATGAGTCTGAACTGAAATGAAAGTGGTGGGCCAAAAATCTGAGTGTATGAAAATTGGGCCATTTATCTTTGACATTATTCCCAATCTGTCGAGTATAACATTTTAAACGCGACACTACTTAGGGTGCCACTTGGCATCATGATCTCATCAAAGTGTAACAAACCATTTACACAGAGAAGGCAAAATACCGTTATCAACTTAAATGCAAGTGTTCTATTCCAAACTTCATCATGCCAAATCATAATTAGTACTAAAAATCACAATTAGTACTAAATGCATTGCAGTTTCAGTTCCCATGCCTCATTTTTTTATAAGAATCTATGGAATTGCAAACAACCAGCTGAAATGTTATCATCCAATCATTGATCAAGGATTACACAATATTGCCCACGTTTTGTGCAGAATCTTGACAAATGAACAGTTTGCACTCAAACTGCCAACTTGTTCTAGTTTACTGCAAAGAATGCAAGTATATTTAAAAGGAAGACTTGATGATATTTTAACCCTGTGCTGTCAACGAAACAAAGCAACTTTCAGCTGATTTGGTCTTAACTAGTGGATGCAGATTTCTTGCGCCCAATGTGCTAATCTGGCGTTCATTAATGAGGCTTCAAGCAGCTTCCAAACATTTTTTTTTTTTTTTTTTTTGCGAGCCTCTCATCCGGGTACAGGTGTAGTATCCGTTCATACACAACACACACGCACACCACACACCACACGCACACCACCGTGTACAACCAGACCTACAGCTACACGTACATGGAAGTTCAAGGTCCTTCGAGGGGGCAACGAAGATCGCCGCAATATTCGTTGAACGTCCAACGCGAAGAGAGGCAGGCCCGAAATAATCCAGGCTGAAATGGGAACTACTGTTCCCAGGTGGGTACCGGGAATTCGTCCTCTCCAGGAATCGAACTCCGGCTGACTAGCTGTGGCCTAAAGCCAACGCAGCTAGCCAGTCGAGCCCAAGGCTCGTTCCCAAGCAGCTTCCAAACATAATGTAGCATTCATCTAATAACCAGTGTAAAGAGCTCGCGAGTTGCTTACGAACGAACAGGAACGGGACAACCACGCCAATGCCGCCCCTGCCTTCATCACCACACGCCAGGCAGTGCACACAGCGACGGAAAACAGATATACAGACCAGAAAGCAAGCGCAGGCGAGGCGAGCGCACCTGGACCCTGTAAGAGGCGCCGAACAGGCCGACGGAGGAGGAGGAGAAGAGGCACACGGTGCCAATCACCAGCGCCGCCACGGCCACCCAGAGCCGCGCCGGCCCCGCGCCGCCGGCGCAGCGACGCCTCGCTGCCCAGACCCCTGCGCGGTCCCACCAGACCAGACCAGACCACACCAAAACAAATGATCGTCGGAAGAAAAGTCGCGAAAAAAGTTGGAGAAATTGCCGGTGGTGCGGGCGGGCGGCTCACCTGCGCATTGGGATCGTGCGGCGTGTTAGGGTTTGGAGCGCGGATGCCGGGATTGAGGCGGCGAGAGAGTGAGACTCAGATCTGGGGCGAGCGGGAGCGGAGTACTGGAGCTGCGCGTGGGCGTGGCCCCGTGTGGGACCAGTGACGCGGCTGATGCTTTGGTCCCGCGCTGCGAGATAGACTCTGTTTTTTCAAATTCCTTGTGGACCATTATAAAAGTTTCAAATTTCCTTTGTGGTACTGGGAATTTGCTCTCTCTTTGTAGTACTCCCTCCGTCCCAAAATAAACGATGTTTTTTTGGGTTTTGTGTTTAAGTTTGACTTCGATTTATAGAAAATATGTAGAAGATTTAAATCTCCAAATAAATTTGTTAAAAAACTAGATCAAAAGATCTTTCTAATGATACTAATTATGTAATATAAAATATTAATCCTATTTTAATATATAATGCCGGCATATACCGGGAGTTTAAAACGTCGTTTATTTGGGACGGAGGAGTAGTGGCGTATGCCGGATCCTCCCTTTCTCCCTCCTCGAGGAACTTCACTAGATCCACCTTATTCTTCTTAGCCTCCTACCCTTCCTCGGCGTTCTCGTAGATGATGATGAGGGGGGTCGGGATTCTGCCCCCTCCGTTAAGGTGAGGTTTAGTAGTATATAGCTTTAGCTTTTGCCATGACATGGCTAGTCTCCCGCCCGGTCGAAATCACCACCGTCGCCACATCCCGGCCGGCCGCGGGCCCCACCTCGGATCTATCAATATCTATTCGGCCGCGCTGAAAGAGCAACACTATTTTGTTTCTTTGAAGACCATGATACTAGTGACCTTCTAAGGAATGACATGTGCCACTTGTGCTCATTCTATTGATCTTGCACCTCACACCTGAATCCGAATATC
>JADLZK010009939.1:0-54502 GCA_015847255.1 Hyparrhenia diplandra
TTGTCTATCTCCGGTCGGTCGTCCACGCGAACCCATTGGTGCTAGCTGCCGATTTGCCGACCTGCGCTGAGTCACTGACTCGCTCAACGCTCACCGGCCTGCGCGGCCAGCCGCCATCAACGTCTCGTCAAAGATTTTCCGCTGCTGCCAAATGGCATCCTGCCACACGGCTCACAGCTAATACTGATGAGATTTGCTAGCGTCCAGCGCACGTACGTGGTGGAGTCGTGAATGCAAGCGGCGGGACGCGGTTGATTTCTCTGTCTATTTTGGCCAAATGGCCCTTCTTAGTGTTTTTTGTTCTGATATATTTTGTAGGTTGCATATACGAACCTTATAAAATTCTGAATTTTTACCTAGTTTTAATTTGCTACTTATTCAAACGTCTAGCCACGACCGTCTTATGCCGCCAGCACAACATATGAAAATTCAAAATGAAGTTGGATTTGGTCCTTCCGCCACTGCTCCTGGTCTATATATATAACAACAAATTTAGCCACGGATGACACATGCAACTAATTAAAAAAACTACAGCCGGAATGGAGAAGGTGCTCCTTGCCTTAGCCGTGGTGTTGGTTCCAGTCATCCTCTCCAAGCTCAAGTCTTTGCTCGTTAGCAAGCCAAAGCTTAGGCTCCCCCCCAGGGCCATGGACGTTGCCGTTGATAGGCAGCTTCCACCACCACCTCGTCAGCAACCCAGTTCTGTCGGGCAATGCGCGACCTCGCTAGCAAGCATGGGCCGCTCATGATGCTGTGGCTGGGCGAGGTGCCCACGGTGGTGGTGTCGTCGACGGAGGCTGCGCAGGCCATCACCAAGACGCATGACGTCACGTTCGCTGACCGTCACAGGAACATCACCACCGGCATACTCACCTCGGACGGCCTGGGCCTGGTGTTCAGGACCTATGGAGAGCAGTGGCGCCAGCTCCGCAAGCTCTGCGTGCAAGAGCTGCTGAGCGCCGCTCATGTGCAGTCGTTCCAGCGCATCCGCGAGGAGGAGGTGGCACTGTTCGTGCAGAAGCTCGCCATATCCCGCCGGCACAGCCGTCGACCTGTCCAACGACACCATCGTCAGGGAGTCCATCGGCAGCGGGTGCAAGTATCTGGATGAGTTATGGGATGCCTTAGGCACTGCGACCCGGATGGGCACGGAACTAAGCCTAGCTAACATCTTCCCGTCATCTAGGCTGTTTCACAATCTATGCACGGCGCCACGCAGGGCGATGGCGTGCCGCGACCGGATGGCGCGCATCCTTGGCCAGATCATCAGTGAAACGAAGGAGGCCACGGACGTGGGTGACAAGACTTCAAAAGAGAGCTTTATCTCTGTCCTGCTCAGGCTGCAGAAAGAGGCCAGCTTGCCCATCGAACTCACCGACGACATCGTCATGGCGCTCGTGAATGTAAGTCATGCGCGTTCCAAATTTCCCATCACTGCAACTTGCTTCTCCTCATCCACGCAACCGATGCATAAGTGTATGATTGATTGTGGTTCCATATGTTGTACTAGGACATGGTCGGCGCGGGCATCGACACCTCATCTGTCGTGCTGACCTGGTGCTTGACAGAGCTAATTCGGTACCCTGCTACGATGGCCAGAGCACAGGCTGAGGTCCGGGAGGCTTTCAAGGGGAAGACCACCACAATCACCGAGGTCGATCTTGCTAGGGAAAACCTTAGCTACCTCAAGTGTGTGGTGAAGGAAGCTCTCAGGTTGCACTGCCCGGTGCCCCTATTGTTCGAAATGTCGCGAGACATGCCAGGTCATGGGTTACGACATTCCTAAGGGCACATGCGTGTTCATCAACGTTTGGGCAATTTGTAGGGACGCTATGTACTGGGAAGACGCTGAGGAATTCAAGCCAGAGCGGTTTGAGAACACCAGCCTCGACTACAAAGGGACAGACTATGAGTTTCTTCCATTCGGGTCTGGTCGCCGAATGTGCCCAGGAGTAAACCTTGGATTGGCCAACATGGAGCTTGCGTTAGCCAGCCTTCTATACCACTTCGATTGGAAGCTACCGAGCGGAATGGAGCCCAAGGATGTCGACACTTGGGAAGCTCCAGGACTGATTGGAAAGAAAAACACAAGCCTGGTTTTGCACCCTGTCAGCCACATATTTAACTACAGTGGGAATTAATATAGCTGCACGAAACAGTATGTACCTGCGTTATATACTAGTGATATATAAGACTGATGGGACCTCAATGTGAAGTGTGATTATATAGTATCTGTCATCATCTCTATTCTAAATAAAGTATACACTGAGATGGAATTCTTCTATTGCTAAATATTCCTTATACATACTTCATCATCACAGGGCTAAAAAGACTACAAGATGGAAAGATTTTAGTGTGGCAAATGATTGATACTTCCATCTGCCACCTCCTATGAAACCAATATATGAACTTTGCATGGGTGATCCTTTTGTGGGACCAATCTTTTAAGGAATGGTTGGTCATGGTAAGTCTAGGATTACAAGAACCTTTATCTATCACTAGTACCGAAGTGATTTTCGGTGACGGGCGGTTTTCATTAAGCATGGCGGGCAAAACCGCCCGTCACCCTTCAAAGGTCACGGTTAATCTGGCCCGCCACGCTAAATAGATGCATCGTGGCAGGCATGTTATAAGTGCCCGCCACGGTTAATGTTTTGAAAAAAAAAAAGAGAAAAAAATCCTAGACAGGCCCGCCGAGCCCATCCAGGTTGCAGCGCCGCCACCACCACCGTCGGGTCGCAGATCGGCCACCACCGCCGTCGAGCACCATCGGCCGCCGGAGGTGGAGGAGGTCACCGCTGTGGTGGCCGCCCAGCCGGATCCGCCACGATCGACGCCGCCGCGGTCGGATCCGCCACGCGACGCCCGCCGCCGTCGCGGCCCGGGGGATGTCGTGGAGGGAGAGAGCACGCGTCTGCGCGCCGGCGGAGCCCATCCTCCACCACCGCTGGCATCCCCCGCTCGATCCCGCTCCCGACGGCGTGATCCCGCCGCATCGGGCCGGATCCGCGCCCCCAATCCCTCCACCGGATCGAGCCGTATCTGGCGCCCCAGCGCCCGCCTTCCACGGGATCCGCGCGCCTCGGTTCCCTCCGCCCACGGTAGGGTTGTGCCGCTCTCGCCGGAGGGAGCCCGCGCCGCGGAGGAGCAACAATCGCCGAGGGAGCCCGCCGCCGGGAGCAGCAAACCGCCGAGGGAGCCGCCGCCGGGTGGGCAGAACCGTCGTCGCCGGGTCATGCTCGGGGAAGGAGATGCGGTGGCGGCGGAGGAGAAAGAGGGATGGAGTGAGAAGAGGAGAGGCCAAGTGAGAGGGAGGCGATTCGGCTGGGTGGGTTCGGGCGATCGGGTGGATTCGACCGGGAGTGAAACCCTAAGTCCGGCTTATATTGGTGATCGAAGCCGATTGGACCTTGGCCGGGCCTGTTGGGCCTCTCCATTTTTCCGTGGCGGGTAGTTTAAGCATGCCCGCCACGGAAAATAGCGTATTTTCCGTGGCGGGCGTGTTAAGGTGCCCGCCACGCAAAATCAATTTTTCGTGGCAGGTAAAAAACGCGCCCGCCACGCAAAACAAAAAATCGATGTGGCGGGGCATTTTCCGTGGACGGGCAAAAAGTGCCGCCCACGGAAAAGATTTTGCAGTATCACGCAAAATCATTTCGGTACTGGTGTATGTTTATGTTCTTAATGAAAACGACACACCGCTAGCACTCGTATGGACGGAAGCCATGCAGCGGCAGCAGTCTATTTCTAGACGCCCCATTTTGTGCATCGACACGGGGACCCAAGCTCCCCGGCATCGCCTGCCCACGCCTGCGTTTCATGCCCCCAAGAAAGGGCCGTGCCACTCCGACATTGCACGCGACGGGCGCTGATGCCCTCCTTTGCTTGCTACGTGCATTCCAGATGCAACACCTTATCTACATTTGAGACATTTAGGTGGAACACTTGCAAGATGCAAAAGAAGGCATATGAAACAATAAAATCACATGTCTGAAACACTTGCAAAAACACTTTCTGTGGTTCTTGCTACCTATACCCGACGCAGGTACAATTTACCTGTCTGTAGTTCCTGGTCCCTTCATAGATGCTTGATTTCGTACGTGCATCTGTAAATTTTGCTTTATTTATATACGCATCTTTCTGTTTCGACTATAACTGTATCGCCACTTCAGATACTTACATCAGATGCTCAACTGTAGCTCTTGGGAAACTTACATACACGTATCTCCTGCAAGTATCTGCAACGAGGTTTCTGTTTCAGATGTGTTTTTCTGGTGCTCGACAACCTGACACCAAGACTACAGACGTGGGTTCACAGAAGCATCAGAAACAACGGTCATTAATTATTTAGATATTACATACGACGTCAATGCTTACATCAAAATAAACTCGCACCTATGCTGCGTAAAAGACTGATTCTCTGGTCTGTCATTAGTGTCAAACTACATTTCCTTTGCTTTATGCTAATGTAAACATAAAAATTGACATAGAGCACCTGATCTTTTTCAATAATCTTAGGAACTGACACGACAAGCATATCGAGTTTGGCGCAGAGTCGAAGGTTGTGCTGTAGTTAAGTTGTAAAATACAAACATAGCATACCGATCTATCACACTAAATTTGAGTTAGGCTAATATATGAACTCTAAAAAGTTCTACAATATCAAATTGCAATAAATAGTTTAGATTTTAAGTCCTCTAAATAGAAGCATCCTAATTGTCCCTTAGTGTTAAATAAAAGCATCCTAATTGTCCTTTAGTGTTTTTATTTTGATTTTTTGTGGGATGCATATGAGCCCCAAAAGAATATGAACTTTTTAAAGCGATGATGATTTGTCCCTTAGTTACTCAAATGTCAAGCGATGATGATTTGTCCCAGACCGTTTTAGCCAGCAACACAATATATAAGGTCTGCTTGGTATATATATATATATAGCTTCACAAACAACTTTGTTAGTTTTTGTAAGTTGTTTTGTTTCGGCTTATTTCATCTAATTCTCTCATAAAACACCATTGTCGTCAGAGAAAGCAACTCATTGGAATAGCCGACAGCTTATTCTCTCTCTCTGTCTGTCTTTTATGCATGAATATGAGTTATTTTTTTGCCAAACATCTTTTTTTTTCAAAGGTGCTCATCTGTTGAAGCTCCTTTTTATGCTCTCGCAAAAGAATGGAGAGGGTTGAAGGTAAAAATTGCATCTGTGTTCCTCATTTCCCTCTCTAGCCACGCATGAAGTTGTTGGTGAAGTTGTTTTACCAACTGGTTTTCCAAAATCAAAATAGCTTCACTAGTGGAGCCGTGTGCTGTGACCAACAGGGTAAATAATTGAAAATGAAGTTGGACTTCGTTATTCCGTCACTTTTCAAAAATAGTTTAACGTCACCTAGAAAGTTCCTCATCAAATTGTGTTTTCTTACAAATAGTTTCACTGTTCGAGCGTCACCTAGGAAGCTATTCCTCATCAAACGGATTAAAAAATTTTGATGTCACATCTGGTTCTTCCGCCACTGCTGGTAGTCTATATCTATAAATTTAGCCGCCTACACAAACGCAGTTAAGTTGGTATAGCACTATAGCCACAATGCAGAAGGTGTTCCTCGCCGCGGGTCGTGGTGGTGGTGGTCGCCATCCTCTCCAAGCTCAATTGTTTTGCTCGTCAACAAGCCAAAGCTTACGCTTCCCCAGGGCCAAGGACATTGCCGCTCATAGGCAGCTTGCACCACCTCCTCAGCAACCCATTGCCATTCCGGCAATGCGTGACCTCGCGAGCAAGCATGGGCCGCTCATGATGCTCTGGCTGGGCGAGGTGCCCACGGTGGTGGTGTCATCGCCGAGGCTGCACAGGCGATCATCAAGACGCACCACATCACGTTCGCTGAGCGCCACATGAACAGAATCACCGGCATACTCACGCGGACGGCATGGGCCTGCTGTTCAGGACATACGGCGAAGCAGTGGCGCCAGCTCCGCAAGCTCTGCGTGCAAGAGCTGCTGAGCGCCGCCATGTGCAGTCGTTCCAGCGCATCGCGAGGAGGAGGTGGCACTGTTCGTGCAGAAGTCGCCATATCCCGCCCGGCACAGCCGTCGACCTGTCCAACGACACCATCGCCGGGGAGTCCATCGCAGCGGGTGCAAGTATCCGGATGAGTTATGGGATGCCTTACCGTGTGTTTGGTTGGAGGTTGGCTGGGTTGGGTTGGATCCAACCCAGTTTTTTTGGGTTGGGTTGAACCCATCTCAGTGTTTGGTTGTACTTCTGAATTTTGGAACGGAACGAACCCATCTCATGTTTGGTTGGAGAAACCAGGAATACGGGTTGGATGCCAATCTAACAGCGTTAATTGGGTTGCACTTTTCATTAAGAACCCTGAACGTTCTAGAATTCAATAAAGCCTAGATCTGTAAAAAACTTCTCTCTAGCATTTTACATCGGGAACCTTGTAAGAGAAATCAAATTCAATGTTTGCCCTTTCTTCTTCTCCGTCACTGCTGGTTGGTACATACGGCCCGCGGCGCTGAAGCTCAGAGGCGGCTCGCCGGCCGCTTCGCTCGCGCCCGCTCCGGCGCCGCCTGGGCTGGGCGAGATCCGCCACCGGCCCGGGCGAAGATCCGCTGGGCGAAGCCGGGCGCGGCGCTCGGGCGAGCGCCGCCGGGCCCTGGCGCTGCTTCCGCCGGGCGATCCGCCGCCGCTAGCCCGATCCGCCACGCGAGCGGCGCGCACGTACCGGACCAAGACGTGTGGCTGGGAACCGCTCCCGCCGCTTTCGGGCGCCATGGCGATGGCCTGGCACGAGCGCCGCCACCGCTGGGTCCGTGGGGCAAGGTCGGGACGAGCGGCCAACGAGTCGGGGAGAGCTGGCCTGTCGTTGGGGACGACGACGGGGCGCCACAGGCGGACGTGCGCGAGACGAACGAAGACGGCGGCGGTGACACGGCCGCGCCTCGAACCCCGCGTGGGCTGGCTCCATCCCTACACTTTCGGGGGATGAGTTCAACCCGGATCTATGCGGTATATTCCCCCGAGGTCGAACCCAACCCTCTTCCAACCTCCATGGGAAAAGGGGTTGAACCCATCTAGGTTGAACCCAACCCTCAAACCAAACACACGGTTAGGCACTGCGACCCGGATGGGCACGGAACTAAGCCTAGCTAACATCTTCCCGTCATCTAGGCTGTTTCACAATCTATGCACGGCGCCACGCAGGGCGATGGCGTGCCGCGACCGGATGGCGCGCATCCTTGGCCAGATCATCAGTGAAACGAAGGAGGCCACGGACCTGGGTGACAAGACTTCAAAAGAGAGCTTTATCTCTGTCCTGCTCAGGCTGCAGAAAGAGGCCAGCTTGCCCATCGAACTCACCGACGACATCGTCATGGCGCCGTGAATCTAAGTCGCGGCGCTGCGTCCAAATTTCCCATCACTGCAACTTGCTTCTCCTCATCCGTGCAACCGATGCATAAGTGTATGATTGATTGTGGTTCCATATGTCGTACTAGGACATGGTCGGCGCGGGCAGCGACACCTCATCTGTCGCGCTGCCCTGGTGCATGACAGAGCTAATTCGGTACCCTGCTACGATGGCAAGAGCATAGGCTGAGGTCCGGGAGGCTTTCAAAGGGAAGACCACCTCAATCACCGAGGTCGATCTTGCCAGGGAAAACCTTAGCTACCTCAAGTGTGTGGTGAAGGAAGCTCTCAGGTTGCACTGCCCGGTGCCCCTATTGTTCCGAAAATGTCACGAGACATGCCAGGTCATGGGTTACGACATTCGTAAGGGCACATGTGTGTTCATCAATGTTTGGGCAATCTGTAGGGACGCTATATACTGGGAAGACGCTGAGGAATTCAAGCCAGAGCGGTTTGAGAACACCAGCGTCGACTACAAAGGGACAGACTATGAGTTTTTTCCTTTCGGGTCTGGCCGCCGAATGTGCCCAGGAGTAAATCTTGGATTGGCCAACATGGAACTTGCATTGGCCAGCCTTCTGTACCACTTTGATTGGATGCTACCGAGTGGAATGCAGCCCAAGGATGTTGACACTAGGGAAGCTCCAGGTGTGGTTGGAAAGAAAAACACAAGCCTGGTTTTGCAACCTGTCAGCCACTTATTTGCTCCGGTTAATTTGTGCCTAATTAACAACAATGGGAATTAATATAGCTGCTCGAAACAGTATGTACCTGCGTCAAGACTAATGGGACCTAAATGTTTAGTGTGATTATATAGTATCTATCATGATATCATCATCTATATTCTAAATAAAATATACATTGAGATGGAATTATTCTATAGCTAAAAAATCCTTATATTTCATCATCACACAGATGAAAGGACTAAAAGGTGGTAACTTTTTAGTGTGGCAAATGATTGATACTTCCATCTGCCACCTCGTATGAAACCAATATATGAACTTTGCGTGGATGATCCTTTTGTGGGACCAATATTGTAAGGAACTCTTGGTCATGGTAAGTCTAGGCTTACTAGAACCTTTTTGTATGTTTCTCTCCCAATGTCTTTTAAAAGAATAAGCATGTTCAACAAGAGTCATCTCCTTAAAAGAATCTGAATTATAGTCACTTGGAGATCTCTTGTATGGACTTCTCCCATAATCTCTAAGGGTTGGTTCAAAAGGATCTTTCAAAGGTGGAATTTCTTCTTCCTTTGGGGGATTTTGGGATGTTGATGGTTCAGGGTGGATAGCTAAATTTTGGGATTGGAAGTGTTGTGAATTAGCTATCGTAATTTCCTCTTCTTCCTTTTTCTCGGGAAAAGTACTAGGGGAGGTGGAGTATCCACTAAATCTGTCCACGAGAAGTCTTGCTTCTCTAGCAGGCAGATGGAGGAATGCGCCTCCCGAAGCTGCATTAAGGTCATCTGCATCTTCCTTATTAAGACCTAAATAAAAATGTTGAAGAAAGACTGGGTCTGGAATAGCAAGGTTTGGGCATGTAGTGGTAAGGACATTAAAACGTTCCCATGATGCAGCAAGAGACTCTTCTTTGTGTTGTTTAAAAGTTAGAATTTCTACTCGAAGGCGGGCCACTCGATAGGTGGGAAAGAATTTTAGATAAAAATTGGTGTACAATGTTCCCCAATCTCCATTCACTTTCTCTACATTTAGGTAATACCACTGTTTAGCTTTTCCCGTCAAAGAGTACGGAAAGAACTTCCAGCGTAAGGTATTATCGGATATGCCTTTTATTCGAAGACAATCCATAATTAGCTCAAACTCTCGTAGGTGTGAATATGGGTTGGCTTCGCCCTCTCCCGAGAAGGCTAGTTTCTGAACCAAGTTTATAAAGTCAAGGGGCAGCTTATAGGACTATGTTAAGATAGACTCAAGATTGTGGCGTCCCTAAAGCTTTGCATACGTTGATGATATTTATAGATAGGCGTGGAATCCATAATGAAAAAGAAAACAAAAGAATAAAAGGGATAAAAGAATAAAAGAATATGATACAAGGATAAGGTAGATTCAAAGTCAACTCAAGAATCAAGTTTCCCAAGCAACGGCGCCGTAAAAGCTTGTTGGTATTTGTTATGCCCACGTAAATATTGAAGATGAATAATCCGCAAGCGCACGGATACCGTTGTAGCCTTCACCGGAGGGTTTTAAATATCGTATCCAGGGGAAACGTGTGAGGGAGACTAAGATCTAATCTTAACCCGGAGTAGCATAAGACCTAAGAAGGTTAAAAGTATAGAGATGATTACTAAGATATCTAATCCTACTCGTAGTAAACTTTGCCTTCTACTGTTCTATCTGGGGACATCACATAGGGAGAAACACCAACAAAGGATGACTCGTCTAGAGATAAATCCCACGAGTCCTACAGACGGGATGGGGAATACAAAGGATCAACGACACCCTAACTAGTTGGTCATCCAACTAGCGGGCTATCACAAATCGCGATCTACCACCAATCCGAATATAGGATGAATCTAATGAGATACCCGAGCCTAAGCACCACGCTTACACTACGAATATTACCTTAACCTAATGCCTTAGATTAAAGTACTCAAAAGAGACCCGCAGATCGGAAGAACAATATAAACAATGATGCTTACTAAAAAGAAGAAGTAGATTACCGAGTAACTCCAAGTGTAGGTTAACTTCCACCGAGGTACAAGTTGTAGAGGTAGCACCGACAGCCGGCACCTCCTCGGGTTCCTTCCCTCTCTCTATCTCTCTTATTCTAAAGACTAGATCTATTGAGATCTAATCCCTCTTGAATACTAGCTCATCTAGTTCTAGTTCTAGTCTAGACCTAGGGGAGACTCGGGGCCTCACCTATTGATAATGAATGATAATGAATTAGGGTTTCACCTGGGGCGGGGGTCTCCTTATATAGCCCTAGGCGATGCACGACAGCCCTTGGATCAAACCAATCTTGAGCAACGGTGCAGATCTCTTCTTAATGGCGGTTGTGAACCGACCTTCGAAGCAGAGGCTGACAGGGGGGCCCACGGCCGCGGCCGCCGCCTGCTACTAGGGCGGCCGCCCGCTCACCGCCCGGTGGGCCCTAGCTCGTGGCTCATTCCTTCCGGTGTCTTCGGAATGTTCTTACGTGGGTTTCAAGTTGGATTGCTTCACGGATACGTCTTTATGTCGTAGGGCTTGCAAACTCTTGGGTGTTTTCCTATTTAATCCCTGAAAATATATAAATCACCAAAACTCGTGGAATTATGTCAGTAAAGCCCTTATACTATGTTGATATTCATTTTAAGCCCTTATTTCAGTTTTTAAAAGCCTATATATTTTATGCTATAAGAGATGTCAACACTCGGGATCAAGAAGACGACGACCAAGATAAGCAACAACATACTCCTTCCCTTCATCTTCTTGAGTAAGAACAACCCCCAATCACCTTCTCTTCGGCGGCGATACACAATCGGAAAGGTACACCCCTTCTAGGCGCGCGAAGAATAGGTGGCGAAGACAAATATTCCTTTATCTTGTCAAATGCATATTGTTGGCTTGCCCCCCAGGCAAAATCAGCTTCATTCTTCAACTTAAGTATGAGGGTAAAAGGAATAATCTTCCTGGACAGGTTAGCAATAAATCTCCTCAAGTAGTTCACTTTACCTAAGAATTTTTGCAAATCCTTTTTACATTGAGGTGCTTGAACCGCCTTGATCTTCTCTATCCTCTTGGGATCAATCCCTATGCCCTTATCATGAATAATAAACCCAAGAAACTTTCCAGCCGACACTCCAAAGGCACATTTGAGTGGATTCATCTTCAAACCATAATAGCGCATCCTCTCAAAAGCAAGACGCAAATCGGCTAAATGAGGATCATGTGAAGCTAATTTAATCACCACATCATCAATATATACTTCCATAATCACACCAATGAGATCATGAAAGATAAGACTCATAGCTCTTTGATAGGTGGCGCCCGCATTCTTGAGGCCAAAAGTCATAACAATCCACTCAAATAAACCAACAAATCCGGGACAAATAAAAGCAGTCTTGGATGTATCTTCTTGACCATAAATATTTGATTATATCCAGCATTACCATCAAGAAAGCTAATAACCTTGTGCCCCAAGCATCATTGATTAACATGTCGGCAATAGGCATAGGATACTCATCTTTGGGAGTGGCTCTATTTAAATCTCTGAAATCAATGCACACTCTAATCTTTCCGGTGTCTTTCTTCTCAACCGGCACAATGTTAGAGACCCACTCCGCATACCTGCATGGGCGGATAAAATCTTCCTTAAGCAACCGATCAAGCTCCTCCTTGATTCGGTCATTGATGGCCGAATTGAAGCGTCTTGGCGGTTGCTTGTAAGGCCTAAATCCCTTCTTGATGGGAAGCCGATGCTCAACAAGATTATGGCTTAACCCAGGCATCTCCGTGTAGTCCCATACAAAACAATCAACATATTCCTTGAGAAGCGCGATTAATTTAGCTTTATAATCGGCATCCAAGTTTTGGTTCACAAATGTCGGCCTTGGCACTGAACCATCCCCAATGTCAACTTGTTCCAAAGGGTCGGCCGACGTGAAACCTTAGCCCAACTTATTGAGCTCATCAAAGTCATCGATAGCTTCACAAGAATTGGTCTTTTCAGTCCGATAATGCTCAAGTCTATGCTTTAACCATTGAAGTTTGTCTTCCATTGAGAAACAATGTTTACAATATAATATTGAGCCGATTATCCGTCGGCTTCAATGTTACAGGCACAAATCCACGCTCATCATAGCTAATGTATTGATAGTTGGATAACTCTCTACCTGAAAGACAAGCAAACCCAGAGCTCTCAAGCGAAGCATCGGTTGTAGAAATCTCAACCGAATTATCCGCATGAACAACCTCTATGGTATCTCCCACCCATTGGATGAGGTGTTGGTGCAAGCTTGAAGGAACACATGGATTGACATGAATCCAATCACGACTAAGGATGAGATCATAACTACCTTCCACATCGGCGATGAAGAAAGCCGTAGCCATGGTCTTGCTACCAACGGTTAACTCAACGTTGGCGATGCCCTTTGAAGGAATCGGCGCGCCTCCTCCTACATCGGTGATGGTCATGTTGGTTTGAATTAGCTCCTCCTCTTTGCCACCAAGCTTCTTGAATAATGAATAGGGCAAAAGATTGACAATCGCGCCACTATCCACTAACATCTTCCGGACTGGTTTTCCATTAATATGTCCACTCACATGCAATGGCTTGAGGTGTCTGACGGGCACGGCAGGCTTCTTGAAGACATCATCTTGCACCCCAAAGGCAAACTCCGCAGCGGCAACCTCATCATCTCCTTGCCCGATCACATAATAATCGGCGGAGAGAAAGATGGTGTTCATCTCAGCGTGTGACGGCGAAGGCTCATAGTCCACCAACTCTTCATCCTCAGCCGGCGTTTCAAGGCCAAACAAGGCGGAGATGGTGGTAGCAAAGTCCTCGGGCGCACCTGCAGGCTCATCAGAAACCACAGAATTCGGTTCAACCGACTCGGAAGTCGGTAAATCCGAAATTTGGGCAATAACAGCCCCGTCAACCGGCTCGGTTGAGTTATCAACTTGCTCATTTAACTTGGCTGTCCCGTCTGCTAGAAGTGCCAAAAGATCAACATTTGGTTTGGCCACCTCTTCTACAGGCTTGGGCGGCAGCTCTTGCAGTATGACCGATTTAACTGATTTATCAATCGGTTGAGACGTCCTCTTAGCAGCATCTATCATGTCGGCCTCTTTATTCTTGATCTCTTGCACAATCTCCGGCAAGATTGGCCCTTCACCTTGTGCAGCAGCCAAGCGCTTGAGCATCTTTTGTCTTGCTCGCTGAAGCTTCCTCTTTTGTGTTTTATCAATATCAACCGGGCACCACTTGGGCTGCAGGAAACGAGGATCCACAGGCTTTTGCCTCTTGTCTTGAGCTTCAGCAACTTCCTCCATGGTTTGATCTTGATCATCCTTTGAAGGCTCTTGCCCCTCAATCACAATCGGTTTGTTGACATCATTGATAGGGACTATCATTGAACCAATAATGATGGAAGGCGGAGGAGTAGACACTGGAGCAGGCTTCTCAGCAACTTCAATCTTCTTGGGAACATAAACCTGCTACATTTGTGCTTTTCCCTTTTGCTCATAGGTGAGCGCCCGGGATGTGGGCACCTCCTCCTTCTTCGTACCGCTAAAGCTCAATTGTGGACCCAATCGGCTAAAGACGGCAGGCTTGGCCATGTTTGCAGCGCCTCCTTCCTTCACGGGACCCGAAGGATAGGGAACAAACACTCCCTTCGGTCCCCATTGTGGTGGTGGCGCCACTTGTGATAGCGGTGGCCCCCAATGAGTCATCCTTGGACGTGCAACCTGCAAAGAAGAAGCAACAATTGGAGGAGTCATAGCCACTTGCTTATTTCTCCCTTCATCACGCTTGGGAGGCGTAGACTCTCTTTTTTTTGTTGGCCGATTCTTGGAATTAGCCTTTTCCTTCTTGTATTTCGCCAAAAGTCTGTCAAATTCATATAATGGCTTGATGTGCTTCTTGACCTTTGGCTCATTAGTCTTCCAAACTCCAACCTCCGGTTTTTGTGGAATAAATGTCTTCACCGTATGAATACCGGAAGTAAGGGAGCTAGAATCCTCTGGGCTAGCTGACCCGACTAAGGTAGTCGGTTCAACCGGCTTTGTTGGCGCCGGGGCTTGATCCTCTTGGCCGATTGCTTCAATCGGCCTAGCTGGTCTTGCCTGCGCCGCACGACCATCTAGCCATGCTTGACGCCGTAATGCTTGCACCGAGCTAGCCACAATGGTAAGCTTCGTCTTGCCTTCTGCAGTTTGATCAGCCAACACTTGTCGTCCTGAATTCTTAGGAACATTAGGTACAGGGCGAGGCTCACCAATGATCACGTTCTTGCCTTGAGTTGTATCAGCTTGCTCAGGATGGATCAAAATGGCAGGAGCCTTGACCTCGGGTGTCTTGGCTTCGGGCTTCTTACCTTCAACCACATGCACTGGAAAAGGATTCTTATCAAGCTGCATGTCGGTAAGACTTAATCGGCCCTCATTAAGAGCTGATTGCATCTGCCGACGGAAAACATGACAATCATTAGTGGCATGGGAATAAGATTCATGATATTTGCAGAAAGCCCGCTTCTTCAACACATCTGCAGAAGGCATGACATATTTAATCTTAATGTACCCGATTTTCAATAATTCATCGAAGATTCGGTCACATTTAGATGTATCAAAAGTAAACTTTATTTCCTCATTCTGATTCCTATTAATCGGCTTGAGAGAAGGGCAAGTTACTTGTTTGTTTTCATCTGGCCACCTAATTTCAGCAGCCAATACCTCTTGAGTCTCATCGTCGGACAAAGAATAATCGTCCACGTGATGCACGTTGGAACGACGAGACTTATAATCATGATCTTGACAGTCTTTTTAAACGAGATTCAACGGCAATAGCTCTCAATAAATAAATGCGGTAATGTAGTAAACTGAATATGCTCAAGCTTATCTCTAATCTTAGGATGAAAACCATTAAAGCATATGTCTACTAAATCACGCTCAGAAATCATCAAATGATAGCATCGGTTTTTAATTTCTTTGCAACACCTAAAAAATTCAAGCGCTGACTCACTACGACCCTGTCTAACCGATGTCAAATGAGATAATCTAGTTTCTTGAACTCCATCATAAAAGTGAGCATGAAATTTTTCTTCTAATTGAGCCCAAGAACCAATAGTAGATGTTGGCAAAGAAGTAAACCATGAAAATGTAGTGCCAGTAAGTGATAAAGGGAAATTACAACATTTCATATAATCAAAAGCACACCCTTCACCCAACTGAGCTAAATACATGCTAACATGCTCCATGGTAGACTTGTTATCATTGCCACTAAATTTTTGAAAATCAGGTACCTTCCACCCCGGTGGGTTTCTCATGAAATCAAAGTGCGGAGGGTACGGTTTGTTATAGGTGCCCCTTGAGGTTTTTATTTGGACACCAAGACTTTACTGCAAAGACTTATTTAAATCTTCCTTAAGCCGATTAAACGATCGGTCATATCGGCGGGGAGGAGGATTTGGAGCTGAAGTTTCATTGCCAAAAACAGGAATTTGGCTAGGGATTTCGGTGGGTTAGGTAACACGGTGTTGCCCCCGAATTCCTAGCGTTTGTTGTTGTATTAACGGTTTGCCGATTTCGGTCTTGAACATCGGCAAACGTGACAACTTGCTTATTATTAACCACTTCTTTAGTAGTGGAAGAACCGGCTTTATCGGCTTCCAGAGGAGCCGATTGGGACGATTTTCCTTTACTATAGGCGGTGTACCATGCTTGATTCTCATAAAAATTAGAAGGCATACCAAACTCATGCTCAGAATCATCAACCTCTTCTATTCTAAGAGATTTACCCCCTAACTTATCAAACCTAGCCATAATCATGCCTACAAAGAGCACTAAAATTTTGATCTACTTCTTTCTTATGGCCATGAAGCATAGCAAACATAATCAGCATGTTGAGGATAGGAATCATCATAGATAGGTTTTGTATTATCCATTACCTCAACCTCTGGAGTAGATGAATTGTTGGGAAGACCGACAGTGACAGGCCTATACAGCTCCACCTTGTCGCCACGACCCACGGCACAACTCTCCAGGAACGCACGTTGAGTAGCTTCTATCATCTGTTGCATCTTGGCCTTCAATTCGTCGGGAAGCTGATCAACGGAAGAGGGGTGGATGACGTTGTCGTCATGTATCTCGCTAATTGAAGCACCACCGCTCTTGTTGTTGGCAGGCATGATGTTAGGGTCTTCAAAACGCAATTGACGCCTTCAATTCCCCAGCGGAGTCGCCAAAAAGTGTGTTGACACGAAACCAGGGCTTCACACCAACACACCGGGAGGGCCTTGGACGCCCACGAAGACCGCGATCGATCTTGGAGCAGTGAGCACCGCGAAGCGGCCGCCCCTAACCGATCTAGGAATCGGTAGGGGTGACGTAGAGCTCGGTGACGGCAGAGAGAACCTCCGAACGCACCTCCGGGAAGACCCGTCGGGACGACGCACACGAGGGGTGCTCTAGGACCAGCGTGGCCGCCTAGAACGCCAACGAAGAACGCGGAGTTCACCGCCGAACAGCAGGATAGAGGGGTTGAAGGAAGAAGATGACCTACAAACGGGACAGGGGGTAGATTGATTGTCGATTGGATGTAGATGGGATCAAATCGGCCATGAACCTCTTATTATATAGAGGAGGGTGGTCTTATCCTTTTAGGAAACCGTCTTTGGACGTTCCAAACATCAGGACTCTCCAAAAACCAACCCGAAATAAAATCGGTTCGGAATTAGGAAAATCTCGGGCGCAGATCGCGAACAGTGCCGGAGGCCCAAAATAGCAGCGCCGACGCCGCCAGCGTAAGCGCCGGACGCCGTCCGAGAGAGCCATGCAATCGGGCGTATTTTTGAACAGCGCCGACGCGACGCCGGACGCCAGCGATGCATGCGCCGGACGCACCAGCGCCACGCCGGACCGTCCGAAGAGCTATTTTTGGCGAGGGTGCATGTCAACGGCAGGCGCTGCGCCGACGCCGTCCAAAGAGCCATGCATCCTGGCCGCAAGATGCTTAACGCCGCCGACGCCGCGCCAGCGCCGGACGCGGCTCCATGCAATGCCGGCGTCGGCGCAGTTGAAGTTTTCTCCTCCGCCGGATTTCTTCAAGTGCATGCTTCCTTTACTATTTTAGGACACTTTTGACATGCTTTGTTCATATAAAATGATGTTGTCCATGCATGAACGATGACCATTTATTCCATTACGCTTTGCTCATTCCAAAATTAGTATAGGACTAATTTGGGTGTCAACAATTCTTTTGCGAGAGCATAAAAAAAGGAGCTTCAACAGATGAGCAGCTTTGAAAAAAAAATAGGTTTGGCAAAAAAAAATACCAGTTCCTAAGATTATTGAAAAAGATCAGGTGTTCTATGTCAATTTTTATGTTTACATTAGCATAAAACAAAGGAAATATAGTTTAACACTAATGACAAATCAGAGAATCAGTCTTTTAGGCAGCATAGGTGCGAGAGTTTATTTTGATGCAAGCATTGACGTCGTAATTGAAAATTGCATCCGAGACTACAACGATTAAGACATCCACATACGCCGCGTTTGACTCGATCCAGCCATCCCCATCCCATCCATGTACAGGATCGATGCCTTGTGGCAGCAGCGGGAAATCTGCCCTCCGGCCGGCCGGTCAGCTTGTCGAGTCATTGACTTAGTGGTATATATATATATTAGCAGTTGTCTTCCCTTGGCAGCAGTAAATAGCAAACGCGCGCTTGCCAAATCGACTCCGATCCCCGTACGTGCATTACATAGCAAACGCGCGCACTTATCAGCTTGCAGGAATGGCGGCATGCCCGACGGCGGCAACCATCAAATTCACGGTGCGTAGGCAACCGGCGGTGTTGGTGGCTCCGGCATCCCCCACGCCACGGGAGCTGAAGCGGCTCTCGGATTTCGACCAACTAGGCCGCATGCGTGTCCAGATACCCAACCTCTTTTTCTCCGCGAGGCGGAAGGAGTTATCGACGGACAGGCTGGGCGGCAGCGGCAGCAAGGACGACCCCGCTACGGTCATCCGCGACGCCGTCGCTAGGGCTCTTGTGCCCTACTATCCGTTCGCCGGACGGCTCAGGGAGCACGACAGAGGCAACCTCGCGGTTGACTGCACAGCCGAGGGCGTGCTGTTCGTCGAGGCCGACGCTGACGTTCGCCTCGATCAGTTTGGTGACTCCCTGCTGCCGCCATTCCCATGCCTGGAGGAGCTCATCTTTGACGTCCCCGGCTCGTCTGCCATCCTCCAGACGCCTCTCCTGCTTATCCAGGTCAATTACGTACAGCTACCAAGCTAGCTCTCCTTAATTTTTCTTGTTTCTTAATTATGTCCTACGTGCAGGTGACGCGACTAGTTTGTGGAGGATTCGTCCTAGCGGTGCGCTTGAACCACACCATGGCAGACGCACAAGGGGTGACGCAGTTCCTGGGCGCCGTGGCGGAGTTTGCCCGGGGTGACGCGCGAGGCTCCCACCGTGCGGCGGTGTTGGAACGCCACCTGCTGGAGGGGCGGCGCAACCCGCCACCACAGCGAAGCGACAATAGGCTGGACTCCTGCTACGGCGATGAGTTAAGCGACAACAAGGACAGCCGTGGCGGCAGTATCATGCTTCCCTCATCGTTTCTAATAAACGGCCATGACATGGCGCTCCGGTCCTTCTTCTTCGGGCCCAGGGAGATCGCGGCCATCCGTGACCAGCTCTCTCCGGAGCTTCAGAAATGGGCGTCGAGGTTTGACGTCATTGCGGGATGGCTGTGGAAGTGCAGGACGATGGCGCTGGCCCCAAACTTGGACTCTAACGAGCCAATGCTGATGGTTGTCATCGTCAACGCCCGCGGCCGCAAGGGGACCAGCGGTCCTGATGGCATCCCCACCGGGTACTACGGCAACGCGTTCGCGCTTCCGGCCGCCGTATCGACGGCCGGAGAGCTGTGCATGAACCCTATCAGCCACGCCGTTGGGCTAGTGAAGCAGGCCAAGGAAAAGGTGGACATGGAGTACATGCGGTCTGAGGCCGACCTCCGCGGTCGGCGGAGCCGGCGCATGACCACAGGCCTGTACTCTCTGTTGGACGAGACCAGGGCCAGGTTCAATGACCTCGACTTCGGCTGGGGCAGGCCCGTGTATGGGGGACCGGCCGAAGCCGTCAGTGTCCCGGCCTTGCCTTGGACGTCGAGTTTCATCTTACCCTTCAGGAACGCCAGTGGCGAGGTCGGTACCGTTGTGCCGGTGTGCCTGCCTCGCCCGGCTATGGGCAGGTTGGTCGACCAGCTGGGCAAGCTGCGGCAGCGGCGGTCAGTGGCCGATGTGGAGCAGCCTCGTCATGGGTTTCCAGCGGTCAAGAGGTCCGCACTCTGAATTGTCAAATAATGCATGGCTATGGGTAGTATGCATCTTGGGTCCTATATATTCTTTATATCTTAGTGAAATGCTGTCAATTAAATTAAATCTCTCGCCTCCTGTGGACATGAGCATTTGCGGCGCGCGGGCGCCCACTTGTGACGGCGGCTTACGACCACAGTGACGCGCGCTGGCGATGCATGAGTGGTATGGGTCGTTATGCTGTCTTTGCAGATTCTTGGGCGATGCATGGCTGGGGGAGCAGCGTGGAGAAATAGGCAAACAAGGCGATAATTGCTAGGAAATAGTACCTAAGATGAGAAATATCATAGAGAACAAATACTGCATTGATCCCTTGAGAGTTATAGTCCACAAAGTCGAGAGAGGGGCAATAGAACCTAAGAAAACCATTGAGGTGCTACGGGTGATAACTCAAAAATTCATAAGTACGGCGCCACCGGAAAAACCAATTGAAGCCATCGGAAAACCGGTATCAACTGATCTGACCTGAGTTCCTCTTGATTATGGACAAACCCCGGTATGTGCCGAGTTAAGAAATATGACTAGGTCTGGTAGGATCTATAAACCCATCCATTTAACATGAGATCATCAACTGGAAAACAGAAAACCCCGAGAACTCCCGGACTGAGGGCCAACTCAAAATAGAACACTCTACACATCCCGTCCCAACTCAAAAAACCCAAAGCCGAAACATCAGTGTGGGAGTTGCTAGTAAATTCCCCCAAACCTACCAAGCTATACAAAAGGTCCTACTTAAAATTCACAAACCAACAAATGTAGAACCAAAAGACTTATAAAAACTAGTAGGTCAAATCGTTTAGTATACCCAGCCTGGGTATAACCTTTAGACAATGAACTCCCTACCGAGAAACAAAACCACAACCGACCATTATACGTGTGCAGGTATAGTATAACCAATGTAGGATCCTGTTTGCCCATTACGCACTGCAACCAAAATAGGAATATATCCTTATACTTTCCATAAAACAATGGGGAGTGCTAGAGCCTTCGACAAATATACATACATGTGTGTACTTATATTTTTTCCTAATTAAAAAATCTACTTAACCTTCACTAGAGTTAGAGGGAGCATAAGGTTTTACTAGGGACTCATTTTTATAGTTGTCATATGTGATCATAGCGTTCTATGTTATAATCTATAGCCAAATTAACATGTAAACTTTATTTGTTAATGACCTATTAAGTAAGATAATATAACTTTATAGAAATAATAAAGAAATAAAAATTACATATTGTTAGCCCATGCAAGTTCATGTTATTATTAGATGTGCCAATAGAGGCACCATGTTAATTTTCACCAGATGTGCTAAAAAATATAATCTAAACGTTCCCACAATAATCAGAAACATCTTTGCTTTATATCTAATTTAGAAAATTAGCCACCTCTACCATTATAAAAAATAGATAAAGTAACCTCAATTTATATCTAAATCACCCACGTACCTCTTACTATTACTAATTGGAGTAAATAACGAAGCCTCCATATAATTCTTAGATGTGCTAGGAAATAAGATAAACGGTAGAAATTTCAAAATAATAAAAACATATGGCGATCAAATCTGTACACTATAGCAATCGGTTACCATAGATCTACTTTATCTTTTTGGAAAATCACTCATCTTTATCATTATAGTATTACAGATAAAAATGAGGAAAATAAATAAATCAATTATTTAAGATCTATGTATTCCAAGAAAGAAGGAAATATATAGACATTATCTTTCCTACCATTAGCGGGAAGGGACTGTAACCATTCTCCCAAACACATGCCCCAGCCATAAATAAAAATATCCTAAAACCCATGCATCAAGAAAAATATTAACTACCAAATGAGGTGTCAGTTTCCATCCAGCACTTCAGCATATGCATGGAGGAGGCCGGCATCCGGCCATGCACAAAATGCACCAACAAACCGCCATGCACCGACCATTATAATGTTCAACAAAGACGCACCGTGGGGACTAAAGGATAGACAAGTGCCAACATCTTGGGGACAACGAGACATCTACGTCTAGAAAGGGAAGGCGAGAACATATAGACATGATGTCTGGCATCGACATCTACAACAATGCTGGCAATATACCTATATACTAAAGGTATAGCCATTCTGCTGGATCGCACAATTAAAATTTAATTTGCCTCTAACGTACGGGTCACCATTAGTTAGTTATAATTTTAATTTTGATGTCCACCTGTTTATTCTCACAAATAAGTTTTTGATATAATCCTTATTGACCATTAGCTAAAATTTTATATTAATTTAGTAATAATGTAACTGAATTGCTAGGAATTACATGTAGATGATGCTAAAAATTTAGGTTGCCATGATTCATGGTGTTATCAATAAAGCATATATGGAGAATTCATACTTCCACAGTCACAAAAAATATATATTCAAACTAATCCAATAATATTTTTAATAAATTATTCATATCTAACATTATGAAAGATAACGCTTTGACCCCGAAAGTTTGCAATCAAATTACACATACATGGCATTGTGAAAGATAATGTAAATTGTTATATATCTATATAATTTGTATCTACACTATCCACCTCAACCATTGTAAAAAAAAAAAAAAAAACTGAAAATCTCTCAAATCTAAAGGTTAAAACTTACATGAATAAAGTTAAACATGAATATTGAATACAAAATACAATAAGAATTAGAGTTTCAAATTAACACATGTACAAAATGTTAAAGCTAGATCACATAAAGGGATGAAATAAGCACTACACCACAACACCGTTGACGGTCACTAACGACATATTTTTTCCGTCAACATACTACCATAAAGGGAGTGAAACTATACCTTTTTATACTCGTATACATTTATTACTCACATATTTCCACTTGTAGTGTCCAAAATGTATTTTGTAGTATTTATAATAAAAACATGTGGAAATACGACCAAAAGGCGCAACCAAGAAAGCGCACTTGAGAAGAAGATCACAAGCCCGGGGTGAAGAAGGACCAAAACATCGAGAGATGGGCCGAGCAAATGTCACCTACACACTTTCCAGTCCAAAGAACGACAAAGACAACAAGACCCGGCCGAGCCGAGCCCGGGGAAGGCGCGCCCGCACCCATCCCCGAGGCGGTTCGAACCCAGGTTGGACGTGGCGGTGAAATAAGTGACCTGGAGGGCGGTGCGGTGGTGGAATGCCCGGTTCAACGTACCTGGACGCGCTAGCAAGGTCGGTTTATGGGTAGTGTAGTCTTTTAGCCCCCACTCCCTTGTGTATAAATAGCTCACCTCTCCTCCTTCTTCCACACACACCATTTGGAGTTCACCTACAGCAGCACCACCTCACCCTCCACCTTCTTCTTCTTCTTCTTCTTCTTCTTCTTCTTCTTCTTCTTCTTCTTCTTCTTCTTCTTCTTTGGCTAGAGTTGGAGTAGAAGAGCTACAAGGGAGAGCTTGTAATCTAGAAGGAAGAGATCTTTGGTAATATGCATCTTCGATGAATCTTTCTTCTACTTGCAAGTTCTATTTCTATGATCATGGTCTAACTTATGAACTAGAGTATAGTCCTGTTCATGTTATAGTGTTGATATATGAACTAGTATATTGTTTGCATATCATAATCTTGACATGTTCATATTTGTTCTTCATCGATCATTGTATGCATAATATGATTATAGATGGGATAACGTTTCGTCATTCACTAGTAGGGATGTGCACAGCAATGACAATATGGTATGGTCACAAAAGACGCCAAAGTCGTCACAACTTTTGTTTTGTGACGAGTTTATGACCAATATGATATCATCATCTATCGAGCGTCACATTATGTATTCAGTGATGAAAGACATGTTTTGGTCATAGATGTGCAGTCATTCAGTGACCAAAATGGTTTAGTCATGGATGTGGGACCAATCTATGACCATATGTTTTGGTCACTAATACCTCGTGGAAGTCGTCATAATCTCCTGTCTTGGTGGCGTCAAACGGCCGTCATGACGTGGACATAACGGCGTCTGTGCATTTGGTCACAGATGAAGCCACTTTTTGGTTATGGCGTGGCTGCTGATGTGGCAGGTGACGTGTCTGCTGATGTGGTAGTTGACGTGGCTGCTGACGTGGACGTGGCTGCTGACGTGGTAGGTGACGTGGCAGGTGATGTGGCACGTTTTGTTCCACCACGTGGCGAGCTATTATTGGATCCTATTTTCGTCACAAATTGCAATATATGATGTTACAAAAACTATTGTACTTTCGTCATAGGTGCACATGCTGATAGTATAATTTGCAAATAATATTGAAATTACCAAAAATGAGTATAAATTAGTAGATCTAGTATTCCATTGACCATACAACTTAGACAACAATACACGACTCAATTCACATAATAACTCACTTGACATCACATTCCAACTAAGTTTCATCTAAGTTTAGGGAACCATGACGACATAAAATAAAAGGTTGCCAACCACAAACAAACATGTCCTCCACAAAGATGATGTCTCTACCAACAACGAGACATAACGCCCAATCTGCCAAGGCACAAGCCCTAGACCCAACCCTTGGTGTCGATTCCGGCTAGATTGGGCCGGAATTGACACGTGTCGTCGACCGTTGGAGCTCCCCGAGATGGCGAGGGGGCTGCAGCTTCTCACCGCAACGGCGGCGGCAAAGACGAGCAACGAGATGGAGAGGAGGAGCCGGGGGGAGGGAGGGGCGGCGGCCGGCCGGCGGCAAGACCGCGCGCTGTGCGGGCGGCAAAGACGGGGCGGGCGGCGCGCTGGGGAGGCGGGGCGGTGGAGGCCGAGAGAGCTGAAAGCGATAGATATATGTTTATTGCTTGCTTATCCCCTAGAGATTACATGCTTCTTGCTTATATAGCCCGGCTAGTGGGACTTGTAATCTAAGCAATCTCTATAAGGTTTCTTTATACGATCGAATACCTTTTACAAGCATATCCTATTTATTTATTTCCTAATAAGGGTCTCCCTTATAGATGAGATATCCCCTTGCACACCAAAAATTCCTAAGATAATCCTAACTTGAAGACGAAGTAGACTCGGACTCGTCAGACGGGAGAGGGAAGGCGGCGGCGGCCGTGGCGCAGCCCCCTTGCGCGCGCCCACCGCCCCCTCGGGCCTGGCGGCCGTCGCGTCAGGCCCATCTAGCCACTCGGGCTGGTCCACTCGGATCATGACATTTCCCCACCGCTCGACGAGGTGGCGTGGCCCACGTGCCGCCCAACCCACCACGTAGTGGCGAAGGGCAGCCCGATCGGGAAGTGACCACCCGGCCCGAAGTAAAAGATGAGAGGACCGCACTTGTCATTGTCATCGTTGCGCATAATCGGGCGCCGTTGTCGGCGAAGGAGAAGTCGAGGTGAAGGTCGCCGGCAGATGCTGAACTTGAAGCTCAACGGGGGCTGCACGAAGGGATGTTCCGCCCATGCACGGTGCATGACGGAGGCGCCGAGGGTCCCGGACAGCTCGATCATCCGGGCGGGTCGGGGAGGAGACGTGTAGGTGTAGGTCATCAAGACCGTCACCTTAGCATGGAGCTGCCTCGCAAAGACGTGGATCGAGCGACGAGGTGGCGAGGAGGTGAAGTCGAGAAGGCGGCCGTGAGAGGAGGTCGCTGGGCGTGTTGACAGGCGGCCCCAGCTGGATCTCCCTCGTCCATGCTGCACCAACGGTGATGTTGTCGATGCAGAAGAAGACGTCGCCATTGGTGTCGAAGAGGAGGACAGTGGCGCCCTCGATCCATTCGTCGGGGCGTGCCTGAAGAAGAAGGACGCTCGCTGGGAACGCCTAATCCTCCCGAGGGCGGTTGGGGAGGTGGAAGCCTATTGCGACGCCATGCAGCGGGACATTCTCCCCAAGCAGGAAGTCCTGGAGAAGCTCTGAAGCAGCGGGGATGTAGTAACGGTGGAAGTACCTCACAATGCCATAGTGGAGACTCCACTCTGGCGCTATGGCTCGCAGCTCGATGGCGTTGGAGATGATCCCGAGCTCCTTGTTGGTCGTCGTGGCCAAGTGCAGCTCAGTGATCTTGTCGTTCGATGTCAGCCCGTCGATGTCGTCCATTGCCACAGCAAGGCGCTGCTGGCCTGGCATGCGGTCAACCAGGGCAGCCGCGATGTCGTCGTCGATGTCGTAGGGGTCGGCGTGGTGGCCGGCCTTGTTGGCGCTGTTGCCGGTGCCCTGCTTGGCGTCATCCGGCTTGTCGCCGTTGTAGCGGCGGGCAAGGTCGATGGCCTCCTCCATCGAACGGGGCTCGAACTACTCGAGTGTCATCCGAAGCGTGTCACGCAGGCCTCCGACGAAGATGCTGACACGGTGGCGCTGACCCTCAAAATCCATGCGTGTAGCATAGACTTCGAAGGCGTCGATGTAGTCGTCCAGCTTGCCGTCCTGGGAAGGTGGCGCGTACGCCCCCGTAGTGTCGAAGTAGGCGGGGGGGTCCAAAGTGATGTCGCGGGTGCCGGGTGAACTCGTCCCACTCGATCGGGGACTTCTTCTTGGACAGGTCCATGAACCAGACTGCAGCAGAACCAACAAGGTGGAAGGCAGCGTAACTCATGTAGTAGTCCGGGTCGATGTCCAAATTGAGCTCGTACAGGAGCTCCAGCTTGCGAATCCAGAGGTCAGGGTTGTCGGAGCCGTCGTACTCCTGGACTTGCAGACGCGTGACGTAGCGAGGGGGGTGGGATGCCGTGGGTGGCACCAGAGGCCCGAGCGCCGCGCGGTGGCGCGGTCGTGGATGCCGCGGTGGCGCCGGGGGTAGGGGCAGGGCGCCGCGGGTGACACCGCTCGCCGGGGAGTCCCGCGCGGTTGCGGTGTTGGTGGAGAGGAGAGGGCAGCCGGGCGCTACGATGTCGTTGAGGATGGGGTCGATGACGGCCGATGCGTCACCAAAGAACGCCATCATCTTCTTCCACCGAGGATGGCGTGGTCGAGCCGCCGACGGTGCCCGCGGTAGGGGAGGGGGTGGCGGCGGTGGTGGTGCCCTAGGCCGCCCCCGCGGCCGGCGGCGGCGGCGGCGGGCTGGCGGGTCCTCCTCGGCCGTGGTCGCCGTGACGCGCAGGGTCCTCGAGGTGCAGACGCACTCCATGCGACGAGGCGAAGTCTCCATGTCGCCGAAACGCCCGGCCGATCCGAGCGCAGCTTGTCGCCGAGAGCGCCTTCAGCGCCGCGGTGTATTCCTTCATCTCGAAGCCATGGGTGGTGGGAATCGCCCTGGTCTCCGGATACTTACCGCCGATTCCAGCCAGATTGGGCCGAATTGACACGTGTTCGCCGACCGCTGGAGCCCCGAGATGGCGTGAGGGGTCAGAAGCTTCGCCGGCGGCGACAGCGGCAAAGATGAGCAACGAGATGGAGAAGAGGAGCCGGGGGGAGGAGGGAGTGGCGCGCGGCAGCAGCACGGGGGGGGCGGCACGCGAGGGGAGGCGGCGGCGGTGGAGGCCGAGAGCCGAAAGCGATAGATATATTTTTATTGCTTGCTTATCCCCTAGAGATTACATGCTTCTTGCTTATATAGCCCGGCTAGTGGGACTTGTAATCTAAGCAATCTCTATAAGGTTTCCTTATATGATCGGAATACCTTTTACAAGCATATCCTATTTATTTATTTCCGAATAAGGGTCTCCCTTATAGATGAGATATCCCCTTGCACACCAAAAATTTCTAAGATAATCCTAACTTGAAGGCGAAGCGGACTCGGACTCGTATGGGAGAGGGAAGGCGGCGGCGGCCGTGCCCCCCCCCCCCCACCCTTGCGCGCGCCCTGGCCCCCCCTCCGGGCCGGCGGCCATCGCATCGTGCCCATCTAGCCACTCTCGGGCTGGCCCAATGCTGGATCATGACACTTGGCCAGCTAATTATTGTTGCACACCTGAAAATCAAGCAAACACATAACTAATGTGAGTCTGAGATAGAAAATACATTTAGAAAATAGACAGATAAAGTTTAGGCCCCAAATAAATTTCAAGCATAACATGGCTCGTACAAAGTAGCTAGATGTTCTGGAAGCTCTCCTTCATTTGAAATGGTAACTAACGGGATTTAAAAAGAAATAAGGCAAATAAAAGCACATAATAATTCTAGTATTCTCATGTTGAGACACATCAAAACAAACGTCGCTTAATAAGTTCCAGCCAATTATATTTCAAATGAAACAATATTACAATAATAGTTCGATTAGAGAAAAATGCAAGTATATAATGGCTTGTGCCTTGGCAGAGAAAATTGCATGGGTCATTTACAGAGAATGAAATAAATAAAAGATATTGTGACTTGTGACCAACATAAAACTTTCGTCACAGAATAAGATTGTTCTGTGACCAAAATTGCAAGCGTCATGATAGAATGGTCATTGATGTACACATTTCTACTAGTGTATTCTTTCGGGTTTGCTCTTGTCTTAGTCCGTCCATCCGTAGGGTGGGGATCCTGGGGGACAAGAGTAGTGCTCCAATACGCGGGCATGGTGCCCGGGTGTTACGACACCTTCGAATATGAGAGCATGCCACGGTCATGAGGGTAGGCGGTAGGGTCGTGACAGCCCTGTCCGTTCTTTGTAATCCCTCCGCGTTCGCATGTAATGTAGGAGTTCAGTAAATGCCTTCCATTGGGCCGGATGGTATCCCGGGAGGTCTCCCCGTTATCCTAGACATAACCATGCTTATATCGTGTTAGCATATGATCCTAACTATTCATTTGTATGACCATGACTAGAATACATTAGAATACTCCATAGGTTATTCATTTATTTTTTATCTATTTTCTTTATCCTTTCAAGGTGGGTTCCAATATGTGTGTCACACTATCTATGAACCGTATTGCCAATGCTAGTTTCTTTACCATCATCGAGATGCCATGCTAGTTTCTTTACCCCTGTTATGATCAAGTTGGACTTAGCATGCACACATTCCATCATCCAGATGCCATGCTAGTTTCTTATATACAAGCCTTCCTTTGGGAAAATATAAATAACAATACCCTGAATACTTTCGGGTGAAATGCTACAATGATAGATTCGTGCGCTTGCGGATGAAATATCAACTATGGCAAGATCTATCACCGTTGATTGAAAGTGTGTTATCACCGACACGGTAGTTCCACTTAGTGATATCGACGGCACGTTTTCGTGGCGCCATCATTAGGGATGGGTTCTAAACCTGTTTTTAGTGATTGCGCTAAGAAACGCCAACAAACACCAACTTTAGGGATGGATAATCTGACGGTAAAAGCGGTTACAACGACAGACAATCCAACCCTATAGAGTTATAGCGACAGACTTTTGCAGCCGGTGTAAGTCCTGCCGCTAAAATTCTTTAGCGTCAGACAACCCATTTGGCGACAGACGACTTGACGCTTAGAATATTTACAGCGACAGATAGTGTGCTGCTAAGTTTCAGCGACAAATGACATGTTACAAAGGATACACCAATAGACCATCCAACAATCCAGATATGTATAGCGACAGATTCTCCAACTGGATAATTTAAATATAAAAAAATGAAAAATACAATTAGAACACATTTAGCATATATGAAACCCCACATTCATGCTCCATAGCCACACATAAAGACGAAGCACATACATCACATAGAGGTCAATATATATAAGATCCAATCTTGTCTTGCACATTACAGAACATATTTCTAAACCCACCAAAAGCTTACATGATCCTAGCAAGCTAAGGTACAATCTTGTCTTGCACATTACATCATCCAACAAAGTCACCCACCAAAAGGTTACATGATCAATGCACACCCGGCAAGCAATATGTTAAGGTTTGTGCACATAATCATTTCTAGGAACTAAAAACCAAAAGCACATCCACTAGGTTATGTGATCCATTTTCCAGCAACTCAAGTCAAAGACTGCCCAACAGTTCCAGGAAAATATAAGAACCATGTAATTAGCCAAGCGAAAAAAATATGTGAAGCTGTTGCAATATAAGTTTATAATTAGCAAGTGAAGTTGTGCAATATAAGTTTATAAGTAGTTGTTGCTGGGAACAATGGGGGGCTTGGGCTACTGGCTGCCCATCTATTATCCATCGGGTCAAAAATTTAATTGTTTTTGAAAAAGAAACTTGATAGACATAATGTAGAACACCTTTCTTTTAGCAGATGACTAACACATAGAGCGAGCAGGTGAAAATTTGTGCTACAGCATGTATTCCAGGTGAAAATTTGTGCTACAGCATGCTTCTAACTAGTGGAAATTTGTGCTACAGTATGTCTCTAGTGGTAGCTACAGTATGTCTCTAGTGGTAGTTACAAAATTTGTGCTACAATATGTCTCTAGTGGTAGTTATAGCATGCTTCTAGCTAGTGAGAATTTGTGCTAACTAGTGGTACTAATACCTAAATTGTTTGTTACCACAACACTGTCTAGCTAATCTTGTACACAGTTTGATGAATGTAAATTTAGAGACATACCTGCAGTGCCCTTGAGAGGTGTACTAGATGCGTTCTTGCTTCCCCTCTTCCTACATTCCTTTATCTAACATAGATAGGTTTAATTAGAATCAAACAATGGTCATGCATCACAGATCAAACCAGAATGAAAATTATGTCAAGTATAGTTTATTACTTTATTGTATGGCCATGCAATGCTCATCTTGTCGGCATTTGCCATAATCTTAATGTCCGCATAAGGCCGAGGCAGTATAGCATCCCTTTTCATCACAAGGTCAACAATTACTTCACAATATTCATTTCCAAGCGGCTGGCCTCCTACCATGTTGTTTGGATCAATTGAAATGACTGTTCCCTTAGCCGCAGGTAATTCAGTTCTCAATACACTACCTTCATTGTTTGATAAGAACTCTCCAACTACTTCATAATCCAGCCGCAGGTAATTTCTTTGTGGTCTTGGTCGCAAATTACGATGTTCAATGGCTGCATCACTTGTGATATGAGTTCTCTACAAGAAAATGCACATGACAATGCCAATTAGTATTTGTACTAGTTTACAGAAAAAGCAAAGATATGTCGTATACTCAATGCACTGCTAATTCAGCCTATTACCATGTTACTGCCAAGTGTTTTATCGGTGAGGGCAGAATTAAATTTTGAATTTTTTATTTGGGGCAGATAATTTGCCAATTGTCACCAACTTAAATGTACATGTGTACCTATTACTACTGATCGATATTACCAATTCAAGTTAACAGCTAGTTAATATTGATCCAAACTTGTAAATCAAGGTCTTTTGGGTGCAGAGCCAATCAACTCTGTCTATCTTCACTACCGTATAAATATTATATGTTATCACCCACACGATCTCCATGAGTGCGCCAAAAACTGAGTTCAGGCAAGATGGGTGCTGTGTACATGTTCGCCCATGGACTGGAAGCAAGTCAAGGGAGGGTGTAATGGCTGTTTTACAAACTACAGTAAAAGGTGGTGCCAATTGGAACTATCTTTTCCCCTCAGTGCCTAGTGCCTTGGCAGGATGGTGATCTTGGGCAAGAAGGTTTCAAATTGATGTGAAGAATTCTCCTAAAAAATAATACAATTTCTTTCAATATTAATACTTAATCACAACTTTATCACTTCACTAGCTTCACATGCCTCCATTGAAAAATAAACAAAGCACATGCAGCCCTCACCGATCATTTTTTTTCACTAGCTTCTTACTTGGCAGAAACTACCTAGCATTTAACATTTTTTTAATTGTGTGGATCCTGAATACAAGCACATGCAGCCATCTTGTATAATAAATTTTAAAGGATATAAAGGACCTTGCAGAGTCACTGACGTATCCTTTGTCCAAACTATCAAGATAGCGTAGCTTATTCTTGCAAAATTCCAACAATTTTACTAGAATAGAAAGTCTGGCCAACAGTATTTAACTAAATGTAAATGATATATGTTGACCTTTTGCATTCTAAATTGATTAAATTTTAGTACAGTATTTAACTACAGGCAGCAAACGAATGATTGGGCTCTGAACCATATAATTTTTGGGATCCACGGTCACCTACTGGATACTACAGCTGCTACATGTATAATTCTTTTTAGTTAATAATGCTTTAGCTATACCTTTGCTCTTTTTACTTGGTTGGGGAGGCTGGAGTTCTGTCCTCAACTGAGAAAGGCGAAGGGATTCCAACTTCTCCTAGTTTCTTGCAACTTGTTCCCATTTCTGCCTCTCATACTTTGTCATGCCATCATCTTTGTTGCCTCTTGCGCTTGAGATTTTTGTGGGACTGAGCGTGTACCTGTAGAACTTGAATCTGTTGGCTACAACCAATGAGAAGAGGACGACGTCGAACTTCTTGGGTTAGCTCCACAATACTTTCATCTAATGAACTGAAATGAATTAGAAAGAATAAATCAATTATTCCAGCTTGAAAACCAGAAAACAACAACCTCTTAATATTAGTAATATATCTCTTGAACTTTGACATGCTGGATGTACTCAGTTGTTCAGAAAGCTAGCAAAATGAGTGAACCACATGAAATTTGAACTTTGAAGTCCTTTGAGAAATGTGGCATCTGAGATCATCATAATTTGCATGTAAGTAAACAAAAAAAAATGTTGTTTCTGGGAGATATCTTTATTTGGTCACAGCAATAGCATTTTCTGGCATGTAATTTTAATTTGCACTGCTGACACAGAAGGTTGTTGTGACTCTAGTTTCCTAGCTTGCTGCTCCCTTTGTCGGGGAAAGAATATAATTCTAGTGTCAAAACAACTGCATATAATGGTCTGATGTATGCTGCGATTGGATCGTGAAGAAATAAATATTGGCAACTCTACATCTAAAAATTCAACATTGTCCTAAGCAACTTGTGCAAATGGATCTGACATCACATTGATACAAAAAAGCAGCTAAATCCATTTGGGGTCTTGACTGAATCAAAGGCATGCAGATAATTGTCAGTTTTGTCAGAGTCCTCAGGGATAATCAAACTAAACTCTCTTCACTGGTGTAACATTTTTGTTGGGCATATTATTGAAGTTAAGTCATTGACATAGTTTACCTAGCATTAGTAGTATTAGAAAGAGAAATTCGTTTCTTTGTCAGGTAATATAGTTCAGATCCCTCTGAAGCCACCGGAGCTTTGCTAATGCATGATTACTAATTACTGTCCAAAATCCAAATTGAATCTCATTTCGCAGCACTTCAAAGTATGAACCAGGGTCAATATTTGCACATACCGATGGATGTGATGAACCAGGCTACAGCGGCTGCTCCTCCTCCTCCTCCATTGAAGCACTCCCACTCATGTGCTCTGCTCTTCCACCGTCGGAGGCTAGGCTGCTGCTCCTCCACCGATGCCCACTCAGCCTTGGGTCCTCCACCGATGCTCCACTCAAGTGCTGCTTGCGTGCTCTACCAATGCTCTAGGTTCTAGCCTTGGGGTGGCGTGACCGAAGGGCGGGCGGGATCCTGGGGGCGGCGTCGAGCTCAAGGGATGGCCGGGCTGGGACCAAGGGTGGGCGGGTGAGCGGGAGATTGGGGGCGGCGCTGGCGTAGGGTCGGGGCGGAGCTGGATTTCTCGGCCTTGGGGACGGGGGCGGGCAGGGGATAGAGAGCGCCCGGGGGAGTTCAGGGGCGGCCGCGGCCGAAAATTTGTGGGCCACAAGCGGGGTGGCGGGATTTGGGAGGAGCTTGGGAGGGGCGGCGAGATTTGGGACGGCTAGGATTTGGAAGGAGGCGGCAACGACGGCGGCGAAACCGTGGTAAATTTGGGGAAAACTTTCTAGGGTTTTACGTGCTCCGGGCCCGGCCCAAATTTACGCTGGCGAGCTGAATCGTCTTAGCGGACGTGCTCTGGCGTGAATGGGGCCCATTTATTTTTAGGGACAGACCGAGTGACGTTGTACCAGTTTTTAGCGTCCAGATAGTTGGGCGGTAAACATGCCTCTCTACTGCGACAGACAGTCTATCGCCTAAACAAGATTCAGCGGCAGATCGTGTATAAGAAATCTTCAGCGACAGATCATTTGTCTGTCAATATATGTTTTGCCGTCAGATATTTGACCCTAAAAAAGTGTTGTGGTGTAGTGAAGAGTTTATACACTTTAAGTCCATTTATTTAGGTTTCAACTAAATGCAAATGGTGCTAATAAGATTAATTGTAGAAACTATTACTCAAGGAACCAATAGAAATAAAAAAGATAGGTCCTAAAATTTTGACAAAAAATTGTGCCTTCAGATTGTTACACTATAATCATCATTGTAAATAATAGTTGTTGTATCTAAGGGACATATAAGCTTTAAGTTATAGGAAAAGAATCCAAATTTAAGTTAATGTCATCAAATTATTTAATGCAATCGGGTGGGGGCACAGGTGGGGACTGGTCCGTGCTCTAGAAGCTGGGCTGCTTTGCCACTTTCCTTTTTCCCTCCTTTTCTATTTCCATTTGTATTTCTTTTCTCCATTCGATTTACTTCCTTCCATGGCTCCTATCCATGTATACATGTGTTGCTAAAACACATATACATGTTTGTGGGGTCCACTAGAAGTCATCTAGGGTATTAGGGTCCAAAGCAGGGGTTGGCAACACACACAAGCATTAGTTTGTTAGATACTCCCCCATATAGCAATTAGAAGACGTTTAGGACAGAGACACGGTCTCCAAAGCACAACTTTGACTTCTCTTTTCTATAAAAATATTTGTTGGAAAGTTATACATGTATATTTTTATGATAGTAATTTTCAAGAAAAATCTATTGATATGATTTTTACATCCCAAAACTCAACAATTTAAAAGTTATTCATGATTTATATTCTCAATGTTTGACCCAAACTTTGTGCAAAACATCTTCTAATTGTGATACGGAGGGAGTATAAGTAAATTGCTTTTTATTATCATTACATAAAATCAAGAGAAACAAACACATGAGTTGATTAAATGCATATGCTGACACATGCTATCATAGGGCTTTCTACCATGTGCAATCACCAAGCCTGGGTTTAGTTGGCATTTTTTGGTGTTTGAAATTTTTTCGGACTGTTACAATATTTTCCTTGTTCTATTCTAACTATTCGCCCGTTCTGCTTGAGCAGAAGCCCAAGCACGACCCTGTACATTGGGCCATGCCGGTCCGGTCGGGCCTGCACAACACCGAGCCGTGCTGTGTTTGGGCCAGGCCAACAAGCGGTGCTTCAGGCCGTGTCATCGTCCCTAGGTATCACTCACATCTATAGTCGTATGTGATCTCTCGAGTGTGCTAGCTGTTGCCGGTACGTGACACGATTCAACGTCAACACGAATAAAAGAATTACGTTTTTCTTCAATGGAAAAGAAAACCCGCATTATTCTTTTTGGCTGGATGAGACAGCGACATTCTTTATCGGACAAATATTGAACTTCAAAACGACTTATTCTGGTACTGACCAAGTATAAAGATATTGTGACTAAATACATGTACATGTATTGGTGTTAAACTATATATAATGCCTGATGACAACGCGGGCCGTCGCTATTAGCGCATCATTCTTACCCGGGGAAGGGGCGGGGGACGAAGCAGGCTCTGGACGGCTTTGCGCTTTGCCGCTGTCTTTTCCCGGCCGGCCGTCCACGCGAACCCGTCCTCTGTACTAGCTGCCGTTGCAGGCCACCACTCTGTCACTGACTCGCTCAACGCTCACCGGCCGGCGCGGCCATACGTCAACGTCTCGTCAAAGATTTCCCGATACAGAGACGGATGATGGATCGAGTCAAACGCAGCGTGGATTTCTTAATCAGCGTATTAGCTTTGGTGCGTCAGGCGCATGTACTTACTTGGTGCAGTCGTGAACGCATGCATGTGGCGGTATTCGAGGTGGATTCGGCACGGACATTTGTCCGTCAATTTGGGCCATCCATCTCTGACGACGTCAATGCAGCATCAAAATGCTTGGCTGACACACATATACTTCATTTCATATAATTTTTTTTAAAAAAAATCTATATTTAAATTTTGTTAGGTTCCTTTCCACCACTACTCTAATCTAGATGTGATAAATCACATATTATACCTTAAATGTTTGTGGTATATTTTTTGTTTTGTGCATAACGTTCTTTTCGTCGGAATTATTTCATCGCCAGCTCGAGCTCCTGCTTTGTTGAAAAAATATTTTTATTTTTTTAAACCTTTAGAGCCCGTTTGGATCCTTTGAATTTGGAGAATCGGAATCTACTTAATAAATTAAGCTATTTAGTTTGGAATTTGAGATTCCCTAACTTTCTAAAGTTCACAAATAAGCCTATCTCAAATTCATAGGATGGGAGGTAGGAATTGAATTCCATTGACTGACCATGAAACACCCTTTGAGATATACTTATTTGTGAACTTTGGAAAGTTTGGGAATCTCAAATTCCAAACTAAATAACTTAATTTATTAAGTAGATTCCAATTCTCCAAATTCAAAGGATCCAAACGGGCCCTTAGTGTATTTTTTGGAGAACATTGTGGTGCTCAATAAGCCCTACAGAATTACGTAAGCTACTAATATCGGTGTTAGACTATAGTAAAAGTTACAACAACCAGCAAGTCTGCTGTTAGCAAGGGAGTAAAAAAAGATTTAGGCCCCGCACCGAACCTTTGAATTGAAATCATTCTAATTTATATCTCTTATAAAGAAAAACATCACTAGCAATTTATGTTGCCATGCAAAGTGTTCATGTCAGCATCAACTAGAGCGCATCCCACTATCTAGAATATGTATTATCTCTCCATGCAAAGGGTCCAAGCAATATTTGTTGCCATGCAAAGTGTTCATGTCAGCATCAACTAGAGCGCATCCCACTATCTAGCATATGTAATTATGTATCCATGCAAAGCATCCACATCAGCCACTAGCACATGCCATTATGTCTTCACTCAAGCTATTCACATTAGCAAACCACATTTAGTAACACATACTTAGTTATCTACATCAGAATACTAAAATTCATCGACTAACATGTATTTTGACATTTATTCATTCATATATTAGTTCCTAGTAGTGTGCATTTTTGCGGTAGAGGAGAGCGAATAGTGTGCTATAAGTTGCAGAGTACAAACATAGCATGATGATCTATAAAATCAATTTTCATCTCCCATCCTACGAAATGGCTTATATATGAACTTTGTAAAGCTGTTAAAATGCCAAATTACAAACTACCATCCGGTAGATTCCAATTCCTCCAACCCCTTAGTGTTTTTGTTGTGATATTTTCGTAGGTTGCATACCAGCTCAATAAAAATTCTGAAGTTTTGCCTGGTTTTAATTTGGTATTTATTCAAACGTCAAGCCACGATGGTTTGTCCTGGACCGTCTTATATATACGGCCAGCACAACATAAAAAAAAATTCAAAATGAAGTTGCATTTCGTCCTTCCGCCACTGCTCCTAGTATATATCTATAAATTTAGCCACAGACACGCAATTAAGTAGCTATAGCCACAATGGAGAAGGTGCTCCTCGCCATAGCTGTGGTGATGCTCCTCGTCATCCTCTCCAAGCTCAAGTGTTTGCTCGTCAGCAAGCCAAAGCTTACCCTGCCCCCAGGGCCATGGACGTTGCCGTTAATAGGCAGCTTGCACCACCTCGTCAGCAACCCACTGCCATTCCGGGCAATGCGTGACCTCGCAAGCAAGCACGGGCAGCTCATGATGCTCTGGCTGGGCGAGGTGCCCACGGTGGTGGTGTCATCGCCAGAGGCTGCCCAAACGATCACCAAGACGCACGACCTCACATTCGCTGACCGTCACATAAACAGCACCAGCGGTATACTCAGCTTAGGCGGCATGGGCCTGGTATTCCGGACCTACGGCGAGCAGTGGCGCCAGCTCCGCAAGCTCTGCGTGCAAGAGCTGCTGAGCGCTGCCCGTGTGCAGTCGTTCCAGCGCATCCGTGAGGAGGAGGTGGCGCGGTTCATGCATAAGCTTGCCACGTCGGCTGCCACTGGCACTGCCGCCGACCTGTCCAAGATGATCTCCAACTTCGTCAACGACACCTTATTCAGGGAGTCCATCGGCAGCCGGTGCAAGTATCAGGACGAGTACCTGGATGCCTTGGGCACTACGGTCCGGATGTTCACGGAACTAAGCATAGCTAACATCTTCCCGTCATCTAGGCTGTTGCAGAATCTTTGCACGGTGCCACGCAGGGCCAAGGCGTGCGCGACGGATGGTGCGCATCGTTGGCCAGATCATCCGGGAGACGAAGGAAACCATGGAACTGGTTGACAAGACTTCAAACGAGAGTTTTATTTCTGTCCTGCTCAGGCTGCAGAAGGAGGCCAGATTGCCCATCGAGCTCACCAACGACATCGTCATGGCGCTCATGCTTGTAAGTCGTGCGTGTTCCAAATTTCCCATCACCGCGACTTGCTTCTCCTCCATCCATTGCCGCCGATGCATATATGTATGATCGATTCCTGTTCCATTTGTTATGCTAGGACATGTTTGGCGCGGGCAGCGACTCCTCGTCTGCCACGCTGACCTGGTGCATGACAGAGCTAATCCGGAACCCAGCAACGATGGCCCGAGCCCAGGCCGAGGTCCGGGAGGCCTTCAAGGGGAAGACCACCACCGCCATCACCGAGGACGATCTCGCCCGGACAAACCTTAGCTACCTCAAGTGTGTTGTGAAGGAAGCTCTCAGGTTGCACTGCCCAGGGCCGCTCCTGATGCGCAAATGTCGTGAGACATGCCAGGTCATGGGCTCACGACATTCCTAAGGGCACTTGCGTGTTCATCAATGTTTGGGCAATTTGTAGGGGACGCCAAGTACTGGGAAGATGCTGAGGAATTCAAGCCAGAGTGGTTCGAGAAGACCAGCCAAGACTACAATGGGACAGACTATGAGTTTCTCCCGTTTGGGTCTGGGCGCCGAATGTGCCCGGGAGTAAACCTTGGAGTGGCCAATATGGAGCTTGAACTGGCCAGCCTTCTGTACCACTTCGATTGGAAGCTACCGAGCGGAGTGGAGCCCAAGGATGTCGATGTTTGGGAGGCTGCAGGACTGACTGCAAAGAAGGGCACGAGCCTACTTCTGCACCCTGTTAGCCGTTTATTTGTTCCGCTTAATGTGCCTAATTAACACCAACGAAATAAAAATATAGAAGGGAGCTAGAATTTTTGTATACCTAAAAAATCTCTTATATTTCACGATGTGGGAAGTAATTCCAGTCAAGGCTTGTAATACAAGGGGATATGATCTTTGTGGTGGATCCATTTAATTTTTGCCGCTTTTTGTGGGTGATCGTTGCGAGACTAGTCCTGTAAGGAACAGGTTTTTGTCATGGTATGTCTAGGCTTACTGGGACCTTTTGTTGTATCTTTCTCTTCTTAATGAAAAACATGCTTTGCATGGTCACGAAAAAAATTAAGTCAGATTTACCAATTGGTTTTTTACTCCTATATTTTCATGCAAGGGTTATATTTATAACAAAGTCGAAGGAACAAGTATTATGGTGAACTCGTACATACAATATAGCTGACTTGGTTGGATTTCTTGTGGTATAGTTTGTCTCCACTCAAGTTTTTCACTTGGGTTGCTATCATTTTCCTAGTGCCTAAGGGATCAGCCCCGGCAATACATATCAACATATCACGTATAGGGAATCAGGTGGGTAGCACTTGAGACATATTTATGCAGGTTCAGATACAGGGTACCCTAGGTCCAGTTGAGTCTCTTATCATATATGCTCCTTTTTTGCAGCAGCGTTGATGTCTAGTTACCTAACGTTGCTATGAACTTGTGTTGAGATACCAATTGGGGTTTCCTATAGTTTGTTAGAGGAAATCTACATACACAATCAGTGATTCCTCAACTTGGGGTCCCCTGCTCCTCCATATATACTCTAGAGGGTTAGGTTTACAAGGAAAGTATCATATTCAGCTATATGGTAGGTATTCTATTAGGATTACAATATCTATATTTTGGGCTGGAGCTCTGGTAGTGGCACCGTCGACGTATTGTCTTGTGGGTACCTTGGGGTATATCCCCGAGAGCATTGTATCTGCTCAACGACATCGTCTTGATCAAGTCCAAGTAGCTTGGCATGAATTCAATCGTTTAACCGATGACACTATACCACAACCTATCTATAGCGATTTACGGATGGTCGCTATAAGTCAGTATAGCGACATACAGGACGGTCACTATAAACATATAGCGACCAATGTAGTTGGTCGATATAACTGGCGTCGCTATAAGTTTATAGCGACCGACCTACTTATAGCGACCGACCGTTCGACGGTATGTCAAATATATAGCGACCGACGGTTCAACGTTATTGCAGACTTATAGCGACCAATGGTTTGACGCTATATATTATATAGCGACCAACCGTCAGACGCTATGCTTACAACGAAATTACAATATAATATTATTTGTTTATACATTAATCAGGAGCAGTACTAATCATACATCCAATGAAACATACAATTAACAATTCAATTTTGAACAATACAGTATGACACAAAAGCTCATCATAGTTGACACTTATTATAGCCAGAAATCTCATATAGTTTGCTTCCACTCATTACAAAATGATTGATCACTAGTAAAGTCAACAAAAAAACAAAAGTATTCATCTGTAGTTAGGACTTAGGAGTCCCAAATAATACACTGGTCATATGCACTTCCATCCAATTGCCACTTCTAGCGAGTACTTGAGATCCACATATGCCCACCCTCCAATACTGGACACTGAGGTCTAGAGCTGCACGTGTTTCAGCACTTGATTGTCCTGAAAATTAAGAAGCAGTACGTGTTAAAGCATTATGTCATTTTCATCCCAAAAAAAAAAAAAAAAAAAAAGAATCCAAACCTATTTAGCAAAAAACCATCTATTTTAGTTGAATCAAAGAAAACACCTAAGCAGCTTTGATTGAGGTACAAGTATGTTCAACTTTGAGACTAAAATTTCAATGGGAACAACATTAAAATTATCCGATATCATTATCACAGAACATACAAGGAATTGACAGTTTTACAAAAATCAAGTGTTCATACAAATACAGCAGAAAAAGGGTACCTTTGGGCGACCATTTGGTTCACTACGAGATTCAATCAGCAGTGGATTGCCACCGGCAATACAAAACCATTTGGTCAAGTCTCTGCAGACACAAGAATACATGGGGCTAAATCACCAAAAGTTCTAAAGGGAATTGAGCTATGTATGGACATGTTCAGTGCTGTCCAGAAGTACCACTGCACCATAATGTAAGCTGAAAATAACAGTGCCACATAATCTATATGATACTAAGTTGTAGAGAATAAGTAATACTATGTAAAAACACTTGAGTTTTTTAAAAATCGATCAAGCTGCATACCAACAAAATGAGGTATTTTATACAATTCAAATGTATTAATACAATAACAGATCTGTATTCTGTTAAGTTCACAGCTTGATGAACACCAACAGTATAGAGATGACAAAACATGTTCAGGTGGCCAATTAAATTGATGCAGTTACGTATTATTAGTACTTACATAGGCGATGGCATGCCCTACACGAAATCCAAGCTGGCTCCTGCACAAAGAACCCACGAATCCATCAGATCGGAGCACCCTCCCAGACAGGAAGAACCGTAAGGTACAGGGGGAATTAATTTTCACGTAGAGAGAAAGAGGGGCGCACCCTGGACGCCTTGTTTTCTCCAAGTTGCGCTCGAGGGTCATGGACTTTTGGACGTTGCAACCGCCCATGGTGGATGGATCCGGGCGAGGATCTAGGCGAGGCAGATCAGCTGGATCCATTATCTAGGCAGCACGCACCTGCAAGATCGAAGCCGTCATCCGATGCTCCCTCGTTGGGATCTAGGCAGCTCCGGACTCCGGCGAAGGAGATCGATCTGGGCGCCGCCGGTCTTCTCTCGCTGTGCTTTGGCTCGCCCGACCTCGCGCACATGGGCACACGACAAGGAGCTCGCCGGGCCGCCGCCAAAGGCCTCGACGTTGCGCACATGCACGCGAGGCAGCGCTGGTCCGCCGCCGCCGCCGTGGATTGTGAGGAGGACGGAGGGATAAGAAGATAGAATAGAATTTTAGGGTTAGGAGGAGGTCGATGTGGTTTTGACCGCGTGAGGGATGGCGTGGATCGATACAATCGGATGGCCACGGGGACGCCTAGTGGCCTACCAGGCGCCCCAGCGAATTGGGCCAAATGTGTGAGGGCAGGTCCATTCCAATATAGCGACCGACCGCCGGACCCAAAAAATAAGATTCAGCGACCGACCGTGTAACGACAAATATAAATAAAAATACCGACCGACCGTCAGATCACAAAACAAGATATAGCGACCGACCGTATGTCACTAAGCTATGCCGACCGACTGCCCAACGCTATTTCGATACTTTTACCGACTCTTGGTCGGACGCCAGTTTGGGCTGTGGTATAGTGTGACTTGACCAGTGAAACTTGAAGCCAGCCAGTTTAACTAGTTACGGAATGAACAAAAGTTAATTCGGACAAGCATAACTGGTTAGCGAGACCCTATAAGAATAAATGCCAACCAGTTTAACTTGTCAGCAGACATCGGACATAACCATGTAAAGTTCGCCAAAAGTATGTAAGGGCTAAAGTTTAAAATTAAGATTTTTTCATCTTAGATGAAGTGTTGGCACTTAGACTTCGTTTAGGAGGTCAGATGGTTATGAACAATGACTTAGTGACTATGGAGGGTAAACGAGGAAAAAAGCACTATATTCACCACTAGGTCAAGTGTAGCCACTTAGTCCCCGAGCTTGAAAGTAGGTTAAGAATTCATGTAGTGCCAGGGTCAAAAAATAATAGACTCCATATGCGTAGCCGAGAGCCACCAAGAAGATCCTCTGTCATGTGGCCCCGACATGCTACCTTGATCTGAATAACAAAGAGTAACTTGATAGCACACTAGCTTGATTGAATCGAAGCATTTTTTTTTTTTTTTTTGAAACGACCCACGAGACGTGGTTGTACTCTCACTTGAAGCCCTGTCTTGTTTTCAATTAAATTAACTCCCAAATCCCTTACTTTGCAATGTGAAAAAATTCTGTTTAAATCATAAAACTCCTCCGGGCTCAATCTCCCGCGTCCTCCCCTTTAGCATGTGGCACACAGCCCACTCAACCCTCACTTCCTACCTCGTGAGCCAACGTACCCTGCAGTGCCTAGATGGAGGCTTGGAGCAGCCCGTCTCTCTCCCTTCTTCTCTATGACGACCCAGCACCGGCCGTTAGTATGTGTGTCTTGGCCGTCCCATGTTCATTCTCACAACTCGCATCACCACATGCTCTTCGGGACACACCAACGGAACTGACAAGGGAGAGCATTAGCGTGCGCCACACTAGTAACGAAATGATTTTCTGCTGCGGGCACATTTGATTTTCGGTGGCGGGCTACAGTGCCCGTCACACCCACATGGTCACGGTAAATGGAGGCGTCACCGCGGCGGGATAAACTGCCCGCCACAAAATATCGCATTTACCGTGATGGGCGGATTAGAATGCCCGCCACGGTAAATGTTTTCAAAAAAAAATAAAAATGAAAGAAAAAAAATCTCGACAGGCCCGTCAAGCCCATCCATGGGCCTGTCAAGCCCATTTAAGAGCAGCACCATGCCAGGACCCGCCGCCGGACCCCGCCGCCGGATCCACCTCGCCTGGACCCGCCGCTAGAACCACCTCGCTTGGACCCGCCGCCGGACCCCGCTAACGGATCCACCTCGCTTGGACCCGCCGCCAGATCCACCTCACGGATCCCCCGCTGGACCCGCCGCTGGACCTTGCCGCCAGATCCCGCCGCCTGGAGCCCGCCATCGCCCGTCCGACCCTGCCGCCAGATCCCGTCGCCTGGATCCCGCCGCCGTCGATCTACCCGCCGCCGCCGCCGGATACCGTGCGTGGGAAGAAGGCCGCCTGCTGCGCTGCCGGATGGAGGTGGTCGACGCTAGATCTGGGCCGGAGGAGGGCCGCCTGTGCCGCTGTGTCCGTCGCCCCGTGGCCAGCCCCGCCGGTGAGACGTTTTTTGATACAGCTTGTCCTGATGAGGTTGGATCCCATGTCCTTGGCCAGATTACCACCCTTTGTCACCCTGTGAGCTTTTGTTGCATTCTTCTGCAGTGATTTATAAGTGAGGTTGCAAATAAAATTGGTGAACAAATAGCTGACACAATTAAAAGCATCTTCGCTCTCTCTGATGAACAAATATGAAGGAGCACAGAAACGTGGTCCATCAACAAATATCTATATATGCTAGCCGAAATATTCTTATCTCCTGTACTTTAGGGTTTATACTAATAGTTAGCGTTCATTAAAGTACCTGAGAAGAACCATTAGTTAGCTTAATCTCTCACTCCACCTTAAGATTCTATATGATTATGCATTGCTTTATAGACACGCAATCCTTATTTTGACACCCAAGCTTATTCTTAGCACAAGGCCTGACTTTAGCTCTTTAGCTTTTTGCATGCATTGGGCCATGTATGGATTCCTTCTCAGATACATAACTTGATCTAGTATTCCTCGTTGGACTATATAGGCTCAAGAAACATGTTTAGGCTCCTGCTAGCCCGGTGCCCACGGAACAGCAACGTCGGTTGGAGTGGAGGGAGAGGTGATCGGGCAGAAAGAAAAAGAGCCAACAAGGTCAGTGCTTAAGTATTCGGTCAAAAAAAGGTCAGTGCTTAAGTTACATGCTTAATTGCTTCGATTACATTAATTGGTTGCATTGCCTTCCAAACTCATCCTTGTGCTAAATCCCTTGTGTGCCTGCTAGATTACATTTATTCCTAAACGAGGAGATAGATTTCATGGCCGATCCAGTGGCAATTGTGCAGACAATCATCGAAATCGCCATCATAATCAAAGATGCCGTAGAGACAGTTAAGGAAAACAAGGAGGAATGCCTTGGCATACGGAAGCTTGTGTGCAGAGTCAGTGATCTGCTGTCTCTGCTCAAGGAGTCGGAGATGATGAAGCACCGGGTGGTGGCCGGCCCTTTGGAGGACCTTGGGGATGCCGTGAGCCGCGCCAACGATGCAGTTGCTGCCTGCCAGAAGAAGAACTGCTGCCTGTGTCGCTGCTGCAAGGCCGACAAGATGTCCAAGAAGCTGAGCAAGGTAAAGAATGACATATCACAGGGCATGATGCTGGCCATCTTTGCAAGCCAAGCCGCTGCGACCGTCTTTGTGGCAACAAAGGCCAGCAAAGTGCCTTGAATGTAAATGTGTTTCTCGTCCGTACACATCAAACTCCTCCCCTCTCTAGACATCTACGATCCGATCCTCCTGCTATTTCTGAAGATCTTCCGCTTAGCAATGATCATTCAGATTCAGCTGATGCTGTTGCTGGCAATGGTCTCCTTCCTTGTCTGCCCACACAACAACCTCCTTCTTATGCTCCTGTTATTTTAGATGATGCACCTAATCTTCTGGAGACTCCTCCTACATGTCTATCTCCACCACCAAACTCCAATCCTCACACAAATGTAGCTCCCTATTGACTCCAAACAACTATCTCGTCGTCTACCCAAACAACCACCACCGCTGCCACCTCCTCCTCGTACAGTGAAATACATACCACCACCACCAACCCCTCCTCCATCAACACCACCATCATCAGTTTCTGTTCCCACTTATGTTACTTCTCCTGTGTCTAAACACCAGTCTCATCGTCCGCCCACACGACCGCAACTACCACTAGTCCTGTCATCGAAAGTCCTATCATTGACAGTACAGATGCTCCACTTGTACCTCATGATTCCCCCTTACAGGTACGATTTTTTAGTTACTTACACTTTTCCTTCTTATTATACATGTTGTAATTCATCTCCCATCCATAGTTTAGCTGTTAGAGCGAGAATAAGAATAAGAATGCTAGTGTTCAGAACAAATAGATATATGGACACGATTATTTAGGTAAGTGCAAACAGAATATAAATATATCACAACACCTAGTCATCCCTCATTGAAAACTTCTGCTGAGCTCAAAGAATATCCTCGAAAGATGAAAAGAGTGTTGTATTTCAGCAATAATTAAACAATAGGCTATAAGTTGCATTTCAAATGAAAGAAAACAACGGTAACGTTCAATACAATATCTTAAACTCAGAATTTGTGGTATTTAGGATGTATTGGACCATGAATGGAAATATGTTTCCTTAACTTTAAATTTAGTATCCTCATACCAGAGGAATATCATAACAATTAGTAAGCAGACATATGTTAATCTACTTTTTGTGTGCACGGCTCTATAAATTGCAAAAGACCAACATTCGACAATGATCCATGTGTTTGTTGGAAGCCTATGAGTGACTATTTTTATTTGAGTTACTTAACTGCAGCTAGCCAACCTGATTGTTAATTTGTTTGCTCAAGATAGATATAATGATACCGTGGAGCAATATGATGATATAGTCAATGATATAGTTCATGATAAAACATCCTAAACAAGAAATGATGTGATTAGCTGGAGAACTTTTTTTGTTTTTTTTTCAAAATTTTCTATTTACATTGTAGGGTGCTATAGAGGTTCCGTTGCCTGTTTCTAGTTCGGCATCCACGGCTTCAGCAGAAAATGCAAGGTTAGTTACCTGGTGTATTTATTGGAGCACTTGTAATTCATATTAGCATATTCCCATAAAACATTTCCATATGTACATTGTGAGTGTATTTGGGTGGAGTAGATGATACATTTTTAATTATTTACTCATATAAAACGCATTCTTGCCATTACTGAACTGCAGCGGCATATCTGATGAAAGAAAAAAGTAAGCCACTAGAAACTGAGGGACGTCCTTTCTTACCAGGTATGGTTGCAATTTGTTTTTGACCGTATTTTTCGACAACTCCCATTCATGCATCAGTGATTAGGTAATAGGCAAAGCATAGTCACCACCTTTATACTTGATCCAATATGTGTTCATTTGTTTAAACAATACCAATACTGTCACTATCAATATTCTAACCATAGAACTCCTTTTTACAAAAGCTTTCATAAAAACATAGTTAAATATTATTCCCTTTGTACCCTTTTGTGTCACCTACAAACATATATTCGGAATACAGGGAACAGCACAAGTTAGTACGAAGCTTGTTGTTGCCAATGCCATATCTTGAAATGTGGAAATGGATCTAGCTAGAATCTAAAAAAAAAAAAAAATGGGAGACTGGGAGTATTATCATCAATGTTTAGCATATGAAAGTTAGATGTCCTTAAAATAGTGTTCTAATTACTATTCTACACAAAAATTTTGGTTCTAACAAACTTGCAGTTACATAACCTAAATTAAACACCTTTAGTTGCATGTTACTTTTTGTAACAGGTTTAACAAAGTTCAGCATATCTGAGTTGAAGGATGCTACACATAATTTTTCAGAGAAAAATAAGATTGGATCAAGTGACGTCGGTATTTTCTACAAGGTACTGCGTTTATATGCTTGGCATGCTATTATGTACGAGAAAATTTATTCAACCCCAAAATACATTTTTTATGCGATCACCTAGGCACGTTTTTGAAAACCCGAAATAAATTGTAAAACCGGATGACATTGTCAACCAAATATTTAATAAACAGTATATTAAAAACCTGCACCTTGATTTGCACAATCTGTAGCAAAAAGCAGCACCTTGATACCGAAACGCCCCAAGCCCCCTCGCGTCCCTCATGTCGTCCCCCGGGGCGACTAGGGGGGGCACCCGCGCCGCCGCCAAGCAACCCCTCCCCCGACGTCGGCGGGCCGCCCGCCACCCGCTCCTCCGCCCGGCGACGGCGACCATCATGGGAGGCGCTCAACATGGCGTTTCCTGGCATCACCCCTACTCCCGGTGTTCCCCCGTGCTCCCATCTCTCTCCCCACCACTCCCACCTTCTTCTCCGGCGGTGGTGGCTGGTCCCCCCTCCATGGCCGGATCCGGCCCCCGCGGTTGGGTCCGCTCCATTCGGCAACCGAGTCGGCCGAGGGCGCCGCCAAAGCGGGCAACCTAGGGTTTCGTGCGGGCGGCGGTCCCAGCTCGGCGATTGGCCGGTCGGCGGCGGTCCAGGCCCCCCACGGGGTCCAGGCTCGGCGGGGTGGCCGCCGGGGTGGCCGCCCAGGGCCCCACCACCGCCAGGGCGGCAGAGCCCGCCACGCCACCGCGTCGGGCGCCGCCCCCTCCCCGTCGGCTTGAAGGGTGCCGCACTGGGCAGCGGCAGGTCGTCCCCGCCCCCTCACCACCGGGCGTAGTGGGTGGAAGGTCGCGCCGGGCTGGCTGGCGGCTTCTTCGCGGGCTGTGGAAGGCTGCGTGTACGGCGGCGTCTTCGGCACAGGTCAGTGATGTGGGCGGCGTCAAGCCACGTCTCTTGGAGGAGGACTTCGCGTTGTGGTGGCGGCTGCGGCGTCGATGGCGTCGGGTGAAACCCCTCCTCCCAAGCTCGCCTTTGGGCCGACGACGGTGGCAATGCGCGTCATTACCTTCTTGAAGGCGTCGTCTTGCGTCTTTGTCGGCGGCTGCCGCCGTGGCTCGGAATGAATGTTCGGTGGGTGCTCTCAACGCAAGTGGCGCCCGCGGGCGTCATTTCCTTCCTGAAGGCTCCGTTCAACCCTCCATGCTCCGGCACCGCCATGCAGCTCCGCCCCAAATCTCCATCGTCGCCTCCGCACTGCTGCCCTACCTTCCGCTACGCCGTCGTCCTTGCCGCCCTACGCCAGGGTTGATGCCATCGTCGCCGCCGCCGTCGTTGTCTGGGCGAGGGCCACCGATGTCGTGTATCAACGACCGAGATCTCCACTGCTTATCCTGGTTGCATCCCCTTCGCCTCTGTGATGTTGCAGCTCGCCAACGAGATGGCGTCGTACCTTCGGGCGCTTCGCCGTCATCCTGGCACGCTTGGATGTTGACGCCACTTTGGTCGCCGTCGACACTGGCGGCCATGGGCCCGCGGCGCCGCCGCGGCTTGAGTCGCTCGGGGGTTGACACCATTGTTATCGTCGTCGTCGTTTGCTGGCCATGGGCCACCGGCGGTGCGCTTTGATCCACCTCGCGTCGCCGCCGAGCGTGTGACCCCTTGATGGCCTATCGTGTGGGTGCCGGCGACCGGGGGTCCAATTCTTGTATCCAGTTAGCATCTCCTGAGCATCGGCCTAGCGAGGATGCATGTCGCCTTAGTGGTTTGTGTTATGTGGTTCGATGGGGTGGTCTCCTCATTCTTGCTTTTCGGCACTTGTTCTCGCCTTTGTTTGTCGTGACCACTAGCTCCGTGGTTGTGTTGTGTTGTGATGTTGTGTTGTATTGTGTTGTTCGGCGGGTCTTGGCCTTTTTCTCTTAATGAAAATGACACGTGAAGTCGTGTTCGAGAAGGATTTCTTCCATCAGTTGGGCCACTCGTGGGACCCATAATGCGACCTATCACATTTCTACTTTCTTATTACGCAAAAACTACTTTCCATATTGTATATAGAAGCTGCCGACCTAATTTAATGGACACATGGTGTTTCTTTTATAGCTTTATTTTCACAATGAAGCTTATACTTTTCCTGATTTTATAAATGTCAGGGTGTACTGCATGACGGACTCATGGTTGCCATAAGGGAATTTGAAGATCCACCTCAGTTTCTTCTGGGACGACTGAGTGCCCAACTTCGTATTGCATCAAAGCTCCAGAGCAGGGATGTGCCTTCTGGGAATAACACCTATATAGTAAGAGTTCTGGGATATGGCCACGAAGTCATATGGGGCCAGCAAGAGTGTTTTGAAACTCATATTTTTCTAGTCGAAGAATACCTGCCAAATGGAAGCATGTACAACATTATTTATGGTATCTCCTGATCATTCCTCTACAGCAACACTATTTATATGAATCTAAATAATCAATACTTGCTTCAATGCATAATTTTTACTTAACCTGCAGGGCATCAGCTTCACTGGACCACCCGCTTCCACATAATCCAGGGCCTAGCCCATGCCCTACATTACCTACATGAGCAAAATATTGTCCATATCTACCCTACTAATGCACCAACTTCTTTGCGTTCAAATCTATTCAAATAAACGTCCCAGATTGCTTTTCAGCCCTCTCTCTCCTTACTCTTTCACCATTGGGACGATTAGGATTAAGTGTATGGTCATTACTCATTACATCCTCCTCCCTCCCTCCCCTCCCGTGACGCACGTAATCCTGCAACACCTGGCGGGATTTTCTCCCTAATCCGGCACTCCTTCCTTTTCCTTCCTTCCTTTCAACACGAAGCTTTCCTCCTATGGCTTCCCACGGTGCCCTCCACGGCGTCGACTCCGACCTCGGCCCTGAACAGCGCTCCGCCCCGGCGCCCACAAGCCGCTCTGCGCCACGCTGCGCTCGCCCGTCCTCGTCGCGGCAGCAGCCCTCGCACCGAGCGCCGAACCGATGCGCGACGTCGAGCAGCATCACGACGCCGACTACCCTTCCTTGTCATCCCTACCGGCCCCATCCTCTCTCCCCATCTCGCCCGTGCAAACCCGGCTACCCCGACGTGGTCGTCTGTTGAGGCGGCGGGTCACGCTGAGAGGAAGGTAGGCGATTTCGGCCGGCGATTCGAACCAGCCGGAGGCGGTCGGCGGCGATTCCAACCAGCTGAGAGGAATCGCTGGAATCGAGTCGCCAATTGCAGTTCAATCAGGTACTGCTTTTTCTAACCGGCAATTGCAGTTCAATCAGTTAACATCTCATATTTTTGTTATTATTGTCCTTTTCTGACCGGCCTTTGAATCCCCTCATCTAGCTGGTAATGTTATCATTATTTAGTAATCCATTTTGGTCCATAAGCCATTCCAATTTCCACCGAACCAATATCATTGGCACATAATGGGCTTATATGACCTGTCGTCCGATGAGGAGCAGGAATTTTATTTTCCGGCTATAGGTTATTTGGTCATCCAAGCAGGAGCAGAATTCTAACCGGAAAATTTCAGAAAGCTTTTTAGCAAATAGTAAATAGTCACACAAACATGTCGTAACTTGAATTCTTTGTGGTGTCTACTATGTTGCTTTCAATCCATGACCTGAAGTCGATCTTAAATTATTTTAGCTCTGAATTCTTATTTTTCCTCTGTTATCCAAGTGTCCAATTCCTCTTGATTTCATTTTTTTTTCATTTACAGCATAAATATTTTCTTCTTCTCAATGTATGTTAGTTCCATGTCATTTATCAAATTTCTTGCTGGCTCTGTCTTGGTTTTCTTTGGAATGTACAGGGTAGTATTTTCAAGATGATAGAACAGCAAAAGGAGTCTACGACTACCCTTCTTCATGGAAGTTTTTCATGATTGTTGCGTGGTGTATTTGGAATGATTTCTTGGGATTTTCAATGACACATCCCCATTGCTGGCTTCTTGCAAGGCTTCCTTCTCCACTGAAGTTTAGGTAAACTTCATTTGCATGGAATCAATCATGTACTCTATTTTTATATAATGAATGGATGACTGATATGTAGCTGTTTGAGGAATCAGCTTCCCTATATGCATCGAATTGTTTTCCTTCAACAATTTGTTCTGCCATTTGTGGAGTTAGTAAATTTAACTAATATCTACATGCTTCAGTTGTGCACTGCAGATTATAAGAGCTAGAAAATCTCAATTGGAGATCTACAGTACTCAACAAAACAATATAAGGTGAGAAAATCTCCATACATTAATTTTGTGCATTTTTGCAACGAGCTTGTATAAGTCCTAAGATTTATTTCAATTATTTCATTTTTTGCAACGAGCTTGTATAAGTCCTAAGATTTTTGCATGAATAGTTTCTTCTCAGGAATGAGCTTGTATAAGTCCAAAGATTTTTGCCTGAATCCTTTTTTAGAGCTTAACTATTATTTATCCATTTCTTGACAGTATGGAGAGACTCCTCCGCATATGGCAGTGAAGAACAATTCTTGAGGATGAACAAATCTACTCCTTGAACATGGTGCACACATAGAAGCCAAAGCCAATGTATCATCTACCTGTTTTTGGTGGTGTGACTTCCCTGAACCTGAACCTGAACCTGATAAGGTGTCTGTCTCTTGCAGGTATGACTTCACTGAACCTGATATGCAGCGATTGCTGATATGTTAATATATTTGAGATTTGTTGCCTTGCTGGACAAACTGGTTCTGTTTTATAACACTTCTTTATGCCGGTAAACTGATGGTGTTCTCAACAAAAAGAATTTTCAGCTCTTATGTAGGCACTAGCACATACAAAATTCCAACCTTTCGATAGATAACAAAAATGGACCTTTCATTTTTAAGAGGAAACTAAGATAGCGGCATATAATGAGCTGTTTATTTGCATCATTGATGATGGATTTGGGTTGGATTTTTGGTTGCAAAAAAATCGGCATTGGTTTCCCAGTAGTGGTGAGCACCTTGCTGTTTTCTGTCAGAGCGGCGTTGAAAGTGGTATATAATTGGTCATTTTTCAGTTTTCTATTCTGTGACACCTTCCTGGGTTTATTCGATAGTTTGATACATCACCACTGCTGCATCTACTAGCTGCTTGTGTGTCGATTTCTCAACTTGGGCGTTCGCTTGCCCGTGTGTATCTTTCAGTTGATAAAACTTAATATTCTATAGGACATTTATATTTATATTTATATATGTTGCTTCCTGAAGCTTTGGGCTGTACCAAAGATGGGGGTTTGAAGAACTATACTTTGCTAGACTGAAACATAGCTGATGGCGTGATTAACTATGTCTTCTCTAATGTTATTAGATCCCCTAAGATGATGTACGTTGTTACTTGCATCACAAGTATGTGGAGGAGGGTCTACGGGTTTTCTGCTTGTGTTTTCCGTAGTTGCCTCATGGTTTGGGATCAAGTTGCGTTTGCCTGACTTCACTGGATCTCAGGGTTTTATAACAACTTCATGGCGTTGGGCATTCGTGAGCTTGTGGACAGGTTCTTGGAACTCTTTTTTTTTAGGAGAAGCGGAAGAACCCTGCGCTGAAGGGTGAAATAAAAGACTTTCATGGTGGAGGCAGACACTAGCACCGAGAAACTAATCACACCTGCTGTCATATGAGGCTGAGTTTTGTGAGTGTCGATTGTATGGCCATGATTTTATTTGTTAGATCATACTTGTATTGTTTTCTATTTCGTGTCAAGAATTTTGTTTTGTAACGATATTGTTGAATGCGTGATGATAAAGCTCTCTCTGGCAAAGATTTGAGTGTTCCGTAGTAATATTGGATCTGGATCTTTGGAAACTAAGTATTAAGTGTTATGATGCTAAATCATTTTTCATTGTTTGATTTGTTTTACCAAATGTCACCGTAGCGTTAGCACGGGCATTATACTAGTGAATGTTAAACCGCCAACGTCCTCTTGGATTCTGATATCAATCCTATGTTAACTGATTTTGGAATAGCTAGAATCTTGGAGAGACTGGTGATTCATGATGGCAACATAGCCGGCACAGTGTAAGACACAATCACCTAAACTACCAATTAGATTTAGATTGAGACATGCATAGACCTCTTTTTGCTTCTTTTCCTTCATCTGAAGTTATTTGTTTGACATCTTCCATTATTTTATTTAACTGTTTAGGGGATATATGCCTCCCGAATATATATTGGAAGGTACATTGTCGACAATGTACGATGTGTACAGCTTTGGTGTTACCCTTCTTGAGACCATTAGCAGTATGTGCAAAACTGATCCCTTCGTCACCATGCTTCAGTTCCGTGGGTAAGCTATAATTTTCAATTTTTTAGAGAAAAATGAATTTCAATTTCTACCTAGGCAAATGTATAGCATGATTTGGAGCCTAATTTGGTTCCTATAATGTGCCTGACAAATGGGATCTTTTTTATTATAAAAGAAAAACGGCAAGCACTGGGGGATAGATGGTCCTTATTATGCTGTTTTCCCCCTTAACCTTGTTTCACTTTCACATGCATGTTTTTCTTTGTGTTGGTTCATATTTATGCATTCCATTGTTTTTTATAAACAAAAGGATGAAGAATTAAATGTTGGATTGAGTTCTTACAAAGAAGCCACATTGATTTCGCCTATGAGTCAAAAAGTTTGTGGATACCATATTATTATACAGTTTGAAAAGCAAAAGTAGAATTTTCATGGTGATAATATGCATGCACAAAATGCATGATTTCATACATAATCTGCAAGACAGGTAAAACATCTTTACCGCTAATTAGCAGTCATGCCTGGTAGTGCTTAAAAATTTGCATCGGTAATGTGCATGTTTTCCTATCAGGCTTGGGTGTGCGTGGATATCATCGACAAATCGGTGAGCTATTTGATCCATCCATGTTTGAGGAATCTCAGCTGACTGAGGTAAAGAGGTGCTTGGAGATAGGACTACTATGCACTCAGTTTGAGTGGGCAGAGCGGCCAACCATGGCATCTGTTCTTGAGATGATTCATGGCAAGAAAGATTTAAAAACCCAAGGCAACCTGAATATACCAAAGAAAGGGTTGTAGATGAAAAAAAAGGGCAGGCATAAGTCCAGAAGTCGGAGGTAGCAACACACACCCTAGTAATGGAGCAGTTTGAGCGATATCAGTGATGGATCATAATTTACAGTTGTGTAGTACATATGTAACTCTTACGCAGGGTAGCTGATGAAACGATTTTACAAAAGAAAAGCACCGAGCACGGTAGTTCCAATAATCTCGGAATCCTTGTTTTCGATAATATCAAAAGTGAAAACCGTTTTTGAATCCGAAGAAGCCGTTGAGGAATTATCGTGAAAAAATGGAAAGAAATTCAGTGGATCGGCGCATGTCAGCATATGTCGGTGTATGTCAGCCTGTGTCGGGTGGAACAGTTAGCTCGCAGGGAGGTTTGTATGCGTCGACAGAACTGGTTCGAATTCACTCAACCCACTGATTCGTATGCATCGTCGCAACAAAATAGTTTGTACGCATTTCCGACCTGGAGTATATGCATCCAGTTTGGTTGGACTGGGTGGGCTGGTTGGGACCGCGGGGACCGAAGGGCGTCCACCCACGCGTGCACGCGTCCTACTGGTGCGGGCCGGACAGGGAAGCTGGCTGCAGGCTTCAATATCTATTGGACCTATTGCAAGCTCTAAAGGCTCCAAATAGTATCACCATATATATATATTATATATATATATATATATTATATATATATATTATATATATATATATATATAATGTCACT